>JALBCR010002666.1:0-420929 GCA_030710515.1 Abscondita cerata | reverse complement strand
AATGCTTAAACCTGTTAACCTCACACAGACTTTCGAATTTTTAAAATGTTTAGATAAATATTCATTATACACATTCTTGTTTTAAATAAAAGTTGTTTAGAATTTAATTATACACAACTATTTTTGATTTGATAGATCATTTCTAAAATCAGAGTAAATAAATTAATCTAAAAAATTCAAACGTCAATTTTTATCAAATTTTAACTATAATGAACGTATGCGACATCATTGTCTGATAATAACATTGTGACTAAATATTTGAATATTAAAATTTGTTTCATAACTAAACTATAACAATCGTAATTTTTATGTAACTAACAAAAATTGGAAATTTCGGAAGTTTGAATAAGCAAAACCAAGTATAAAATAAAATAATTTTAGAATACTATATCTATTAATTGCTACCGAGACATTGTTATTATTATAAGCAGTCAAATGAAAGGTAACCGTTTTGTTGGTACTTTTTCACTCCAACAAGGTTTGCAGTACTTACTGATAATGAAGGATGTCACGCTCATGGTTAAAAAGTTTTAACAAACAACTTTTTATGGTACTTATAATTTACAGTTTATATAAGAAGTATTCAAATTAGAAAATTGTACAGTAGAGAGAAATTCATCGCTATGAATAATTTATTTATTAACTGTGCATTACTGCTTACTTTTGCTATTTGTACTCAATGTTACGATTTTCAAGATCCATATTATAGTAAGTATCTATTGTTTAAAATAAATATTCCCATAATACAACAATCATTTCAGATCAAGTACTGGCAGCCGATATTCAGCACTTAGAAAATTCAACTCAATATGAGGAAGACACTGAAGAACTTCACTCAAGAAGACGTCATTGCGGTCGTAGCTTCTAACTGTAAAACCAACAACAGCGCCTTCAAAGAAATAAATAGACCAATTAGCTTTGCTCCTTGCTGTGATGTTAAAGAAACAGAATGCCTTCCTCAAGAACAAGAAAATCCTGGAAAAACTTTGTTACAAAGAGATTTTTGCAAAAGAAAGAGGACAATAAAGCCACAGGAAAGACCACTAGACCTGTTCTTTACGATCCATTTTAACTGTGATAAAATAAATAAAATGAGAAACGATATATTGGTAAGTTGTTAAATTCACACCACAAGAAAACTCTCTACACATTAATTTTCTAGTGTTTGGGCCAATGTGTAGCTCAGAAACTCAAAATGGTACGTATGCATAATCTAGTTATCACAAAATATTTTCCAGAAGTATTTAAACATTTAAAAAGACCAAAATAGTTTACATGCAATTTTATTACATATACAGGGATTCAAAAAAAATGAGAGCATGTTCCTTTGTTATTTTTAACTCAGACACGGCCTACTCTAATTCATGTTTTCGGCAATCCTCGGTATTTTTTAATTTTGTTTTTAAGGCTGACGCCGAGGGCAATATCGTACTTGCAGGATTTCAACCAAATACATATGACAAATACACTGGATACTTGGGTTGCACCAATAGCAAAACAATATCAAGCGAAATGCATAAAAAAGTTGAAGACGCAACATCATACTCTTAATAAAAAAAAGCAGCGGGTACATGTAATCCAGCTTTGTCTGAATTACAATTTTGTTTTCGTCGAGAAATTCAAATGAGTTGTCCTGTTGACCAAATTAAGAATCCAAAAGATGCGATTCGTTCAAATCGTATGCAAAAATATTACATCGGTTATAGCCGGTTATTAAATTCTACATGAATTCTGAATTTTAAGAGAATAAAGATTGTAACGCAACTTTTTTTTTTTTACTTTCGCAACTAATAGGTGTCCAAAAAATACTAAAGTCTGTCCAGAAACGAAGCGAAGTAATAAATCAACATGTTTAACAGATTCCAATGGCGTACCGATGTATTGATACTTTTTCGAAAAGGGGGTTAAAAATGTAGAAGATGGGTAACCTTTCATCATTAATTAATTATTTTGACACATTTCATCTTATTAAATGTTCAAATTGACCTCCATCTACTTCCATGCAATGGTATAAAACTACTGACTGTAATAAATTGAAATTTGACACATGGGTTTGTCTAAACATTTTGGTTTATTATAGTAACTAGTTTTTGAGGGTATTCTAAAAATTTAAATTTTTTTTAAGTTTACCAACCTGTAACTTTTTAACGAAGTTTTCCTGATAAAACTTTATATAAAAACCCAATTTAAAATTTTTATCAAATAATATGTGGGTTTATTTTTGCCACCACTAGTGAATCACCTTGTTTATCAGAAATTGCTAATATCATTATCGATCACATTTTTAGGAATTTTAACTAATTAATTACTAATAATTGAACTAGAAAGTATGTACTGTATTTGGAATGACACTTTAATAGATTTTAATGTGTTCTTAATGATATAATTAGGGGAGAAATATGGTATGTAATTATAACGATAGCCTAACTAATGATTATTGTCATATAATATCGGTATATCATAAGGTATACTTACGCTGCAGTATTGAGTTTTATTGAAATGGCATCGAGTCCTGAATTTATTCCAAGGAAACGCGTGAAGAGGTCTGCGCTTTCTGCCAACGAAAAACTATTGTGCTCAATGTGTACAATTATTTGAAATGCCATAATCCGTTGAAAACAGTTCAAAGACAGTTGATATGTGTTCACATATGACTAGCACTTAGAAAACAACAGAAAACAAATTAAAAGAATAGTGCGTTGGTTTTATTTAAAAAAAAAATACCCACATTAAATAAAATTGTGTCAGTTGTAAAGAGGAAGAGGGTATACCCAGTTTAAGTAGAACAATGTTGTGGCAAGTTTTGCACGAATTGAATTTTTCATGGAAAAAATTAATAGGAAATCAGCTCTCATTGATAAGGAAGAAATTGTATGTTGGAGAAGAAATTACCTACGAAATATCTATAAATTACGTTCTGAAGGCAAGAAAATTTATTATTTAGAGACGAAACGTGGGTAAATGAAGGTTATACTGTGGGAAAAATATGGCAAGACAAAAATGTAACCAGTGGACGACACGTTTTTTAGAAGGATTATCTACAGGTTTAAGACCTCCTTCAGGAAAAAAGGCGACGTTTAATTATTACGCATATAAGAAGTGACAAAGGCTTTGTAGAGGAGGTTTACTGCTATTTGAATCGAAAAATACCAGTGATTACCACGAGGATATGGAATGGGGATGTTTTTGAGGAATATTTTGAACAAATGTTAGATTTAATTACCAAAGGGTTCCGTAATTGTTATGGACAATGCCAGCTACCATTCCAAACAAATCGAATCTTTTACCTACAACTTCCTGGAAAAACACGTTATAATGGAATGGCTTTCTTCAAAAATTATTGCTTTCAAAAATGATATGGGAAAAGGAACTAAAGTCTAGTACAAGGTGTTAGGACAAAGTTTAAAAGATATGCAGTTGACGAAATGGCAGCAAAACGTGATATTTTTGTTCTACGCTTACCGCCATACCATTGTGAATTAAACCCTATAGAATTAATATGGGCGCAGGTGAAGGTGCAGTAGCGAGAAATAATACCACGTTTAAATTAAGTGACGTTCGACAACTTTAATGACTTCTTTAAGTGATGTGACTGCGGAAAATGGAAAAGTGTATAGAACACGTAATGAAAGAGGAACAAAAATGTGGAACTTGACAATTTGATAGAAGTTACTATAGAGCCTATTGTAATTTCAATACGGTCAAATGATACTTCTTCCAAAGAAACAGATGAATTTTCAGAATAACTGTATTTTAAAATTATATATTTATTATTTTTCCTATAAATTTAGTTTGTTCTTGCTATATTTTATTATATCTTAAATTTTCAAACTCTATAATAAAATGGTTTCTAACAAACGATGTGTTTTATAATTACAATGATATGTTTAAAATTACTTTCAATAAAACAGAATAAAACGCAATCACAATTTTTTTTGTCAGCAAAACCCATGTACACGCCTATGATCTTTAGTTTAGACCTCAAGAACAGGTACGTCCCATTGTTAACGGATTAGAGCTATTCATAAATAACTTACGTTGTAACACTATAGTATGGATTATATCCTAAAACTAGTTTTAAAAATCTTTTATGTATTTCATACAAAATCGTGTACCGCTTATATGTAAAATAAATGAACTATTTTAATTTATTACTTCGCTTCGTTTCTTGGACAGACTTCATGTAATACTACATCAAGATCTCGTGGTGGTTACCCCTCCATGCGCAGAAAACTTAAATTGGTTCTCCGCGCGCATTTACATAAAAGTCAACCGCCACCAGATATTAGATTTCATCCTTTAATTTTTTGAGTAATTAGTCTCGTTTTAAAATATTGGATTTTTGAATGGAGTTCGTAGTTAGCCGTCGTATTATGTGTTGCCTTTCTATTATTTTTCAAATGCTACATCATTCTTCACATAGCTGTATTACTGTTTATCTTTGTCACCTTTTTAGGCAGAAAGACTTTTGTCTATTCTGTGTTCAGTTGGGTAAATTTTATTGTTGTAATTAAAAACTAAAAACTGATGTGTGATGAACCAAAATTAACTTTAATACTCACAATGAATAATTTTGCTTCTCAAATGTCACTCATTCGTTCTATGAATTATTCTGGACATCATCGGCTTTGCGCAGTAACGTCATCACCATTTTTAAATGACAACCACTATTTTTTTCAAAAATTTGTAAGTAACCTAAATTTTCAAAAAAATTTAAACCGAAAAGTTCGCAAGTTGTTACGGTCCAAAATATCTGAGTTGCGCGTGGCGTGACGAGAATCAAATTTTATCGCGCATTGAAAACGAATTCTCGAGCTTTAATCTGACAACGGCCGACATCTTGGAACTTCTCTTCATCTTGGGCGATTGGCGGTGCTGTACGAAACTAAAACTACATATAAACTACATATAAAACTTCAATGTGGCTTCAATAATTGCACGATAAATTAGTGTACAACATATAATCCGACCGATTACAGCCGTAAAAGATTTTCTTTGTTATTTCTCTGGTTAATGTAGTGGTTGTATTAATTGCTAATTATAACGTATATTGCTTTAGTACGTGTCTGGACCCCATGCTACCCATAATTGACTGCCTGATAATTCCTGGGGGCGCTGAACGGGCAATTGAGAACCCTTTGTAACACAAAACGTGCCTGCGATCGCGCCGTCGTCGACCTCAAAGATACACGGCCGAACATCTTTCAGCAGTTGGGGTCAGGCACGCGGTGCGCTTGCTATTTACAAAGGCAACAATCTGTTTCCATAGCTGTGTTTTCTAATTTTTCCAGAGAAATCCTACTGACCTTGGGTAGCTGTCAACTGGCTGGTCGTTAGCAAAGGACCTTTCTTATCAGAACTATATGCAGCAATATTCAGTTAAGTTATCGTTTTAAGGATCCAACTCATTTTGTATGCGTTCAAAGCTTACACACGTGACATCAAGCGGTTATACCTAAGCTGTTTAAGAGAATTGTTGTTATTCGAGGTAGCCCCTATCACTCGAACCAAATATTGTTCTTTTCTTTTTTTAGGTTGCATAGCTAGAGCTGTCGCTTTATTTTTAATCTATTATTATTTGTGAACTGCAACCGTTACAAAGTTCATCAATAAGAAGATTATTTTTTTACACTCACGTCACTAAGTAATAAAAAATATTGTTTTCTGGTGGAATCAAAAATACCACTGTCGGTACCGTGACATTTTCAATATTCGTCATTTCAATAAATTACGGAAAATTATCAGTTATTTTTTCAAAATTAAGATAAAATAGTGTAGTGATGGTTGGATATGGTAATAGGCTACAAACACATGTGGAAGCATGTGATCTGTTTAAATACCTTTGTGAGGTCAACGGTGAATAAGTTGGTTGCCAAGTTTACAGAGACTGATGTGTAAAAATTCAAAATAAAAAAATAGTGATTGTCCATGACTGCACCATAACTGTTGACGTCACGTTAATAATTCATTAGACGAAAGGTGACATTTATAAAACACACACAATCAACATTTATTCTACAAATAAATAATAACCTAAATCCGCGCTCAACATTTCGCCCAGTGTTTCAAACATCACCGCTGTCCGCTACAGAACCATTTGTTTAAGCTTACAAATTCATTTACATTTAGATTATTTTTTATTTTCCATTATTTTCTCTGTTTGGGACCCCAAAATGCAGCTAATGTGCCAAGGAATTTGCTGATACAATCTTAGTGAGCCACATAGGTAACGTAACAATTTTAGCGCCCAACGTGTGCCCTAATCGTTACCTATTTGGATTTGCATAGCCTTATCCACTTTTTTTATTTTGTAGAAATATTTTGTTCTCTGTGTTATGTACATAAAATTATCACAATTGTTTGTGTCGTGAAATTTCGTAGATTACTTTATTACATATTAATGGTGGTGTTCATTACTTTGTTTTTTGTCACAAATTTCAGTTATTTTTTTTTAAAGGCCCGTATTAAAACTAGAATAATTTAGCGGTCCAAGTAAAAACTGATGCCTCCAATTAACAAGTCCCAAGGTTTCAAGAACTTAAGGTATTCATGCTCGTGAATGTTGCATTTATTGAAAAAAAAAAAATAAAATAAATTAAAGTAATAAAAGTAATAGATGAGACTTACAATAAATCCTAGTCGTTCCGTTCGTGTACTTAAAATTTCATGAACTAGAAACGCATTTCGTTACATAATTTCTAGAACGTGTTGCTCGAAATGTCAGAGCTGAGAAGTTCTTACTTCTGCAATTGATTGATTTAAAAGTCAAGGTCAATTATAATTTAGATCAAACAAATCTATATTTTCTAACGATTTACTTTGCAGACATTTTGAACCACCAGATTATAGATCTAGACTTTCCAGAACTCAAGACCCCATAAAATCGTTTTCATTTCTTGTACGAGTTCTATGTTTCGTAAATATGGCAAAATTCTCGTGGATATCCAAGTCGACATAATGATACGATTACAGTATGCAGTTACCTCTAGTGCATCAATTGGCTCAACTAGAAAAACCTTATCAGGAGTTAAACTAAACTATATTATAACAAAAACTACGTTTCTCCGGCTCATAAGAAAAATTGTGCAGGCCAAAATCAGATAGGAATAATTGGTCCTGATAATATTAAGTGCTGAACTTTATTATTCCTGATTGTGTACCGTTTCAAATGTGAAGTAACAATAAGGACATGTTATCTTTCAATGCATATCAGGAAAACTTCAACAAAAGGACTTAAGTGGTTATGGTCTGGTCTTGATGGTGTTAAACGACCACATTTAAATATATCGATTTTTATCAATCATGTATAAGATTTTAGGTTTCGAGCAATTCAATCAATTATTAGTGGTAATGCTCGGAATCAAAACTAAAAATTTCTGAGTAAATTCTCATTGTACTGTTAGGTAATTGCGCTAATTCACGACTGCGTCACTGTCCCAGTTCAACTAATGAAAAAGTAAATCCCATTCGATTCCTAGTAGAAACTATTGATATAGTTCCTAATTTAAATGGTGACGTTTACAATACTTACTCATAATTATAATAATGAAGATGAAGTCACGCTCATGATTGTGTAAAGTTTTAACAAACAACTTTTTTATGATATAATTTACAGTTAATATAAAAGTACTCGGATTAGAATATTTACAGTACAGAAAAATTCATCGCTATGAGTAATGAGCTGTTAACGTTGTTACTGCTTACTTAGCTGTATGTACTAAATGTTACAATTTTCAAGATCCATATTATAGTAAAGTACTTGAATTTGTTAAAAACCACATGAGCACTGGTATTTTAGATCAAGTACTGGCAGCTGATATTCAAGACTTGAGAATTCAACTCAATATGAAAAAGATACTGAAGATTTCATTTAAGAAGACGTCGTGCAGTCATGACTATAACTGTTAAACTAACTTTCAGCGCCTGTCAAAGAAACAGTCAGATTAGTTAGCATTAACCTTATTGCGATATTAAAGAAGAAGAAGGACTAGAATACAGTAAAATATGTTACAAAGAAATTTTTGGAAAGAAAGACGACAATAAAACCACAGTAAGACCTAATGTGATCCATTTAATTGTGATAAAATGAATAAATGAAAAACAATTTATTGGTAAGTTGTTAAATTCACACCACAAAAAATGGCTCTATACTCTTTTTCTAGTGCATGAGCCAATGTGTGGCTCAGAAACGCAAAACGGTACGTATCATAAAATCTTTTCCCAAATTTATCACATTGCTTTCAAAAAGGAAGAAACCAAATTTTATCAAATCATTCTACCCTACATATACCGGGAAAGTGTTTAGAAACAAATTGGGCATTTTCAAGTTTTTCATTTGTCATTTGTTAATTTTAACTGAGGCGCATCCTGCTCTAATTAATCTTTTCTCAATCTCTTGGTATTTTCTAACTATTTTTTCGAACTGACGCAGAAGGTAACATCGTAATCGCAGGATTGTCGAAATACGTATCTGAAAAGTGCTGAAACTTGGGTAGCACCTATAGCGAAAACTTTATTAACGTTGCATGAAACAAATTCAAAATGCGACAGCATATTTTAATAAAATAAAGCAATGGGTATATGTAATCCAGCGTTAGCCGAATTAACATATTGTTTTTATCGAGAAATTCAAATGAGTTGTCCTGCTGACCAAATTAAGAATCCAAAAGATGCGATTCGTTCAGATCGTACGCGAGAAATGCTACATTGGTTATGAGTGATTATTAAATTCCACATGAATTTTGAATTTGAAGAAAATAAAGATTGTAACGCAACCATTTGTTCTCTCGTAAGTTTGTGGAGTTAATTAATTTTTTTAGTATTAGGTCTTTTCTTCAAATTTTGTATTTTTCAAATAAATTTTTCTTTGTTATCCATGGTTATCTTGTCACCTTGGTATATGAAAACATTTTTGCATTCGGTGTTTAATTAGGTAATGTTGGATTAATTAAAACCCAAAATTAATATACAGTGTGTGTGATGATAAAGTTTGAAACAAACTTCATAACTGTTATAATGAGCAAATTTTCAAAAAAACGCAAGGACGTTTCGATTTTTGCTTTTTTCACCTAGGTTTTGCTTAGTGATGTCATTACATCAATCTTTTTAAATCTTTTTCTTGTTTTTGAGAAAACACCTTGTTACTCATATGGTAAGACTTAATAAACAAATGGAGCCTTACATCAGGATATTTAAAGAAAAATGACATTTATCTAAAAAAAATTGTAACCGTGACACTTGGATTTTTTTATTTATTTAACAGGAAATGTTTGTACAATAAATATAATATAACCAAAATAAAAAAAAGAAATGAATTCATTATTTGTAAATGTACTCACCAGTACACAGTACATCAAAAAAGAAATAAACATTAAAAAGATCAAATACAACTAATCTTGGATTAACTGACATGTATTAATGTCAAAAATATAAAAAATTATTGTGAAATTGTGACACACCGACGAAGAAATTTTTCAAATTTCTATGGATTTGCATGAAATATGTCAATTTTTGAAGGATATTCTGTAAGTTATTCGCATAGCTCTAAATGTTGAAAATTATATCCATACTCTGTTCTATACAATGGTATTTGAAGTAATTGATTATTTCTTTTAATTATGGTTTTAGAAAAACTAATTCTAACTTTTCAAGTGATTGAACATATGACATAATAATTAATTAATTGTATAAAAATCGAAGGTCAAAAATACATTGTCTTTTAACAGAGTGTCCAAATTGATTAGCGTAGTTAATACTAGCAAACCTAATAGCAAAATTGTGTGAAATATGTTGTATACGTTCAAAAGAGTCAACATGACATTTATGATAGGGAGACCATATAATAGAACCGTATTCCAAAATTAATCTAACTAGGGAACAGTAAAGAAGTTTGAAGGTATTAACGGAGAAATCCTACCAACCCTTAACATAAAACCCAGTACCTTAAATGCCCAAAGAAATGTGGGTGGAGAAATTTAATCAGAACAAAAAATAAGTCCCCAATTTCATAGACCCTATTCAATGCAACTATACCAATGGAGAATTCAAGATTATTGGAGTTTTAGATCTTGTAACTGAAATACAATTTAGTGGAATTTAACACTAAGTCACTGCATTTCACTATTTCATTAACTTCCCTTTCCGTACGGCTGATGTCAGCACATGCGACACCGAGGATATGTGCTAGCACAGACGACTGTCGCATATGGTCGACGACATGTATACTGTCTTCAAGACGACTGTCGGTTGGGATGCGACGCATATAATTTTTAGATTTGGCATGTAGACTGCTGTCGCATCGTTTGCGTTCACTACATACTAACTGCTCAGGCGGTTGACGCATATGTTCGACACTGTCGATCATATGCGACATCCGGCAACCTTACAAGTTCAGTGTTCGTTGAATGCAGTGTTTGTGTTCTTCGCGCCAGTCTGTCTTAAAATGTCACTCGGAGAATGCCGCTGGTCCGTCGAGGATCTCTTCCAGACCAAAAAACAAGTCACGATAGCTACTGTGGATTATCTGATGTTGAAGTACATACTATTTTAAGTGTTATGGACGATGATCCAAATGAGATATATGAAAATGAACCATTTATGGATAGTGGAAGTGAATATGTACCTCAATCTGATAGTGATAATGAGGGATGGGAAGATGAAGAAGATGATCTGGAAGAAGAAAACCAGGTTGAAACCAATGATCAAGTAAATTTAGATAACGATTCAACGAAAATTGAACAATTCGATATTGTTTGGGGTCAAGAAGATTTTCAGCCTAAGAAACATGTTTATGACAATAACAGTAGTGGTATAAAGACCACTTGCCACTATTAGTATAGCCAAAACAAATCGGTATGCGCAAGAACAAGAACAAAGGATTGGAAAGATATTGACCTTTCTGAGCTTTTGTTGTTATATCTCTAACTTTGCTAATGCCTCATGTGAAAAACACGGACATATAAGATTATTGGTCAAAAGATAGTTTGATGCATACTCCTATTTTTGGTGAAAAAATTAGTCGTGATAGATACCTTACTATGTTGAAATACCTACATTTTCCAATAATGCCGAAGGCGACCCTAATGATCGTATGCGTAAGTTAGGAGTTGTAATAAACACAATAAAATCACAACTTCAACGTCAGTTTTACCCGTTCGAAAATCTCGTTATCGACGAGAGCATGATTTTAATTAAAGGTCGCCTGAGTTTCAAACAATATATTAAAACAAAACGACACCGTTTTGGAATAAAGTTACGTTTTGTGTGATTGTGTGTGAAACAGGGTTCGTTTTAGATTTCCTGGTGTATATCGGAAAAACCACTGACATAACACTCATCGACAATCTTGGTTCATCTGGTTCGGTTGTAGTTGAACAAGGGGCATACTTTTTATAGTGACAATTATTATACTAGCCCCTCGTTATCAACATTTTTTTATAAATAATCTGCGGAACTGTCCCATAAAACAAAAAGCAGATGCCCGATTTAAAAAAAACTGAAAAGGGTCGAAATCGACTGGAAAAGTTGTGCGAACATACTACTAGTCTTAAAATGGAAGGATCGTCAGGACCTGGTTATGTTGTTAACTTTCCACGAGAATGAAGTAGTAACACTTCAAAAATTGATAATTAACACAGCAACATCAGAAGAAACCTTTATACGTAATTGACTATAATGGACAAATGGGCGCTACGATCATTCGAACATGATGATGTCTTTGCAGACAGTGCACACAAAAACCATCAAGTGTACAAGAAGCTATTTTTTCATACACTAGATCAAAAACCAAAGGTTCCGTTTCAAATTCCACTGAAATTTATACGCCAACTCTTGGAGAGGTTTGTTTACACTTTCTTATTTATTTTTCCATAAAAATACAATTTAAGCCAGTTTCAGATACTTAATAGAAAACACCAGACCGAGTCGACGTGACGTTGGCACTGTCAGACTGATAGAGTGACATTTCTTGAATAGCCTCCCGTAAAAATGGAAAATTGTAAAGACGACAATACGTATAGTTTGTGGCCAAACTAAAAATAATGTGAAAAAGCGTATGAGACTAGATTCATGTGCAAAGACTGTGATGTTGGAGCTCTGTATTCCGTGTTTCAGAATTTATCACAAAAAGAAATTTTTAGTTATAAAAACTTACGAGTATAGTGATCGCAACATAGTCGACACTCGTCTGTTGTAGGCACGGTCCTAAAGTTCCGTCTGTACGGACCGAATTATTGTGTAAGGCTACCGTACGGAAAGGGTTAAGTTATTGATGTCGTCTTGGAATTTCAAAGTAGGTATCACCTTGATTAGTAACTTCCAGCATAGGAGTTTCAAATTATCAGCGTAGAATAAACACTTACAGTTAGATATAACGTCACAAAGATCATTAATAAACGAGTGAAAATAAGAATGGACCTAAATAGGGACCTTGTGGTGCTCCTGAAGGTATCAGAATAGATTTAGACAAAAACACCAACGATATTTACCATTTGATCTTACTTCTGAACAATTTCAGATTTGGAATTCAATAGTTCCGGAAAATTTTAGGCCAATAGAGAAATTGCATAAGTACCACATATCTATTAGAACATAAAATTATTACAGACACCAATTAAGCAGATCGATGCTGAAGTAACTAAGCTATTCAAAAGATATTACATTGAACCACCCTCTAGTTTATAATCATCTCCAATTTATAATTTCGTAGTAGATTTTAGAAAATTAAACAGTGAGACCAAAAAGCAAATATTTGGCTTCCTTGGATATGAAGTCAGTTTTCATTAGAAATGCCTCTAAAGAATATACAGTTTTCACTGTTCTAGTAAGAGGCTTTATCCCATTTTAAAATGTCCTTTCGTTCATCAAACAATTTTAGTACTTAACAACCACTTATGGATAAGGTTCTTGCGTGGGATTCAGCGCCTTTTGCTTTGTCTATAGGATAACATTATTGTTCTAATCGGCAGATTTCAAAATTCATGTACAAAAACACACGAAAATTTTTTTTTACATAATAAAAGTAATTTTGCAAACCTGGAATCGAGATGCTTGTGGATTTGATACGGATAAAAATAGTCTCCAGAATAGATGTAGAAAAGGGTACAAGTCATTTTAAATATTCCTGCACCTACTGAAGTTGAACTTTTCTGACAGATTCAGACTCCTTACCAATTTTGATAAAAAAAAAAATTTTGTTATCGAATCTAGAACATTTCGTTAGCAGACCAATCTTTAGATTGTCCTGACTTTACAAAACTGGTTTATATTCAATGTGACGTAAGTTTTACGGATTAGCTTCTGTGTTGTTCAGAAGCATCCTGATAGAAAGTAGTGGATAAGTAGTGCGGGATTTAAATTTGCAATGAAAGAATTCAAACTTTGATTGCTTTAGTTTGTCGTCCCGAGCGTGTGCGCATGTTTGGGGACAATAGAAGGCGTTCGGAGACGTTCGGCGCCGCTCGGAATTAATCGGGGGAGATCGGGCTGTTCGGACAAGGGGCAGTGATTTAAAGATCTTGCCCTTAATTTGAAATACAACGCCCTAGATTAAGGTTAGTGATCTGTGACCTCAATTAATGGAATTAAGGTTAAAGAACCTTGATCTGAATTTAGGTTAATGATCCAGAAGTGCGGATATTATATAACTTATTCGTAAAAAACTGTGTGTAGTATTCAAGTATCTAAAATTATAATCCATTAATAGCAATAAATGTCTTAGTTGGCATATGTAAACAAGCACCAAATGCCATTTAGTTTTTCCATTGTTGATCCAAAGTATAAAAGTCTTTCATTAAAATTGCATTATATTCACGGAAACATGTTGTAACTCATCCCGCAATAGTTGTAATTCATCCTGTATAAAAGTTGAATACAATTTTGAAAAATTGGTTTTATTTATTATGTTCTTTCAATATCAGTGTTTTAATAACGACACGTAGGATAATTGTCACATCTTTGGGGAATTATTTGGTTAAGCAAGGTCTGGATCAACCGTCATGCAGTTGAGTAATCAATGTTTTTGATTTGTAAATATTTAGACACAGGTGATAGCTAAATTAAATTTAACTATTCACTTCATTTTTTTGACATCGAAATTCCCTGTCGATACTTCGATCAAAAGTGTCAGGAAGGTTACACGTTCCCATGGATTTCTTAGTACCCTATCCTTAACCACTTTTCATCAATAATCGATAACAGGGCCCACCATTTATTAGCGTCAATTTTCTATACAGTTTTTCGGGACCAGTATATTTTTTGTCTCCCTTTTCCACACAACCATTCTTCTATGAACTAAAATAAGTTCTCCGCTTCATACAACTACAACTAAATTCAGGAGTCAGTCATACAATGAGTATAAATAAAATTACCGTTCTCCTTTTTTTAATAAGCTTGTTGCAGCCTTTCGAAACTAAAATACCATAATTCTGATTAAGTTCGTACAAAGCTAAACCGCTGGAATCATGAACCAGTGTTAGTCGTAAATGTCTTTTAAGTAGATTACCTCCGATAACATGAGACATATATCTTGTATACTATTGACCATTAAACTATAAATACTTTCCTGAAAAAAAGTAGTGTAGTCTCTTTTCTATTCAGGACTGTCTTGAATACATGTTTTACGTAATTTTGCTGGATAATGTTATAGTCTGCCACCAATTTTACAAGATCGTAAAATTAGCATGATTTTAGTTGAATTTAATGAGTGAGTCCCTTCTACCTTACTATTTTCCTGTAGATATCCATTTCCAACCGATAAACAAGACAATATCGATTAATCTTTGAACAACCATTATTTTGACATTTACTTCACTTTCTCGTTTTTTCACTTGGTCATTGTCACTATATTAAAAATACCGCGCTCCTTCTGATACAAAAACGCTGCTGGAGCTGCCAGCTTGCAGTATTTTAATTCTTCATGGGTCTCAACTGCCTTATAAATATCTTAATTGAAAAATCATACCCATATGAATGAATGGCAAATTCAATCGTTACATCCAAAAGCCACGCAGCAGGAACAAAATACTTTGTTTAACTCAATGGAATATGATAACCAATTTTTTGTATTTTTCTTCATTCGACAACGCTCGATGGTATAGCTTTAAACATACAAAAGTAGTTTTCTTTCCCATTCTTTTACTTGAATTGAAAGCTTATTCAAAAGACTTTTTGTACAAATTGGATTATCACTGTTTGAGTGACAAAAGCCTTCCAGCTATCGACCAATTGATCATCAGTTCCCGGATTTAGAACAAAAACTGCTTTCTGCTGATCCACCACAATAGAGAGCAGCCGACCTATCTGAAATGAGTTCTGGCGGTTCTTTTTTCAGCAAGGTCAAGAACGGTGCGATCTACTTACTGTAAGAAATACCGGCACTAACAGTCAAACAAGGAAATTATTCTTATTACCAAGAGGATCCGCTGGCGCCAGTTGAGGTGATGAAAGAGGTGATTTAGGTTCTTTACCGGTACTAGTGCATGGAGTATATGGACGCAAAAATTTAGTAATAGGCTTAATTCTTTTATATTCTCTTTCTTCTCCTGGGAGGCACTCATGTTGTTTCCGATCAAGGTGATCTAAAATGTATAGAACAGTAAAACATGCATACACTATATCATGTAAAAGTATTTAATGAGTGGCGGCTCCTTTATGTTCTTATTTGTTTAGCGTAAAATTTACCGCGTTCTATTGTAATTTAAAGACTGAGGCCTCATCCGCCATAGAACAGTCTGCGGGTATTTGTACTTTTTAGCATGTTACTTGCGGCGTAAGTACAGCGTACGGAGGAGAATGTTTGCATTTTATTTTATTATGTTTCTAATTACTTTATTTCGGTGACGGCTCGAATTTGAAAAATATGGAGGTTGCAAATGTAGTGAATACTAAATTTGTGGGTTAGTGGGCTTCAGGGACCATAGGCCTCCCGCCTTTGCTTACAAGAGGTGGAGCCTTTCAGTTGTTTGAGAAAACTTTCAATAAAGGTTTTTTTTACATATTTACATTAATACAATCAAACACTGAAAAAATTGACAATCTATAAAAAATGTAGGTAAAGTTGAGGACAAGATATAGTGCAATCGACTTAAAAATCTTTTTTAGCACGGGAATTATTAACTGATGAAATCCTACAAAGTAAAAAGTACCTGTTTAGAAAAATTCTTTATCGGTCACTGTGCCGCTAAGTCCAGAAATAGTTTTTCAAACCCACGTTTCTTTTTTAGTATACAAATGAAAGCTTATTGCCTTTTCCAAAATTTCCTTGAATACGTACTTTATATTATAAACGACAGACAAGTGTGTACTCCGAAGCGGATTTAACTCTAAAGTTTAAAGATTATAAATGTTTTGTTCTGCAGGTAAACCTTGATTCTGCAGTGACTCCTCAAATAGAAAACAAACATTTCTCGCAGAACTTTATATCACCCAGTATAAGAACGAATAGAAAGTGTCAACTGACTTGTAAAAATAAAATAAACGCCTAAAGCATGTAGCGGGCACGCTCCGACGATAAACAAGGGCAACCGAAGTTCAATTTTTCTCCCAAAATTTAAATTTCCTGCAGAAAAAAACTGCACTACTTATGTACTAAAACCACATGATTCATAATAACAGGTGCACTATAACTAAACATGAAAGAAATGACACTACAACGAAATGTATATTGAAGGTCGTCCAGATGTTAAGTAATTACTTTTATGGTTAAATAATCTTAAAAATATAGGTACCTATTTATTTACTTCCTGAAACCTGTTTGTTGTCAAGCTTCTAGCCCTAATGAAAACCCCTTACGATAAGTGGCAAAACGTTGGCAACTACTGTTACTATTTCGACAAGATCTAATCCCGGAAGGCGTTTTTGTTTTAACAATATAGAAACCGGTATAAAAACATCATATTAACGTCGACATACGTTTACAAAAATTAATTCAGGTAGTTATTAGAATGAGTCATACGCAATCTGATATGATTTTAACTTTATTATCCTTTATATCACACTTTTTCGTACCAAACAAAAGTTTGGAATACTTTTTATAATAATGAAGGATGTCTCGCTCTTGATTATGTAAAGTTTTAACAAACAATTTTTTTATGGTATAATTTATGATTTATATAAGAAGGATTCTGGTTAGAATATTTCACAATACAGAAAAATTCATCGCTATGAATAATTTAGTTGTTAACTGCGCATTACTGGTTACTTTAGCTGTATGTACTCAATGTTACGATTTTCAAGATCCATATTATAGTACTTATATTTTTGAAAACCAATATCAATACTTGTATTTTGAGATCAAGTACTGGCAGCTGATATTCAGGACTTGGAGAATTCAACTCAATATGAAGAAGATACTGAAGAACTTCATTCGAGAAGACGTCGTGCAGTCATGACTACAACTGTAAACCAACTTTAGCGCCCCTCAAACACATTTGTGGAACCCCTAGTTATTCTCCATGTTGTGATGTTAAAGAAATACTTTCTACTCAACAAGAAGAATACAGAAAAACGTGTTACAAAGAAACTTTTGAAAAGAAAGATGGTAATAATAATTCAGAACCAGTGTGTATGATCCATTTAATTGTGATAGAATAAACAAAATGAAAACGATATATTGTAAGTTGTTAAATTCAAATCACAAAACTCTAGAATCTTTTCTAGTGCATGACCCAATGTGTGGCACAGAAAGTCAAAGCGGTATGTATATCAACATTCATTAACTCATATTTTTCTAAAATAATTATTGCATTGCGTTCAAAATGTCCAATCCCAAAGGTAATTATGTCGAATCACCTCTACATATACCAGGGAGATCTAGAAAAGAAACGACCACAGCATGCTCTCAAGTTTTTCATTTGCTCTAATTGATATTTTTCTGAATCTTTGTTTTTAAGGCTGACGCCGAAGGTAATATCGTAATCGCAGGATTATCCAATACATATCTGAAAGGCACGCTGGACTTAATAAAATCGATGGCAAACTCTATCAACGAAATGAACAAAGTCAAAGAAGCAACAGAATACTTATTTAAAATAAAGCAAAGGGTATGTAATCCAGCGGTAGCCGAACTAGAATATTGTTTTTATCGAGAAATTCAACTGAGTTGTCCTGTCGACCAAATTCAGAATCCAAAAGATGCGATTCCTTTAAATCGTATTCAAAAATGCTACATTGGTAATGACTGATTATTAAATTCTACACGAATTTTGAATTTTAAGAAAATAAAGATTGTAACCCAACAGTAACATTTTTTCTTTACTTTCGCAACTTTAGGGGTAAATTACTATGCAACATCTTCAATTTTTTAATTAATTTTTTTGCCTTCAAATTTTGTATTTTTTCAATTTCAGTTCCTTGTTAATTATGTTGCTTCGTTTCTTTATTATTTTCCAAATTTTCTCATTTATTCTTCACCATCCCTGGTTATCACTGGTTATTTTTATTCTCGGTTCCATTATTGTCCTAATTCAACTAATGGATTCGATTTCTAGTCGTTCCTGAAATAGCCCACTTGGTTTTAATTTTCTCTCATTGCATATAGTACACGATTTCGCCCGTGCGGAAAAAATCGCACGAGTTTTTATCGTGATCTGTTGGTTTTCACATTAGAGTGATTTTAAATCGTTGAAAACAAATCAAGACATCACACTTTTTATGAGTTGTGTAAAAAGTGCACCGTCAATTGTAGATATTATTATAGATCGCGAACAAATTATTACACTCGGCAAAGAAGAAAGACGATCAATCAATAAATGAAGGACGTATGGAATTTAGAACATGTCTGCATCACTGATGCTGTAAAAATCCGGTTTAAGAGCTGAACATGGCCTCTACCAGGTTTTCTCGTGGCTATCCATCCTTATATATAGTCCTATCCCATAGAACATGTTTTGGTTTCATTATTAACACTTCGGCATCAATCAATTGTCTACAAATAAGCAATTAGCTAGAGTAAGGCTTACTGGAAGTGACAAACATAATTTGCCAACCGATTTTGAGGAGATCAATGCTTTCTTGGGTATTTTGTATTTGGCAGGTGTAAAGAGGGCTCAACATTTAAACACATCCGAACTGTGGGCGACAGATGGAACAGCTCCAGAATTCTTTGCTGCAACTATGTCGCAACGCCGCTTTCATGCTTTAGTACAAAATATTAGATTTGATGATTGCAAAATACTTGAGCTGAGAGATCTAAAAGAGATAATTTAGCCGCTGTGCGTCAGATGCTTGACGAATTTACAGAAAGATGCGTCAAGAATTACTCTGTTGGCTCCTACGTAACAGTGGATGAAATGCTTAAAGCCTTTAGAGGCAGATGTTTGTTTAGGCAATACATAGCTAACAAACCTGCCAAATATGGCATTAAAATTTATGCTGTCGTAGATGCTAGAATGTTTTACACGCATAATATTGAAATATATGCCGGCAAACAACCCAGTGGCCCATATCAACTAAAAATGACGCGTACAGTGTCGTAACCCATCTTCTAAAGCATTGCAGTGGTACTGGTAGAAATGTTACCATGGACAACTATTTTACTTCGGTGCCGTTAACAAATGATTTAATAAACAACCACCGTCTGACCTTAGTCGGTACATTACGGAAAAACAAGAGGGAGATCCGCCAATATTTTTGGATACAAAGATACGATCTGTACATAGTAGCATGTTTGCTTGGGGAATGAATTCCAACGAAAGCCTGCTAACTTCATACATTCCTAAAAAGAATAAGAATGTGTTGATGTTATCAACTTTTCACGAAGATGATGAAATTGATGCAAACACTGGAGAGCAGAAGAAACCGTCAGTTATAAGTTTTATAATCTTACCAAAGGAGCAGTAGATGTGGTAGATAGAATGAAGACTGAATATAATGTAACAAGAGTGAGCAACAGATGGCCATTTACGGTATTTTGCAGTTTACTGAATATTGCTGGTATTAATTCCCAAATAATTTATTACACCAATACAAATCAGAAAACCGAACGGAGGCTATACCTAACGAATTTAGCTAGAGAGCTTACGAAGCCGCACATTATACGACGATCTAGTGTCACTTGTTTATCTATTCCTCTAAAGCAGAAAATCATAAATGTTTTGGGTCGAAAAATTGAGAAAGTTCCAGATAAAAGACTACAACAGGAAAACACTAAACCACGGTGCTCTTATTGTCCAATAAGAAAAAATCGGTTTACGCAGTACTCTTGTGATGGATGTTTGAAGCCAGTATGCAAAGAACATATACATAAAATTGTTTTGACCTGGATGGATTGCTTCAACCAGGAAGAAGATTCATAAGTTTTATTTTATTTTTCACATTTGTCCTGTTTGTTAAAGTTTTTACTTACAGGACCTCTATTCTTGAATTTTGGGAATTATATTCTCATGAAAAGACGAAAATTTTTGTCATTCGCATGAGAAAATAATTTCACAAAACTTAAGAATATGTAGAATAATGTATTATTATTATTTTACCATTTTTACAATAAAAAAATATTTAAGTTACCAGTTTACATTAGAAAACGTTAATTCTCAAATTATATGAACAAAAATAAAGTTATTGTATTATTTTTGTTAAATTTGATTTGACAAATACCTATGCTATATCAACAATAATACTTTTTCAGGAATAGGACGAATAAAGTAAAAAAATAATGATGTTAGACAAAATCTAACGCGTTACCAATTGTGAGACTGTAGGAGGCGGTACCGATGGCGGGTTAATACAGATGTATGTAGCTCCAACTGATTATTTAAATAACTCAAATTTTGAGTAGTAGTATCGGAAAAGTTTAAGCAAATTGAAAATGGCATAAGTACAACACAACTATTAGACCCATCGCCAGTTAAGCAAAGATATTAACTTGTGTCTCCAATAATTCAGAATCATATTAATGCTGAAATAGCTAATCTGGGCGAAAATATCATTCAACCATCCTAAAGTTTGTGGTCCTCTTCTACTTAACTTGAACTCAAAAAAGATACCTATAAATTCTTGGTAGATGTTAGAGGATTAAACAGTGTAATCAGGAAGAGGATGCGCTTTCCTCCCATATGTACCAGATAATCCTCAATCGCTTAATAGAAGCAGAATATTTGATTTCTTCTAGATATAAAATCAACTTTCATCAAATGCCTCCGAAGGAGTTGAGCAAAGAATATAAAAAAACTTTCACTGGATCTAGAGAGATTTATTGTATTTTAAGAAATTGTCGTTCAGTTTATCGAACGCTCCTGCTATTTGGCAACGACTTATGGATAAAGTTTTTGGTGTAAATTTGAGACCTGCATTTAAATATTTGGGTAAACTAGGATTACAGAAAAAGTCCTAGTCATCTTAAATATTCCTTGGACACATTAAAGTTGAAGATATAAAACGTTTTATAGACATGGCATTTGTATACCAAATTTTCCTCTTCCAAGAAAAAAAAAAAAACCTAAAAATGGGAATTATACGCAAAATTGTGAGAAACCACTTCGTCGAATCCAAAACATTTGTTAACGCACCATTATTGATTTGTCCCAACTTTTCAAAACATTTTACATTCAACGTGAGACAAGTTCTTCGAGTTAGTTTTGGTATGTTCCCAAAACATGTGATTTGTAATAACACCCTAACCAAACAAGAAAAAGTATACCACAACTGAACGTTGTGACGTATTTTTTGGGTTTATCTACTTCTGAAGTGAAATCGGCGGTTTTACTGGTAGAAAATCTCCTTGTGGGTATGGAACTTAAGTTACATACACGCATGGCAGTCGAGAACCCGTTCGTTTACTAGTTTCGAAAAATTTGTCGTGGAATCCCTGTTTCCGTACTTGGGCTTGTGTTTTTGCAAACGTGACTAGAAACGGTCTTTTTTTTGATCAGAATTTGACGACTGAAGGTGTTAAGTTTAACATTCTCTTTTTGGGAATCAAGCTGTAACAATAAATTAATTGTTAAGGGATCAACCCAAGTATTCATTTTCTTTCGTCTACCACCACTTTGTTTTGCGCGTGTAGATCACCAACCGGGTTATGGTTTATGGCTCCTGGGCAAATTCTGAGCTAAACACTCGCTGCAGCTTGACCATGAAAAGTTGATCCCTGTAGTCGCTGATGTAGCTATCCACCGTGGGTTCCTTAAGGACAACCTGTCGATCTTCTGTGCACAACCATTGTATGAGCCATTAATATTTAGCCCGTCTCTTTCCTATTGGGGAATAACAAATTTACCTGAAGTTATCTTGTGGGAACATCAAAAGAAAAGAAGATAACCAGCAAATCAGCTAAGTGACACCAAATTGCAGTGTCTGATTACGTACCTGTAGTTACTTTTTTTATCTTGTGCTTTGAGTACTATTATTTCATTTTGAATTCATCGTCGAGTACCTGCTTCCATCTTTTATTGTTTTGTAGTGTAACATGAACGTCAATCTTATGAATGCATTTGGATGTCGCAAGATTAGGGTCACTTAACGGTTCGTAGTTATAAAATCGAGCAAACACGATTCACCATAAGCGTAGATATCGTCGCGGTAAATTAATATTATTGGCAAATTGAATACTTCCTTACGAGAACAATTATTACTTCATATCTATTTACTGTTAAAATTTACTATTTTGTGTCTAAATTAACTCATTTTGTTTATTGCCTTGCATTTTATAATTAATGTACTATTAAGGTTTTGCCGTTTGACGCAAATTACATTGATGTTATTTTACGGTTGATTTCTGTATTTGGAGTTCCTAGTTACTTCAGAATATTTCTTATACTATCCACTAGGTGACACCCTTTTCATTCTCTCTCTCTCTCTGCAGTGCAAAAGCCTCTCGAACTTCTAATAAATAAGTACTCAGCTTACGACCCCTCTGGCAACAGGTTCTCGACACTACCTCCATTTTATATTTTTGTTTATAAATAAAAAATAACAATGTAAATGCTTTCAAGTATGGATTTAAAGCTTTTCGAATGACTTAGAATGCATATAGACAATCGTCTAGAAGCTCTAGATAAATCCAAATCTATAACAAACCACCTGAGCTAGTATCAACCAAAAAATTTACGCTAGTTAAATAACCAACTTTAAAAACTTCCATCATCCAAACGTTAAAAAAAAAAAAAAAAAATTGTGCATGGGTTGTAACATCTAATAAACCAAAATTACATAGTAAGGCAAGACACTACTATCAACCAAGCTTTCACATAACCTCAACTCATTGAAAAAAGAGCCAAGCGAGACAAAATGCAACAAAGTAGAAACCCACTTTAACAAGCAAATACTTACTCATTTAACACACCAACTCAAAAATCTAGACAAAATAAGAATAACCACATATCAAAAACACATTGAAAAGTTTAAACCCAGCAACCGAGGCATGTGGAGAGCAAACCAAGCGAACCTTAAAACAGCACACTGAAATCCAACAATAACAGATGACATAGTTACTGTTACACTGACGCTGATAAAGCCGTAACATTTGCTAATCACTTGGAATGCGCATTTACACCAAAAATAATTGCAGCCCAACAAAAAAGTAGCAACAATATACGACCACATACGCACCTGTTGTCACTGAACGTATTATTGAAACCAACAAAACTATTATCCCTAATCGCCAAGCTCCACGAAACGGAAAATCTCCCGGCTACGATCTTATACCTAACATTTTACTGATACATGTAACCATCATAAAATCTCTGGACTTACCTTAGCACCAATATTTTAACAGTTGTCTTAGGATGAGCCACTTTTCAAAACAGTGGAAATTGTTATTCCCCAAGCCAGGAAAAGACAAAAGCACTTAAAGAACTATAGACCTATAAGTCTTTTGACATCCTTATCCAAACTGTTAGAAAAAATAATCTATACTCGTCTCAACAATGAAGCGACTTCTAATTTAATATACTTCGCATTCAAAAAAACCTACTCAACTACACACATCAACTCCTAAGAATAATAGAAGTTTTAGAGACCGGATATAAAAACAAACAGTTCGCAACAGCAATTTCCTTCGATGTAACTCAAGCCTTTGATAAGGTTTAGCTAGAGGGGCTGCAAAGGAAAGTGAAAGTGGTTGGACTATGGGCAATTCACTTGATATTCCAATTTGAACTGTATTTACCACGTTAATCAAACCAGCTATGCTTTTGGTGTTTATTCATAAAACATACGATCATATAGCTTATTAAACCAGTAGTCAGCCACCTTTCATAAAAAAAACCATTGAAACTATACAAGACAGGCTCCATGGGGGCGTTAAGGAGGCCTCCCTGGTAAATTGGGATCCTGCTACAATTTTTGACAATGGAAGAAGAAACAGATTTAGAAAAATAGTTAACTGAATTAGCAAAATTGTAGGTTTCAATAAAAGAAAATGATCTTTTTAATAGCGTTCAAAAGATTGTTGCCATCAAAGGGAAAACAACCCCTGGTTAAAAAATGGTATTAAGGTTTCGTCAGAAGACACCCAACAATTGCTTTTACGTGAAACTGAAGGGTTTACAAAAGCACGGTTTTATGAACTCACGTCAATTTCTACAACACTTTGTAGAACTTTTCTCAATGGTGATCAAACAAGCTTTAGCATGTGTCCCAAATCAGGAAAGGAGTATTGGCACCAAAAAGGTTAGTAAGAATGTTTATGAAGTGAAGAAAGGAAACAAAAAATAAATCCATTGGCTATTCTTTGGTTTTTTCCGCAGATTTGAAAACATTAACATCGATGCTTGCTTTTCCGTTTGTTAGACCTAATAAGCTATTGCTGATAGTGGTTTCTGGAAAGGTCAGAAAAAGTCGGTGGATGAAAAGTGATACTTTTTATAAGTACATAGCAAATGGTTTGGATAATGGCTTGAAGATAATAATGTGACAAGACCCATATTATCTGGTCGATGTCTACGGGTATAAATCTCATTTATCTATAAAACTAAGCCAATTACGTCATAATCGTGAAATAATTCTTATAACTCTTCTGCCGAACACTACACACATTATGCAGCCAGCTGATGTCAGTGCTTTCAACCATTATAAATGAGTTAGAAGAAAACTATCAGAGAGTGGCAAACTAAACATGAAAATTTAAACTGTGAGTTAAAGAAATCTACGTTTTGATCCATTATTGAAACAAGTACTTCAGGATAAGTCATTGCTCGAAATAATTAGAAATGGTTTTGAATTGTGGTTTGTTCCATTTGATCCAGAAGACGTTTATTATTGAAAATGTATACAGAATCGCTTTAGAGACTCCCAAAATCAAGAAAATAAAAAACACTGACATTCCAAAATCAAGCAAGTGCAAACCGCTTAGATAATAATAATAATAATAAATATTTATTAGCCGAAAAAATGTTCTAATACATATATATATATATATATATATCGTCTCTTCAAACTAGAGGGAAATGGAATTTTAAATCTAAATCTGTTAGTCGTTCTTGTAAAAGAAAATAATGCTGAACCTTTCTTTCAATGGCCTTTTGGAGTTATAGAGGGAAGAATTTCCTGATCATGATGGTGTGGTTTGCATTGTTTCCGGAATGAACCTATCATAGAATATTAAGAGACCTGTAGTAAAGTTTGTCCTCTTCCTTTACAATACTTATTATTATTTTCTAATTGATTGAAATTCATTTAGTTTGTTATATTTTTCAATCAATGATGAAATATTTCTTTTTGGTACGTAAAATACATGTCCTGAAAAAATACTTGTATTTCTTTTTTTATTAGGGTATGGTTAGCCGTACTATTAATACATAAATTTTTAGTTGATTTTTGATTAACAAATACGTTAGTTTTATCATTTTTCATGCACTCGCGGTATTACCATTTTCAATGGTATTAATATAGTTTCATACGTCCGAGTAGTTAGTTCGACTGATTTATAGAAAATTTAAAATAGTTCAGTGATAAATAATTAGATGCAAAAAATCCATTTTCCCATCCCTACCTTTCCATATAATTTAAGTGTGCCGAATTACTGTTGTAAGTTACATTTTTTTGTGTATTATTTAACTGCAGTCCATTGCTCAATTACTCTAAGCAATGAACTAATACAAGTAACTCAATAAACAAAGTATTCAAATGGTTTAATAACTGGAATATCCAAATCAACCCGAGCAAATGCCAAGCTAAAATATTCACAATTAGGAAAACACGTAATCCACCTAGAATTTATGTCAACAACAAACCTTTCAATGGAATACCTCTGAATAAATAGGTTTAATTCCAATTTATGATACAAAAAATTGTCTTCAATGACTGGCTATTCATTCATAAATATATTATAAAAATATAGCAAAAATTTATTAGGAGAATTTGTGACAGCAGATTTAAAAAAAAAAACTTGTGCTGGGGAAAGAATTGAAGATCAATATGAATTCATGGTATCTTAAGAAATGTACACAAAAAACATTTAATTAAATTAATCAATATAAATGTTTATTATCCATATTGTATACCGTGTGTCCCACGGAAAAGTTGACATTGGCTTTCACTAGTTAAATTCAAAATTAACGAACATCTTAGTAGTATAGATGGGGGCATTCAGCAGCAATATCAATTGCGCGATGTAATTACTCTCTGTACATGCAAGTACACAGCGTGTACTTAGTGTAATTGCGCGCGCTTGCGGGTGTAGCCGATGTACATGCAGTACTTTTTCAATTACTCGGTACTTGCAGAGGGCATAATTGCGCCAACCCTTTCCGGCACCCCCTTGATGAGGTATTATGTACATTATGCTAATTATTCGGATCGGAAAGAATGCAGACGCAGGTAGCAAACCTTTGTCGCAGGTAAAAACCCTTCGGTATAAAGACACCTGTTAATTTTTCATTGTTAAAAGTAGTATCATTTAAATAATCTTAGCTAATGAAAACTGCTAATTACACATATTTACACCCATTTGTCGTGGATGTTGCTTTGCTAAAAATATTTGAAAACATGTTGTTTATTTGTGACGTCATCCGTCACATGATTTCCTTAAATAACGACTTTTGTATAATGATGTGCCAATAAAAATTCAAAAGCACATCTAAGATGGCATTCTTGCAAGTCGTCACACCTGTACACGTGTATGTAATTGAATAATTGATAATTAAAACCGCTACGTAAAGATTGTTCAATGGTTTGTGTTCTACCACCGCCCCGAGTACTTACGATATTGATAGGGTGGAAATGTAATTATCTTGTTTACAACAAGAATTTAAACTGAATGTTAATTATGTAATTGAGTTAATTTTAATCGTCAGCGTACTATTGTAAGCATCGTTATGACAGGTGTTTGAATCGTTTATTCAAAAATTCTTGTGTGAACTTGTGACGTTATTCTTTTCTATCGTATTTGTTTAT
Source organism: Abscondita cerata (assembly GCA_030710515.1). Taxonomy (NCBI): domain Eukaryota; kingdom Metazoa; phylum Arthropoda; class Insecta; order Coleoptera; family Lampyridae; genus Abscondita; species Abscondita cerata. Next base: position 393,602 of record JALBCR010002666.1, on the reverse strand, counting down.
CCCTCTCTTGCTGCACGAAGGGTATGCGGTGGTCGGCCTTGAATATTAACGACTTTTGTATAATGATGCGACAATGAAAATTCAAAATCACATACTCGATGTACATATGGCCTTCTTGCAAGAAACCACACCTGTACACGTGTATGTAATTGAATAATTGCTAATTAAAACCGCTAATTACACGTAATGAGTGATATACACACATAAATAAAGTATTCAATTTTAATTTTAAATTATGTATTACGCTAATTATTATTAATTATTATTACATATAATACTCATGTTTCTCTAATTATTTCTTTTGAGAATATTAATATAGGTAAATGCATTTATTTCCAATGCATCTAAAAGAATGCGATTGGCCTTGAATGAACGGTTATAAAAGGTGCTTTCTATTCTTTAAATGATTAATAACAAGATTATTAAATTGATTATTTATATTTAATTAAACTTCGCCATCCCTAATAAGAGTTAAAATAAAAGCAGCTGATTAAGTCCGTTCGATAAGGACGTAGCCGGTCAAACAAGGGTTATACATCGGTGATCTTCCTTCTAAATGTTACATACATACACGAGTGGGTTATTCCTTAATAATTTTTAAAAATATGGAAGCGGTAAAAATCAGATATTTAAACGGGAATTATAAACATGACTGTAATTTTACCGCAGTCAATTCCACGGTACAATTTAAAATTATTGATGTGTTTAATGTAGTTGAATTACATTATTTTTTATAAGTTAAAGTGCGTCCAAATATGTGACTCTAGTCGGTTTTCGTTGTTACGTCGCTGAAAAGTTTCTACAAGAAATTCTAACCCTTTTAACACATTTGGTTTCTCTCTTACAACAAACTATGGCATATAGTAAATCAAAGCATGTGGTGGGTGCTTTGTACTAGCCAGGTAAAATAAGGAGATCATTCAACAGAATGCGACAAACGCGATGGGCCACGATAGATTACATTTTTCTGGTTATTTTTTTTTTGATAAGCGCAACTTGTTTGTAATACGTAACTCGTGTTAATTACCTACTAAAGAATGTAAATTAAGTTTACACTTAAGCATCATAACTTTGTTAATTTAATAATGTATATGATTGTTGGTGCAAAATATAGATAAAAAGCGTTAAATAAATCCAATCATGATTTTAAATATCGAAACTTTTGTAATAACTCTAAAACATATGTGTCAATAGGTTTTTATTGTTATTGTCGGTAATTGATAGACTGATTCTCCAAAAACAAAGCGCTGACTTAACGTTTTAGTAAAACCATATTCGCTGCAATCAACCCTTTGTATGTGTAAATTTTACACACCAGAAGCGTTAGGTATTTCTAATCTTTGCATCAAGATGACCTCCGTATTTTTGAAAAATCGTTGTCGAATATCAAATTGCATTTTAATAAGACATATATTAAAACAAAAGTAATAATTGATATACTTTCATACAATTAATAACGAAGACATCAGATAGAAGAAGAACATTAATTAATTTTAACTGAAATGAAACCGAATTTGATAACTCCGAAAATGGTGGAGATATTGTTACAGCAATTATAAAAAATGGAAAATCAACGCTATTTTTGTTAATTTATTGTATTTAGCCCACTTAGATTTGGTATTAATGTTAGCGTATATACTTACACGGTTTTCTGATAAGAACAGTCATCCAGTTTACCATTATCTTTCGCATACCTCGATAAATACTTAACTTTTCCGATCGAAACGTACGCAAACTAAAAAACCATGGTTATAGATTGTCGACTCATCCTTCAAAATCAGATTTCTACAAGAAGACCCGATAATTAATTAGGAAGCCGCGATTAATATAAATTACTATTAGGAGTTCACTGTTAAGAATTGTTACGTTACTGCATTTTTAAACTTATTTAGCTCAACATTTTTAGTATGAATTGTAAGGCTGTGAGGTAGTAGGAACTCCAACTATGAAAATCTAAATTTTCTATTTTTTCCTAAAATGTTTGTTTTAAATGGTAAATGACACATAAGTTACCGCTCATCGACAGTGATAAGCGAACATTAATCAATATATCAGCAAAATACATGTTGAAAAAGTTAGTGTCAGTGTTTAATGAACTAAACGATTTAAAATTTGAAGAAATTAAAAAATAAGATAACCTTTCAGATGTATGCAGATTTTGTGTCTTTACTGATGCTTACTGCATACTGTAAAAAGGCGATGTAGAATCATACAGAAAATAGCAGTGTTGTTGAACCCGCATAGCTTCGTATATCGTGTTCCAACAGGTAAATCTCACTTTATTCAACGTAAATCTCTCTTTTACTTTCTATTCTATTATATTAATAATATTTTTTTTTTTTAATTAAAATTTTTTTTAAATAATAAAAAAAAAAAATAATTAAAAAATAAAAAATAATAATTTAAATATATATTATAAAAAAAATTATAAATATTATTTTCATAAAAACAAATATATAATTATATCATATTCAAAAATTTAACTCTCTTTTTTTTAAATAAATCTCTTTTAGAGCATTTGCTCATTCCCGCTATTGACTAGCCAGTTTTATGTTATATCATCCATGTTATCTATTTGAAACAAATATCTTATACTTTTATGTCACCATCTTAATTTAGATACTTGTTGTATAAAAAGGTTTAATGTCAATATGTATGATAAACATGTATAGAGCGGTGTCGAAACCGCATAGTCACCCAAAAGAAAGATCAGGAACGGTAATAAGTTCATAACAAGGGCTATTTGGAACTCATTTCAGCCTTGTTGTCTTTTCCAAATCATCTAACCATTATTTTGTAACCTTTTATATGCAAATTTGGGCATGAAAATGCAAAGTACAACGCTTAATGATTTCGAAAATCATTTATAAATCGACAAATAACGCAGTATTCGGAAGTTTCATGGCAAATGTAGATAAGTGTACGGACGCAATAGTTGCAATAGTGTCGCCAATCCCACCACTGATTAGTGTGAATCGGAATATTATATCGTTATCAATGTAATAATTATGTTCGAGTTTTTCTCTCACACGTATACGCCACCGTTTAACATTTGTCCATATTTAGGGTCAAACACCATGTACAATGTTTGAATTATGTTGAAGATAATCACATGTACATCTGTACATATAATTTTAAATCAGCAGTAAAAGAGTATGATCGGATACCTGTTATATCCTTGGTAAAAAATCAAAAAACAGAAGAGGCGGGGCTAAGTTTGGCACATGAGCAACTTTAGAATTGGAGAATATCGATCGAGATGAATAATTGTTAAATGTTACATATTGGTGGTGGCAGATAAGATATGAGTGAAAGAATAACCGTAGTGAGCTATGAGGCACATAGGTCTTCATTTTAACAAGAAAAATGTTGTTTGGAATACGATCAAAGATCTTAGCTATACCCAAATAAACAATCTCTACTTGGACTTGGGGGCTGAGTTTTTATCAAATTGCGAAAAACGTGCACGATTGGGCGTGCTAGAACAACGAAGCAGAAAACCATGTTGATTAGACGAAATATCTTGAAAAATACTTTGATAAATTATGCTGTATAACAACATTTCGAAAACTTTGGCAAACATTGTTTAATTAGCACATAATTGTTGCAATTATTAGAATCATCACTCTTGTGGATCAAAGAAAGAATCTGGTCTGGTTTTGACGTTTGTTGCATAGTTTTTAATACATCTGACAACATCTTGTTCGATAACATTCTTAATCAATATACCAAAAATTATATTAATAATGGTTGGAGGTTAAATTTATGGAACGTCGGTTCTCATATAACTTGTTCTGCTACATTTACATGTTACTTCGTTCGAATAGAACGTTTGTTTTTATCATTACGACGCTATTTTTGTTAATTTATTGTATTTAGTTCACTTAGATTTAGTATTAGTGTTAGCGTATATGCTTACACGATTTTCCGATGAGGGCCCCCATACACTTTACCATTATCTTTCACATGTCTTAATAAAGGACCAACTTTTCCGCTCGAAACGTCGACAAACTAAAAGGGCACGGTTATAGATTGATGTCGCATCCTCTCCAAAGTGTCTTCTGTGTCGTCCGATCCCCTGTGAAATTCCTACGTCTTGACTCAACTCTCAAAGGTACAGGTTTTAATAAAATAATTATTTGATTTCACCCTCATTAACGTCAATTTCGTATGAAACCCTTGTTCGGATCCTTTCTAAAACACGCTCCTTTATTGTAATGGTGTTTCAAAACATGCTGTTTTTGTTGCTTTTGTCCACTTTTCGGAAACGATAGGTTTCTGAAATAATTGCACAGAACACTATAAATATGTCATTTTTTATTGTATTATGTTAACGCCCCTTTTGGCACAAAACCGATAAAAACCTTAGAAACCTTTACAAAATCATGCAACGTACAAAATATTTTCCATAAAATCTATAAGAAACCAAGTACAAGCGAATACAACCTGTATAAAACCCATAAGACTTGCACTCGTCCCCATTGGGTAATTCATTAAACTTCGGAATTGACGCTTGTATGGTTTAAATAATTGTATACTTCTGCAAATATTAACACCATTACGCTGAAACACCAAAAGTCGGTAGAGAGTAATAGCGGGTCCTGGGACCTCACTTACTCACCTCTGTCTGAGAAAGATCACAATATCTCTTCTCTCTCTCTCTAACTCATTGTTTTTGCATATGCGTTTCCTTGTTTGTATGTCATAATACCAACATACAGAGTGTTACAAGAAAATTCCCTAACTAATGAATATTTCTAACTAGATTTATAACTAGATTCTTTAGAATACAAATATATACCAATACGCCAACATGTTGGTAAACCTGAATTATAAAAGTAATTGTTAACGTTCCACTCTTAACGCTTACCATCACCGAATCCCTATCATAATTTTGGATATACATGATCTCAAGTTCCGTTTGAACTTTACCATTAATTTGAATATGTATACGTTTATTTAGCAATTTCTAACTTGATCACTTAAACACAATTTGATTATTGATAATACATCATATATCTTGCTTAAAACAAATGGAATATCATACAGCTAAATACAAATTACCAAAACTTACAACGCTAATTAAACCAAACCATCATACATTCAATAAAATTACAATTACAATTTTTAAATGTAAACGAAGTGCTTAGCCTTAGAGGCCCTATGTTACTATTTGTATTGTATTACTTTGAATCGTCCTTTAAACTTTGTTAATTGACAATCCGCCACAATATGGACAATGGTCTCTAATTCGTTTATACAAACGCAAATTTGGATTAGCAATCGCATTCCCATTTAAGTAGCATTGAGTTGCATTTTGAATGGCCTGCTCTTATGTGATTTACTGTTGGCCGTATTTTTCTTTTTTAATCAAAACCAGAGGTTTCTATTGTTCAATCATCAATAAGATGTTTATTGAAAATACTAACTCTAGAGCATAATTTTTTCCATTCTTCAACTTCAGAAAAAGCAGTACTTAAACAGTCTTGCAACAATACAAGTATGCATGATGCAATTCGACTGTGCTCTATTTTTACCCTTCTTTGATGATAGCTTTTCAACCACACAAGCGCAATATTCCGCTTTCGAACAAACTGATGCCGATGCAACTGTACGAAGCGTCTTTGAGGCTAAATGAAAATTCATCATGGTGATCATACAATTCTTTCGGATATATTACGACAACCTCAGAGATATATTTGGTTTTGATGAACCTTCAGATATCTCCTCTACTGTTACAAACTCCAACGATTGGTGATAATATCAATAACTTGACAAGTATTTCTTGCTAGCCTTCAAATACCAAATACTACATTGGCTAATTCAGCTTCTAATATCCTTTTTAATAAATGTGACATAGAGATATCCCTGTTAAGAGGTCTAGTTTAATAGTTATATTTAAGTATAATTGTTCCCGTACATACAGCATTAATGAACTTAATACAATACAACCTTTACATGGACGGAGAAAGAATAAACACATCGACGTCGACAACATAGCACTAATCACGGAAACACAGGAAGAATTAAGACAAACAGTAGAAACTATGGACATCGTTTTTCAAAACGTCTATAACATCAAGATAAACAAAACCAAGACAAAAGAGATGAAGTGCTCAAGGAACATCCAAAATATGGATGACGTGGTCATTAATGGAGAAATAATAAAAGCTGTGAGCGAATTCAAATATCTAGGGAGCATAATCGCACAGGGCGAAAGATGCACCAAAGAAATAAAAAAACACAATAAATATGGCCAAGAGAGCTTTTAAAAAAACAACTACTTACATTGAACGGTTTAACAATAGACACAAGAGTACAATTTACAAAAACATGCATATAAAGCCTAGGGAAAGCTGAATAAAAGAAAATAAAATCCTTCGAGGTATGGTGCTTTAGAAGAATAGGGTGTTTTATTATTTTATTAAAAGCAACAACATGTGTTAAACATAAAGGAAAAATAGTATATTTCAGAGCATGTGTTCAAAATGTCCACCTGCAGCTAAAATGCAAGCATCTGCTCGATGTCTAATTGATTGACGAATACGTTCGAAGATACCCGGATTGTTACGAATAACATTACAGCCTTGTATGATACGATTTTGAAGATCTTGTACGTTTAATATCGGGGTTGTGTAAATGAACGATTACAATTCTGTTACCAACATTTAGTTCATCAGCAATTTTTCTGGTACTCGTTTCTGGATGTTGATCAATCACTTGAAGAATCTGGTTTTCCAATTGTGGAGTTCTCACAGTTCTGGGTCGTCCAATAATATTCTTTGATTTGGCAAAAGTTCCAGTTTCTTGTAAACGAATATGTAGCTTAGTAAACGTATCTGAACATGGTAAACGATTATTAGGTTAACACTGGGCATACATACGTCTAGCCTCTAAGGCATTACCATTCGCTAATCCATACAAAAAGTGTATATTAGCCATTTCGGCATTAGTAAACACAGGCATCGTTGTTAACTTAACACAAAAAGATCGTATTATTAACAATTTATTGTTCGTTGTTTGCGTTAGTTTTAGGTTTGACACAGTTGTCAACGTTATTTCAAAGACCACTTAGAATAAGCATGTTTTTCGAAAACCAGTAGCGTCACAAGGAAACATTAATTTCAAATACAATCAGAGCTGATTTATTATAAACAATTTAACACCATGTATCTCATTAACGACAAGACTTATCACACATGTTTATATGAACGTTTTGTCTTAAAATTGAGTAACGAAACGCCCCATATAATATTTTAGATTACTTAGGAAACACCCTGTATACCGCTATCGTGCAGCGATTAAAGGGTTTTTAACAAATATAACAGTTTGCAGATGCGATAAAAACCGCCCTTTCCTTTTCACTATGTTCAATCACAAGGGCTAAATTTTTTGGGTAAACTATTTTAACATCATTTTCTAGGCGTTTACAAAGACTTTAGTGCAATCTTGGCCTCGATATTAAACATATTTTGATAACTTCTTTATACGATATCCAAAGAATAAGGTTGATACATATCTGAGCTTATTACTGTTCCTAATCTCTCTGGTTTTAATTGTTTTTTAATGGATAATTTCTTATAGTGTATCTATCTTTATACTTGAACCAAGGAAAATCGTCTTGTAAATTAGTGCATCTATCTGCTGTATTGCATGTGTTTTTCTGTTTTGTTGAGATGTTCTTCAGTTTTGGTAAGTTTGTGTAAACTATAGACAAAGAGAGGCTATATTTCAGGTTCTTTCCTTGCTTTAATAAATATATATGAAAATAATTGTTTTTATTTGGAAATTTACTCGTAATTTTTGGATTTATCATTCTTTTACATATCGATGGCTTAAGTGCAATAGGTTGTAACCCCTTGGCAGTCAATTTTACAGGACACACAAAAAACTTCGCAGAAAGAATATTCAAGGCATGTGTGATATTTTATTAAGCGAATTATAACTAAAATATAATCAGACAAAGTATTTTAATCGCATTTTTAAATTATCGGTTCTATTTAATTATTTATGTGTGATACGCCCTATTGCGTATTCTTGTTTTGCGGGTTACGTCTTATTTATATCTTACTTATAGGGTTAGCACAAGAATAGATGCTAAGATGTGTGGCTTACGACAAATTGTAATTGAGGGATACGACGTAAAGCAACAAAAATAGATTAGAGAAGTATAGTTCGTGATGTTTTTTGTCTATGATAAACATATACCCTTACCTTTCGTACACAACACAAAAACTGTTAAAACATAATATGAATAACTACATTTTTGCAGCTTTTTTAGTAGAGTTACGACATATTGCACTGAAATTATTTATTGTGGATTCCGGCCTATTACGTTTCACTTTGACTTTTCCTGGGGACACAATCTTTTGAAATACTGAAGTAAAGAGGTTTCTATGGTGATGAGACTTACGATTTATTGTGAGAACATAGATTCAAACTGTAAGAATCAAATGGCGCCAAAACGCAAAATCCTATTTTTATTTGTTACGACATATCCCGCTTAACCCATCGATATGTAATGTAAATATTAATTCGAAAATTATAAATGTTTAAGGTATTATTATGTTTAAGCGATTTTAACAAATATTGCCATATTATGCTGCTATATTCTTCGATGTTCTATTGATGAATTACCCAATGGGGACGAGTGCAAGTCTTATGGGTTTTATACAGGTTGTATTCGCTTGTACTTGGTTTCTTATAGATTTTATGGAAAATATTTTGTACGTTGCATGATTTTGTAAAGGTTTCTAAGGGTTTTTATCGGTTTTGTGCCAAAAGGGCGTTAACATAATACAATAAAAATGACATATTTATAGTGTTCTGTGCAATTATTTCAGAAACCTATCGTTTCCGAAAAGTGGACAAAAGCAACAAAAACAGCATGTTTTGAAACACCATTACAATAAAGGAGCGTGTTTTAGAAAAGGATCCGAACAAGGGTTTCATACGAAATTGACGTTAATGAGGGTGAAATCAAATAATTATTTTTATTAAAACCTGTACCTTTGAGAGTTGAGTCAAGACGTAGGAATTTCACAGGGGATCGGACGACACAGAAGACACTTTGGAGAGGATGCGACATCAATCTATAACCGTGCCCTTTTAGTTTGTCGACGTTTCGAGCGGAAAAGTTGGTCCTTTATTAAGACATGTGAAAGATAATGGTAAAGTGTATGGGGGCCCTCATCGGAAAATCGTGTAAGCATATACGCTAACACTAATACTAAATCTAAGTGAACTAAATACAATAAATTAACAAAAATAGCGTCGTAATGATAAAAACAAACGTTCTATTCGAACGAAGTAACATGTAAATGTAGCAGAACAAGTTATATGAGAACCGACGTTCCATAAATTTAACCTCCAACCATTATTAATATAATTTTTGGTATATTGATTAAGAATGTTATCGAACAAGATGTTGTCAGATGTATTAAAAACTATGCAACAAACGTCAAAACCAGACCAGATTCTTTCTTTGATCCACAAGAGTGATGATTCTAATAATTGCAACAATTATGTGCTAATTAAACAATGTTTGCCAAAGTTTTCGAAATGTTGTTATACAGCATAATTTATCAAAGTATTTTTCAAGATATTTCGTCTAATCAACATGGTTTTCTGCTTCGTTGTTCTAGCACGCCCAATCGTGCACGTTTTTCGCAATTTGATAAAAACTCAGCCCCCCAAGTCCAAGTAGAGATTGTTTATTTGGGTATAGCTAAGATCTTTGATCGTATTCCAAACAACATTTTTCTTGTTAAAATGAAGACCTATGTGCCTCATAGCTCACTACGGTTATTCTTTCACTCATATCTTATCTGCCACCACCAATATGTAACATTTAACAATTATTCATCTCGATCGATATTCTCCAATTCTAAAGTTGCTCATGTGCCAAACTTAGCCCCGCCTCTTCTGTTTTTTGATTTTTTACCAAGGATATAACAGGTATCCGATCATACTCTTTTACTGCTGATTTAAAATTATATGTACAGATGTACATGTGATTATCTTCAACATAATTCAAACATTGTACATGGTGTTTGACCCTAAATATGGACAAATGTTAAACGGTGGCGTATACGTGTGAGAGAAAAACTCGAACATAATTATTACATTGATAACGATATAATATTCCGATTCACACTAATCAGTGGTGGGATTGGCGACACTATTGCAACTATTGCGTCCGTACACTTATCTACATTTGCCATGAAACTTCCGAATACTGCGTTATTTGTCGATTTATAAATGATTTTCGAAATCATTAAGCGTTGTACTTTGCATTTTCATGCCCAAATTTGCATATAAAAGGTTACAAAATAATGGTTAGATGATTTGGAAAAGACAACAAGGCTGAAATGAGTTCCAAATAGCCCTTGTTATGAACTTATTACCGTTCCTGATCTTTCTTTTGGGTGACTATGCGGTTTCGACACCGCTCTATACATGTTTATCATACATATTGACATTAAACCTTTTTATACAACAAGTATCTAAATTAAGATGGCGACATAAAAGTATAAGATATTTGATTCAACTAGATAACATAGACGATATAACATAAAACTGGCTAGACAATAGCAGGAATGAGCAAATGCGCTAAAAAGAGAGAGATTTACGTTGAATAAAGTGAGATTTACCTGTTGGAACACGATAGACTAAGCTATGCGGGTTCAAGAACACTGCTACTTTATAACCTTTTTATACAACAAGTATCTAAATTAAGATGGTGACATAAAAGTATAAGATATTTGTTTCAAATAGATAACATGGATGATATAACATAAAACTGGCTAGTCAATAGCGGGAATGAGCAAATGCTCTAAAAAAGAGAGAGATTTACGTTGAATAAAGTGAGATTTACCTGTTGGAACACGATATACGAAGCTATGCGGGTTCAACAACACTGCTATTTTCTGTATGATTCTACATCGCCTTTTTTACAGTATGCAGTAAGCATCAGTAAAGACACAAAATCTGCATACATCTGAAAGGTTATCTTATTTTTTAATTTCTTCAAATTTTAAATCGTTTAGTTCATTAAACACTGACACTAACTTTTTCAACATGTATTTTGCTGATATATTGATTAATGTTCGCTTATCACTGTCGATGAGCGGTAACTTATGTGTCATTTACCATTTAAAACAAACATTTTAGGAAAAAAATAGAAAATTTAGATTTTCATAGTTGGAGTTCCTACTACCTCACAGCCTTACAATTCATACTAAAAAATGTTGAGCTAAATAAGTTTAAAAATGCAGTAACGTAACAATTCTTAACAGTGAACTCCTAATAGTAATTTATATTAATCGCGGCTTCCTAATTAATTATCGGGTCTTCTTGTAGAAATCTGATTTTGAAGGATGAGTCGACAATCTATAACCATGGTTTTTAGTTTGCGTACGTTTCGATCGGAAAAGTTAAGTATTTATCGAGGTATGCGAAAGATAATGGTAAACTGGATGACTGTTCTTATCAGAAAACCGTGTAAGTATATACGCTAACATTAATACCAAATCTAAGTGGGCTAAATACAATAAATTAACAAAAATAGCGTTGATTTTCCATTTTTTATAATTGCTGTAACAATATCTCCACCATTTTCGGAGTTATCAAATTCGGTTTCATTTCAGTTAAAATTAATTAATGTTCTTCTTCTATCTGATGTCTTCGTTATTAATTGTATGAAAGTATATCAATTATTACTTTTGTTTTAATATATGTCTTATTAAAATGCAATTTGATATTCGACAACGATTTTTTTCAAAAATACGGAGGTCATCTTGATGCAAAGATTAGAAATACCTAACGCTTCTGGTGTGTAAAATTTACACATACAAAGGGTTGATTGCAGCGAATATGGTTTTACTAAAACGTTAAGTCAGCGCTTTGTTTTTGGAGAATCAGTCTATCAATTACCGACAATAACAATAAAAAACCTATTGACACATATGTTTTTAGAGTTATTACAAAAGTTTCGATATTTAAAATCATGATTGGATTTATTTAACGCTTTTTATCTATATTTTGCACCAACAATCATATACATTATTAAATTAACAAAGTTATGATGCTTAAGTGTAAACTTAATTTACATTCTTTAGTAGGTAATTAACACGAGTTACGTATTACAAACAAGTTGCGCTTATCAAAAAAAAATAACCAGAAAAATGTAATCTATCGTGGCCCATCGCGTTTGTCGCATTCTGTTGAATGATCTCCTTATTTTACCTGGCTAGTACAAAGCACCCACCACATGCTTTGATTTACTATATGCCATAGTTTGTTGTAAGAGAGAAACCAAATGTGTTAAAAAGGGTTAGAATTTCTTGTAGAAACTTTTCAGCGACGTAACAACGAAAACCGACTAGAGTCACATATTTGGACGCACTTTAACTTATAAAAATAATGTAATTCAACTACATTAAACACATCAATAATTTTAAATTGTACCGTGGAATTGACTGCGGTAAAATTACAGTCATGTTTATAATTCCCGTTTAAATATCTGATTTTTACCGCTTCCATATTTTTAAAAATTATTAAGGAATAACCCACTCGTGTATGTATGTAACATTTAGAAGGAAGATCACCGATGTATAACCCTTGTTTGACCGGCTACGTCCTTATCGAACGGACTTAATCAGCTGCTTTTATTTTAACTCTTATTAGGGATGGCGAAGTTTAATTAAATATAAATAATCAATTTAATAATCTTGTTATTAATCATTTAAAGAATAGAAAGCACCTTTTTATAACCATTCATTCAAGGCCAATCGCATTATTTTAGATGCATTGGAAATAAATGCATTTACCTATATTAATATTCTCAAAAGAAATAATTAGAGAAACATGAGTATTATATGTAATAATAATTAATAATAATTAGCGTAATACATAATTTAAAATTAAAATTGAATACTTTATTTATGTGTGTATATCACTCATTACGTGTAATTAGCGGTTTTAATTAGCAATTATTCAATTACATACACGTGTACAGGTGTGGTTTCTTGCAAGAAGGCCATATGTACATCGAGTATGTGATTTTGAATTTTCATTGTCGCATCATTATACAAAAGTCGTTAATATTCAAGGCCGACCACCGCATACCCTTCGTGCAGCAAGAGAGGGATAAACAAATACGATAGAAAAGAATAACGTCACAAGTTCACACAAGAATTTTTGAATAAACGATTCAAACACCTGTCATAACGATGCTTACAATAGTACGCTGACGATTAAAATTAACTCAATTACATAATTAAGATTCAGTTTAAATTCTTGTTGTAAACAAGATAATTACATTTCCACCCTATCAATATCGTAAGTACTCGGGGCGGTGGTAGAACACAAACCATTGAACAATCTTTACGTAGCGGTTTTAATTATCAATTATTCAATTACATACACGTGTACAGGTGTGACGACTTGCAAGAATGCCATCTTAGATGTGCTTTTGAATTTTTATTGGCACATCATTATACAAAAGTCGTTATTTAAGGAAATCATGTGACGGATGATGACACAAATAAACAACATGTTTTCAAATATTTTTAGCAAAGCAACATCCACGACAAATGGGTGTAAATATGTGTAATTAGCAGTTTTCATTAGCTAAGATTATTTAAATGATACTACTTTTAACAACGAAAAATTAACAGGTGTCTTTATACCGAAGGGTTTTTTACCTGCGACAAAGGTTTGCTACCTGCGTCTGCATTCTTTCCGATCCGAATAATTAGCATAATGTACATAATACCTCATCAAGGGGGTGCCGGAAAGGGTTGGCGCAATTATGCCCTCTGCAAGTACCGAGAGTAATTGAAAAAGTACTGCATGTACATCGGCTACACCCCGCAAGCGCGCAATTACACTAAGTACACGCTGTGTACTTGCATGTACAGAGAGTAATTACATCGCGCAATTGATATTGCTGCTGAATGCCCCCATCTATACTACTCATCTTTTTTCTGGTACAATTCGAACACAATATAATAACATATTATTATGGATAGATAAATTAGAACAAATTTATGTAATAATAATGAGTACTCAAAGTGTATTTTACTAAAAAACTCACTAAATGAATTTATTTTTTATGACTTTTGACTTCCGAATGAATTTCCATTTATTAAGCGACCTTCGTGGATATATTGGTTAGTCGCTACCTAGAAGTGTTTTGAGCTTTCTAACTGGAGTTGAATTCCGATTGAAGGTTTTTTTTAAATGAATTTTATTATCGATGTTATTATAATACTTGTAAAGTAAATTTATCATTTTACAGAAAGATTGAACTCATATTATAAAAATTGTATTAATAATAACATCGATAATAATTTTATTAATAAAAAAAAATGTGTTGCTATATTGTGCTCAAATTGTGCTAGAAAAAAGACACGCAATAATTTTGAATTTAACATAGAAAACGTCTATGTCAACTTTTCCATGGGACACACAGTATAACTAAGAAGTGACGTAACTGTGTAACTGTCTGTGGTGTATGTTCACTAATTGTGAATGCGTATCTATGAAAATAATTAGTGGTAGCAAATTATTTATTTTAGATTAAAAAATCCTACTGGAAGTAAAAACAAGCTTCCCAAGTGGAAAATTAATATTGCCAGAACATTAAAATATTATATTTAAATGTAGTCGTAACATTGCCTTTTATATTGCTATAATATTAACATGTTGACGCTTTTTTTGTTTGTCACAATATAATATACCATATTGCCACAATATAATATTATGTAACAAGAAGGTATTGTTTATATTGCTGAAATATGAAATAATAGTGTGTGGAAATATTATATTATATTGTTACCATAATATGTTTAAATATCAAATTAATGTCGTGGCAATATAAAATAATTTGCTTGTGGCAATATCATAAATTATAATATTATACAGTGCAGATGGGGGTTCAACCAAATTTCTTTGGTTGTGTATGAAATTTTTATGTAATATTAAAATATATGTATATAAAGCATTAAGCAAATCATATTTAAGAAACTATATTAAGTAAAATGTGTGTCTTGCGACATCTTGTGTAAACATTAACACGTGTGAATAGTATAAACTAAGAAAAATGCCAACACTTAACTGTAACGACAAGTGTGTATTAAAGTGCAAAGCGCTATCTAAGCGATAGCTTTAATGCTTGAAACACACGTTGTCGATAAAGCCAAGTATAACTTGTACAGAAGCACATGCGCAACGAAAGAACACCTGATGCTGCATTTCGCTCTTATTGTGAGCTCATTAGAGGTGTATACTTAAGTGCGGTATACGACTGTACAATTTCATTACTTTATATATTTAATTAAGTAATTAATTGTCAATCTAAAATCAAAATAATAAAAGTATTTGTAACAAGGTCATCGAACATTCTAAGAGTGTTTGTGTATTGGATAAATTGTAAATCAGGTAAATTTTCTTCTACTCTATTAATAGATTAAAATTTTTGCTTATGCTTTTAATCTTTCTTTTGATGAAATTAATACTTATTAGAATTATTTCATGCTAGTACTAAACAAAACGACCAGGACTCGGTTCTTATACGATACAATTACGAAAGAAGATTGTAAGACATTATAAGTAGGTATTTAATTATGTAAACAAGCACGGACGAGCTTTAAAGATTGAAACTCAGCATAATTGTGTATTAATTATTTCGCCAGCATAGATAGACAAAACAGAAGGTCACACTGTGGTTGCAAAATACAGTATATAGACATGCTAAAAGCGACAAAATTAAACTTTTTACAAATATAATGGGATTAATATTCAATTTATTGTTATTTCACACAATAGTTCGATAATCACATTCCTGGGCAGATTTTACATGCTAAATGTACTTTTTAATTTGTACTAAAACTATTGACGCGGCACTCTGACATGCTTGCAATAATATTTTCATTCATTTCTGAACTCTACTCTAAATTATAACATACCTAATATTCTGAGATTTTAATTAATGCAGATCCGGAAGCAGAAGCACATGTTCCACAAGGCAAAGTTTGATAAAAGCGCGCAAATTTAGAAATAAATTATTATATCATCTTATAACAATATGTAAAAAGTGTATTCTAGTAACATAAATCTAACATGCAATAGTATATTATGCTACTAGAAGTAGAACGCATTCTTTTGTGTTGAGCGAAGGTATTGCGGCCGAAGCGCAGCTGAGGCCGCAAAATACTTTGCGAAACACAAAAAGGCGTTCGACTCCGTGTAGCATATACTATTTTTATTCAAGCGTAAAAAACCAAATTCTTGAAGTAATTGAGGTGGTTTTAGAATGAATAGGCAACAGCGTTAACTCAACTTTACAACTGTCAAACATGACTGTCAAACAACATTATTTTTGTTGTGTGTATTAACACGGTTTGTAAAAGGAAAATTTTTGTATTAATTTGTAGAGTAAGAAAGAAAGCTATAATTATTTAACAATACAACAATAATAATAATTAACTCTTATTTCAGATGAAAACTTAAAACAAACATTCTTTTGTAGTAACTATATAGTGGAAAAAAATACCTATTTCTTATTTATAGTAATATTAAAGGTACAATTTTGTAATGTCGAGTTAATAATATTTAATCCACTACTTGCTGTTTTAGAACTGACATTGACGTCATTATAGTCGTGATGGATTTCATATTCACTTGACTGGGATATGCTCGATGTTGCGGTGGAAGTACTAGGCCTGTTAAGATCACCTGATGTTACGGTAGATGTGTTACCTTCATCGCACCCTAATATTCTATTGGCAATTTCACGTTTGTTTGAAAGGGAGTCTTTGATGTATCCCTCAGCTACATTGTTAGATTTCCATCTACCGTGTCTTTTTAGAGTGGTAATGTCTCCACCATTGTCAACTAACAATGTAGCTGAGGTTCGTCGCAGTGTATGACCAGTGTATTCCTCTGGATTAGGTAGTTTTAAAAAGTTGCCACTTGTTTTGGTATACCTGAAATTTTATGTATCCCCATAACGACACGGTGGCATCTACCATTTTGGTATTTTAAAAGAATCTTGTTATGTTGATGTCATTAGGTCAAAGTGTCATATATTGTCTACATAAATTTAAATAAAAATCTCCAACTATGGTAAATGTCCGTGACTTATTCGTTTTAGTATTAGGAATTTTTACTAGTATTATACGTTCCAGGTCTTCGATATCCTGTATTCTTAAATTGACTAGTTCGTCGCAACGACATGCCCCACTAACTCCGAATATTAATACGATCTAAGAAAATAGTATCTACTTTAGCGATTGAAAAGTTATATTTGAAATTACCTTCATGGCCAAATATTCATTGTTTGGCGCATTTTGTAAAAAGTTATTAAAATGTTCTTTTGAGAAAACTTTTGCTTTTTTGGTTGATACCCATCAGCTTGGCGCTTCAAGAAGGAAATTAATTTTGCGTAATTTTTAAGTTTATGTCATGTTTAATATTTAATTGGCACTTTAGCATGGAATATTGTGCCCATAATGACGAACTTTTTATAGTTTCCGCCAAATGGGAAAAATACGCTAACATAACATTTTCTGTGTAATTGATTATATTATTTTCTTGCGCCCATTTCAAAAATTTATTGTAAGCAAAATCATATATTTTGCGCGATTTGTTGGGGATCAAATTTTCAACTAAGGCATCGGCGATTTGTTTTATTTTAGGTGGAGTTCCTTCAATTTGCGACATTTTTAAAAGTTTAAATTTTAAATGGCGTTTCTGCTTAAAAAGTGCTAATACCTCTACCGGCAAACTAAGTTACTATTTGAGCGTAAAATAATAATATTATTGTACGCCGTAAAATAATGTAGTCGTTCTATATATTCAATGCGGTATAGTAAAATTCATATTTTAGCACGCTTGAAGAAAAAATATTATAATCTATACATTATACTGTCACAATATAAATTTTTTAGATAACCAAAATCTAAAATACTTTTATATCTACAATAATGTACAAAAACCGTAATATTGTACGGCAAAAATTTATATTGTCATTATGTTGTAGCAACAAAATATTTTTATATTTCATAATAATTGTTCCGTTATATTTTAGCAATATAAAACAAGAAAACAATATAAGATATAATTTAAAAATAATGCAGCTATATATAATTCATGTAAAATAATATTAGTTTCCACTTGGGTGCTAGTGTTACATAGAATTCCAAAATATTCCAAACAATACTGAGGGTCCTTTTTTATAATTATAATAAAAGAATCAGTATTCTATGCGCCTAGATTTTTGTGTTGGCTATCTAAATTAGCAAGGCACATTGGAAAATTCCATAGCGCTTCATATTCAATTTTTTCCATTCATCGGCAGTATCTACAAAACAGTAATTATTATACTCATGAAACCTTAAAGACATGATTTAGTTTATCATTACGATTTACTGACTTGTATATATTTAGACATTAGAGTTTTTGTTATCACTTGGCATACTTCATGTACTATCAAACTTATTGTGCTTTCGTGAATTCTAGTTGAAAACATAAGATGTCGATTTGAATTTTCTAAAGCTAGATACCTCAAAGTAATTGCTTTACTAAAGATTCATTAATGTGCACATATAGGAATGAGAAGAAAACAATAAATCTTTTACTATTTTTTCTACAGAGATGCATTGGTGGAAGGTTGTGTTATGTTTGTTAACACGATATTTTATACAAGATAATATTATTTCAAATGTATTATCACTATTTGAAGATAATTTTAATTTTTATACGCGTTTTAATCTTCGGTTAAAAATTCTTCCTAAAGTTCCCTTCTACGAAGCCATTTATGCTACCACTTTCTTTCCCTGCTTGTGTTTGTTTCGAATTTGTGTTTTTGACTACTTTTTTAAATAACATATTTGCAAGTGAATCCATTTTTTTTTCAATTTTTGTTGAATTTTGTCTATTCGATCGTTGCTTGGGGATATATTTTCGTCAAACACGTGTCTCGGCACATTAACCCTATGACATTAACATCACAACGTATAATAAACTACGCAAACTCCAAGAACAATATTTGTACAATATTTAATTTCAGTATGAAACTTTTACTTTTAAAATGAACAATTAATCAATCAATTATTGAAAATTATTCAAAAGTTTTCAAATTGTTAAGTTAACTTAACTGCATCGTATACGGTGGCGAACAGGTCAGTGATGGACAAGGTGTTGTAGATTTGTTGGCTGATTAGTTTTCAACTGCATATGTTCGTCATCCAAAAGTTGATGGTGACAATATAGTCAGCGACAGTGTGGTTGCTCAATCTTTATTTAGTATTTATATAGCGGATGTTTTTAGTGCAATTAATGATCTAAAAGAAGGACAAGCGTTCGGACCTGATTTGATTAACAGTTCTTTTATTAAAAAATGTTCAAATTCAAATACTTTCCTTCTAAATGAAAGTAGAGTTATGTTTCTCCTATATTTAAATCTGGTAAACGTCACTTAGTTGAAAATTACAGAAGTGGATGTATACAATCCGTTATTCCGAAGATTTGAGATAAATTAATCAACACCTATAATTTCACAACGTCAACATGGATTTATGCCTGAAAAATCTACCCTCACAAATTTACTAGAATACAGGCAATTTATATCATACGCTTTAGAAAATGATAAACAAGTGGATAATATATATATAAACTACGAAAACCTTTGATAGAGTAGATTTTTCAATTCTTTTAAATAAACTGAAAAATATGGATTTGGTAATAGTACCTATTGTTTGATTGGATTGGTTCATTTGTATCGGGCAGATTTCAAATTGTTAAAATTAATAACTATAAGTCTAGGCGGATAGAGGTTTTTTATCAGGTGTGCCACAGGAATATCATTTTGGTCCTATATATTTAATTTATTTATTAATGCTATAGAGAACATTTTTATAAACTCTCAAATATCTATGTCCTATATCTAGATATTCTCATTATCAATAATTTTAAATTTAATTTTTAGAGCTGAAGCTCTTCAAAGAGGTGCATGACCTGGAGTAATTTTTGGATTGGCAATTACACTTTAATTCTCATATTGTGCACAATTATATCGTTAGTTTAAGAATGTTGTATTTGGCGAATCGCTATTAGCTTAAGTATGAATTGCCTCAGTATTGTTCTGTTGTCAGATGTCATTTAGAATATTGTTCATGTTGTATGGGAACATTATACCATTTTAGTTTCAAATAGTATAGAACGTATTCAAAAAAAGTTTTTAAGAGCTATGGAGTTTAAGTATGGTACGATGCATGTTTAGGGTCAATATGACAATATAATGACTACTCTTAATATTCGGACACTTTCCGATCGTAGAATTATTTCCGACTCCATAAATTAATCAATGGTAATGCATTTTCAGTAAATCTACTTGAGCAACTTACCTTTTACACCGGTACTTGCAGTCAGAATACTAGGAGTAAACCTATTTTTAGACTCAATCTTAAAAAAACTAATTTTGTTTTAAATTCTTCTATTTATCAATTAATGGTAGCAGCAAACAACCTTAACAAATATGATTGGTTTAATTTATCCAGTTCTTCGCCTAGGTTATTTAAGTCACGTCTGTTTGCACATCTTTAGTTAAGCATGTACACTCATGAAATTTAAAACTTGGACACCACAATTTCTGTAAACAAAAGTTTGCACATTGTGAAGCGGGCTTAAGGGTATCATTTACAATTCTAACAGCAGGTAGTCTCAGCAGGGGTTATCTTATAGAAGGACTGTAGAACGAATCATTACACTAAGCACGTTTTTAGAAAATAGGTAATTTACGTTGCTTACTTAATTTTTCTTTAAAGAATATATTTGAAGGTATCGCTAATTAAACACCATAGCTCGATTAATTATTGAATCAAAATTTTGTTTAGGAAATGTTTACAAAATAAAATTAGAAATAATTTTGATTTAAAAAAACGTCTACAAGCAATAACTTTTAAATTAAATCAAAAAACTAAACATGGTTACTTGGGTTGACTGATTATTACTTATTTTTAAATAAATCTAACCTACTAATTATTGCAAGTTATTAAAAACAAATCATTAAACTCTCTATTCATAATATTTAGTCCTTACAAAATGTATATTTTATGACGTTTCATTTTTTTCTGTAGTTAATATAAAAAGTGAAAATAAAAACTAAGGCAATTCTTATTGGCTGCAATTAGTGCATTACGGTTTACTGGTATAAAATTTGGCCCTTGTTGTCTTCAAATAACAGCAAATATTCGAGCCCAAACATTTTTGATAATGTTAAAATCTGGGCTTTTTGCTGGCCAGGGTAACAACTCCAAGTTATTTGCTTGTATCCAGTTGCGCACAACCTGCAAAGTATAGGGTCATCATATCCCGATAGTTAATTATCGAATGTTCCAAGAAAATATGTGTAAATAGTAAATGGAATCTACTAACGTAACGTTAAGTCGTTAATTATAGTTACATAACTCTCCTTTCATAAGATATAGTTCATATTAATATGTTTATTAACAACAAACCGAGGAACAAACTGTTTTATATTCTTTATTTATTATTTATTTATGTTAATTTTAAGTTACAATACTAAAAGTACAGGCGTGCTCCCTCTCGAGCGTGCGTAATACAACCATCTATTTTTGGTCGCATTCAACCTCTACAACATCTCCCCTTTTTATAATTTGAATACAAAAAAGTACACACTAAACATAACTACTTATTATGTAACTGCAACAGTTATAAATCAAGCCGGACAGGTGGTTTTATAATACGACCCGTACGCCTTGGTATCTGTATTTGATTTGTTTGATTTAGAACGCTTTCATTTGATGCTGTTTCAGTTACACTACTACTACTAACATTATTTCTTATCTTAACATAATCTGAAGGCAACTCATAATTTATATTTTCTGAACTAAATCCATTATTCTTATCTCTAACACCTTTTGCAATTTTAGTGATATGTTTTCTGTTTCTGATTACAATTCTATCACTCTCTAATTTAACATTATAAGATCTTGGATGACCTTTCCTTACACCTACTATATTTCCCTTCAACCATTTCTCTTGTCCTAACTTAAAGTTTCTAACATTTACATTATCTCCCACTTTTAGCTTACAAAGTTCCCTTACATTCCTATTATAATTTTGTTCAGCTTTCATTTGTTTACATTTCAGTATTTTTCTCATCTCATTATAATTATTTATTTTAGGTTTTAATAAATTTTGTTTTATAGGTAATAATGTTCTTAGTCTTCTATTATAAAGAAGTTGAGCAGGGCTAGGTAAGTTATTAGAAAGTGGAGTATTCATTAACTCTAGAATTGCTATACGGTAGTCAGTTCCTCCAGCTTCAGATTTCAAGATAGTTTTTTAACTGTATTTATTGTTTTTTCGACTTGTCCATTTGACTGTGGATAATGTGCACTTGTTATTTTATGAACTATATCAAATTTTGTCATAAATTGTTTGAAGTCAATTGAATTGAATGGAGGTCCTCCATCGGTTACTATTTTACATGGTATTCCATGTCTACAAAAAATTTCTTTTAAATATAACGATACTGTTTGAAAGTTCGTTGAGTTTATCTCTTTTAATTCTACAAATTTAGTTAGGTAATCTATTGCTACTATGTACATTGACTTTTTTGTTTCGAAAATGTCAATCCCTAATTTTTCCCACACCATTTTTGGAATTTCATGCGAGATCATTGGTTCTTTTTTATTATTATTACGATATTTTAAACAATGTTCGCAAGTTTCGACTAAATTATCAATGTCATTGTTCATTCCTGGCCAATACATTATTTCTCTAGCACGTAATTTGGTTTTGTCCCTACCTAAATGTGAACTATGTAGTATTTTCAACATTTCTTTCCTAAGCGTTGGTGGAATTAAAATTCTATCGTTTTTAAAGATAATGCCTTCATTAACCGATAAATCCTCTTTGATGTTATAATATAACTTTAAATGATCTTTTAATTTATTTTTCTCATTTGGAAACCCAGTTTTAATTAATTCAAGTAATTCCCTTAGATATTCGTCATTTTTAGTTTCAGTTTGGATTGATCTAAGTTTATCATTAGAAAATGACAATGTATCCATAACCATACAAAATTGATGTTCTACTTGCTCACATATATTTTCAAAAGGTTTGTCTATATCATTTATAAAAGCCCTTGACAAAGCGTCTGCTACTATTAAATCTTTCCCTTTTTATAAACTAAATTAAAACTGTATGGTTGTAACAACAAAAGCATTCGTTGTAATCTAGCTGAAGCATTTACTAGTGGTTTCTTTACAATACTTACAAGTGGTTTATGATCTGTCTCAATTGTTATATCATTTCTACCATAAATAAACTGTCTAAATTTCGTACAAGCAAAAGTTATACTCAACATCTCTTTCTCGATTTGAGCATAATTCTTTTGCGTTTCAGTAAAAGCTTTTGATGCATATGTAACAGGTTTTCCATTTTGCATCAACACTGCTCCACATCCCTCACTAGATGCATCACATGATATAGTAATTGGTTCATCTATTGAAAAAAATTGTAACACAGGTGCTTTACTCAACAAGTTTTTTAAATTATTAAAAGCACTTTCTTGACGGTCACCCCATTCAAATAAATTTTCCTCTTTGATTAAATCCCTTAGTGGTGCCGTTATTTCTGAATAATTTGGAATATATTTACTAACATAATTAGTTACCCCTAAAAATCTTTCGATTCCTTTTTTATTTACTGGTCTACTCATTTTTATAATTGCATCTACCTTACTCTCATCTATTTGTAAACCCTCTTTACTGATTATATGACCCATATACTTTACTTTACTTACACCAAACTCGCATTTCTTTTATATTTAATTTAAGTCCTTTCTCTTTAATTAATTCAAAAACTCTTTCTAACCTTTCATTGTGCTCTTTCATATTTTTACCATAAATTAAAATATCATCAATATAACTTTCAACACCTTCTACTGACTCAAAAATTTCCTTAATTTTTTTCTGAAATATTTCAGGAGCTGATTTAATACCGTATGGAAGTCTTAGAAACCGATACCTTCCAAAAGGCGTGTTAAAAGTACAAAGTTTACTAGACGGGGTGTCTAATTTAATTTGCCAGAACCCATTTGAACAATCAACAATACTAAATACTGTTGCATTTTTTTAATTTACTTGTAATATCTTCTAATGAAGGAATATAAAAATGCTCCCTTTTTATTGCTTTATTTAACTCACAAGGATCAAGGCATATTCTCAGATCTAAGTTACTTTTTGGAACAATAACCATAGAATTAACCCAAGGAGTGGGTTCGTCTACTTTTTTAATAATTTCCCTCATTTCCAAATCTATTAATTTAAGTCTTAATTTATTTAATAATGCAAATGGGACTTTTCTTGTTGCCTCTACCTTTGGAACTGCTCCTTTTATTAATTCAATTGCATGTTCTGTACCTTTCAAACACCCAATACCCTGAAATACCTCTTTATAGTTATTTACTATCTCATTAATTCCCATACATTCATTTATTACATTTACTCTTTGAATTAAATTTAATCTCTGACAATCTCTCAAACCTAATATCGGCCTAGTTACATTTAATATTTGATAATCCACTAACGCGGTTTTATCTGAATAATTATTTTTTACTTGTGTTTTTACTGTACAGGTTCCTAGCGGATGCAGTACTTCATCAGTAAGAGTAGATATTACTCCAAGAGATCTTTTAATTTCAGATTCATTTACATTTAATTTATTAAATAATTTGACTGGCAAAATGCTACAGTCCGCTCCTGTATCTAGTCTAAAGCTAACATTTAATTTATCATTTAAAACACATTCTTCATTCCATTGTTCCGCATGATTTAAAGTCTTCACATTTCCGACAAACATATTATGTTCTTCAACATCTGTATCACATTCATTTATTTCTATTACATTTACATTTCTTTGTCGACATGCATTACTGAAATGATTCGGCTTTTCACATTTGGAACATATTTTTCCATATGCCGGACATTTATTAAGTTCATGAGAGTGTTTACAACGTGTACAATTATTTATAAAATACCTGTTATTTCTCGCAATATCTTGCATCCTTCTACCTGCATACCTGGACTGTTGACCTGGTGCTTGCCACGACTGCTTTGGTTTGTTCGACATTCCAGCTCCCTTATTCATTTGAGTAGTTGACTGCACTGGTTGCTTCCGAACCTGCTTCACCATATTAACTTCTTCCCGTTTCATATTCTTATCCATATTTTCAATTTGTTGTTTTGTGGTTTCAGCAACTCGACAAATTTCTATTGCTCTGGTGAGGCTTAAATTAGGTTCCCTTAATAATCTGTCTTTAATATTAACTTCTTTGATTCCCAATACAATCCTGTCTTTAATTAAACTATCATTTAGGTCTCCGAATTCACAGGTACTTGCTAACTTTCTCAATTCCGTTGAATATTCATCGAACGATTCATTTTCCTTTTTGTCTCTTTTAAAAATTGGTACCTTTCATAGGTGACGTTCTTTGTCGGCACAAACTTTCCATCAAATTTTGCTATGATGTCGCCGCATTTTGTTTTATCTTCGCCTTCTTGCCAAGTAAACGTGTTGTAAATTTTAAAGCTCGATCACCAATTAAATTTAATAGGACGTACCCATCATTTTCTTTTATATTCGCTGCTCTAATATATATTTCAAACTTCTGTTTAAAAAATGTCCAATTTTCGCTCATGTCACCTTCGAATTCTAGTGATTTTGGTTGTTGAATAAACCGCACGGCTTCTACCATTCTTTGTTCTCGCTCGTCAGCCATCTTAATTTAATTTTTAATTTTGTTTATTTAGTAATTTACTCACAGTTTCATTTAATACTTATTTCTTAATCTCTTCGTGTCCGTTTTTCGCATCCGTTTTACGACTGCGCCATGTTTTATCTTCTTTATTTATTATTTATTTATGTTAATTTTAAGTTACAATACTAAAAGTACAGGCGTGCTCCCTCTCGAGCGTGCGTAATACAACCATCTATTTTTGGTCGGTAGAGGTTGAATGCGACCAAAAATAGATGGTTGTATTCAACCTCTACAACACAAACAGAACAACGAACCGAACGGCAATCGGAACATTAATTTGGACGGTGCTACGTACGAATTTTAGAACAGATTCGCAAGTCCTGATTGTTCCACGAACGGTTTGCGGCGTTCCCGCAACTTGTCGGTTTTTCTCCAACATCAAAGAAAATGCGCGCGAATGCGTTTGCAGGTTTGGACGAATCTAAACAAAACGGCGAACAAACTTATGCGGAAGAATTAAATTATTTTTTTTTGTCCTCCCTTTTGTGGGTTTGTTGTGTTTTAGGTAATATTATGGAGTTGACAGAAGAAAAATGTTTTAAATTAATCAGTGTTTAAGAATGCAAGAAAAAATATGTCCTACTATTAGCATCATTTGGGCGGGAAATTTCCAAAATAAAAAAAAGCGAAGTAAATTATAATTTTTTACTCTTCTTTGTGCGTAAAAATTTGGTTGGCACTATCTTCTTGTTTTCCGCAATTTTCTCTTCTCAATAATAAATATATATAACTGAAAACTACTGAAAATAATTATGGAACAGCACAAACGTTCCGTTTGTTGTTCGGATTGTGGAAATCATAAAAGATCGTTTGTCGTTCTGTTTGACTTTCGGTTCGTTGTTATGTTTGTTGCTCGGTTTGTTGTTCAGGTGTGTACGAAGCTTTACAACTTAAACAACAATTTTTTGGCGAATAAAGATTAGTTTGTGATGTAATATTAGAAACACAAACCTTAATACCTAAAAGAAAATCCTGTCCATTAGCATTATAAGGAAATGGCTTTTACATTATGAATAAGTTTCAATAACAGTAGAATATCCTTGCTTGTTTAATTTACTTCCTTTGAGTCATATTGCGCTAAGGGTTGTTACATTGGTCATTAGAAATATGTAATAAATAAACAATTACCTACTGGTTGAGAAGGGGTAGTGTGAACCAATAAATAAAGTAAGAAATGTAAATTCCATTTTAGTTTAAAATTTCAAGTGTTGTGAAAATGCCACCTCATCTCGGTGCTGATTTGAAAGCGCGGATTGTTTTGGAATTAGCGGCGGGCCGTAGCGTGCGTGAAATTTCACGTATGTTAGATATACCAAAAAGCACCGTAGGGCATTACCGAGTAAAATGGAATCTTGAACACACTTTGAAAGAGCCATCGGAAGTGGTAGACCTAAAGTATCTACACGTGCTCAAGATCTCGAGTTGTTTCATTACGTAACAGAACAACCATTTGCTACATACTCCAGGGCTATAGCAGATACACATTTTCCCGGATGCCGTATAACTGCACAAAAAGATTAAAGGAGATGGGAATAAAGAAGTATAATGCTGCTGCGAAAGAAGTTCTCAGTGACGAAAATATGAGACGTCGTCTGGAATTTGCAAGGCGATATGTGAACGAACCTTTGGAATTTTGGAATCGAGTGATTTTTAGCGACGAAAAAACGTTCAATAGCCGCAACGATGGACCACTAAAAGTTTTTAGAATGGAAGGAACTCGTTACGAAAATAATCACATATGTCCTAAAAACGAAGTGGTTATTTTTCTGTGAATGTGTGGGGTTGGGTTAGCGCGCGGGGTCCAGGAGTTTGTTGGGCTATCGATGGACGTCTTGATTCTGCTGCGTATTTAGATATTTTGGAAACTATTATGAAACCTTCAGTCGAAGTGTTTTATCCAGACGAAGATTATATTTTCCAACAAGTAAGTATTCTTATTTCACTATACTTTCTCCAAAAAATAGTTCGGAATCTGTTGAATTAACATTTTCATAATGTATTTTTGTTGTTAAAGGACAACGCCCCTATTCATACTTCGCGGGTTGTGCGCAATTGATACAAGCAAATAACTTGGAGCTGTTACCCTGGCCAGCAAAAGCCCAGATTTTAACATTATCGAAAATGTTTGGGCTCGAATACTTGCTGTTATCCGAAGACAACAAGGGCCAAATTTTATACCAGTAAACCGTAATGCACTAATTGCAGCCATTGATACCGCATGGGAAACGATTAATATTAATTATATTGATACCTTGATAGCGTCAATGAGCAGACGCCTCCAAGAATGTATCAATAATAATGGAGGTCACACCCATTATTGATTTCTTATATTTATTTTATAGTAATACTTTTATTAAGAAAAAAAACGTTTTAATTTACAATAATTAGTAGGTTAGATTTATTTAAAAATAAGTAATAATCAGTCAACCCAAATAACCATGTTTAGTTTTTGATTTAATTTAAAAGTTATTGCTTGTAGACGTTTTTTAAATCAAAATTATTTCTAATTTTATTTTGTAAACATTTCCTAAACAAAATTTTGATTCGATAATTAATTGAGCTATGGTGTTTAATTAGCGATACCTTTAAATATATTCTTTAAAGAAAAAAATTAAGTAAGCAACGTAAATTACCTATTTTCTAAAACGTGCTTAGTGTAATGATTCATTCTACAGTCCTTCTATAAGATAACCCCTGCTGAGACTACCTGCTGTTAGAATTGTAAATGATACCCTTAAGCCCGCTTCACAATGTGCAAACTTTTGTTTACAGAAATTGTGGTGACCAAGTTTTAAATTTCATGAGTGTACAATAGAAACTTCAAGTTATTTTTTATATAATTAAAAATTTAATTTAATTGTTTTATATGTGTAAAATGGAGATTCCGTAAATAAATAAATAAATAAATAAAAGCTGTTTCACAACTAAATGTCATGGATAAAATAGTTGAACCAAGGATAGATGCTTTAGTATGATTCTCTTGCAATTATTTGATTAGTTAAAAAAGCATTGGTAGATGGCGTTAAAATCCGACGAGAGAAACAACAAGCGTTAACTCAAATTTAAAATTTTCAAAGTATACCTTCGACAGAGGCCAAAATTTAATTTAAATAATTTCTAAATTAGAGTAAGAAAGAGTATAATACCAATGTATTAAAACGAGGTTATGACAATGTCGACGAATTATAAAAATTAAATGAAAAGGTGTTAGCGTCAAGAAGAATAAATAGAAGACAACGAAAAAAGAAAATTAAAAATAAAATTTACCTGTAAATGAAACGTTTCTTTTTATAACAAATGGAAATACATTAAAGTAAGTCAGCATGACAAGGAATTCACCGTAGACAAAAGGCAACCAAGTAGAATTTTAGTCAAAATAAACAGATAAATTGATAATTGATTAAAGGCTATTTACTTACTTTATTTAACAAAATCAACACGGTGTCGAACTAGAGTGTGTTAACAAACCTTGGGAAAGACCACATCCTTCCAGTAGTAAACCAGGCATCATCAAGTAAGACAAATTGGTTTACTGGGTGCAGATCGACAACGGAGCATCGAACCATTACAGTACCCCTACCTCATTAGGCATTGTCAAATTAGAAGTTAAATGGTATAATTGCGTTTGCGCAAGACAAACTTAATGAAATTTATGGGCCTAATTTAATTTTAAACCTGCGACTTTTATTGTGGAATAAACACCGCTTTAAGAAGAGCTAGTCGGCAAACAAAGTTTTATGGTGTTTTCTTTAATACTTTAAGTTTAAGAATATCATCCATAAATTTACACAACTTAAAAATATCTCAACATTGAGTAAGTGTGTAAATATTATCGAATGTAAATAAGAAGATAAAATATAACAGCACGGCCATTACATGACCACATATAATAGAGAGGTCCAAGCGCCAGTTGCGACAATGGCGAAATAAATAGTAGGATGAAGAAATAGGAAACAAAATAATGGACAAACTGATAATTAGGACAGAACAAAATATTACTTAACTTCATATGTCCTTCAAATTACTAAGCCATAATACAGCTTTATCCGTTGGATTGTGGGTGTTTGTAAATTCTCTTTTAAAATTTTTTATTAATAGACAATCCTCCACAAAAGCCCGTATCATAACTAAACGATTACTATTATAGTTTAATTTTTCACATAAAATCATTTTCCATATCTATATTTTACCAAATAAATTAAATCATACAACATTGTTTATAATATGTTACAATAACTATGAAACTAATGGATGCAAATGGGCAGAATTTGATGATCGACATATGAAATGTATAATATATACCGTAACTCTAACATATTTATATTGTTATGTAAACTTGTGCTTTTAAAAATGTATGTCAATGTAGGGCAATGTACATAATTATAATTGCACTACAACTTATGTTTTGGCTTTTTAATGATAAAATCATCAATAATGTTACACTTATGTAAATTGGCTGAAAAACTTGATAAACTTTCTTTTTACTTCAATTAAACAATAATTTTGAAATTTTAGGTTTTTAAGACTCATATTCTGACAAATGCGATGTTCAAGTAATATATTCGCAAAATGTATGTTGTAACGGACGACAGAGTCGTTGAAGTGAGGTTGGTGATCAAGTTGATTGAGTTGAAATGGTGACATCGTCGCCTGGATTGCCAGAGCATGTTGCGTGAGTTTAGGCTACATCGAGGAATCGAAAACGTTACGTTTCATTAAACCCTGTCTGCACGAAAAATATCGGAAACTATTTGTACTTTATGACGCCATAGTCTACACACACAATAGATGTATATGTTATTTATCGACTCAGTAGTTTTGTGTTGTATTTTCGTATAACGTTTTACAAATAAATCTATTTAAATGAGATTAAGTCGAATGGTTAATAGTTAATCAGAGCCAAATTCCTTCTTTCTTTTATTCTCGAATAATGTTACGAATTCTATGGATGCATTTAAAATATATGTTTAAAGGAATGGAGAAAATGTTTTATATCCGGTTTCGTAGTATTTATTGGTCCATTTAATTTGATATAGCATTTACTGCAATAGAATCAAAATAAGTGTCGTATCGATTTTTGCGTATATCTATCTTCATCTATCCTCATTTCTATTCCTTTTTGTACATGTTTAATTGGAAATGTTATCCATACACATATTTTTTATATTAGCATCATTATTAAAAAAAGAATTTTGTTATTTTTTCATTGTCTACTCAAGTTTTTAGTTACAAATCAAATCAAATAAATAAGAAAAGCTTTAAAATATATTCAGTGGTAAACGTTTCCCAGCAAGTATATTAAAGTTTAGACACGTTCCACCTTATAATCTGAACTTATTTGGTTTCTTTCTTATTGTACTGGGTTTCATTATTTTCATTGTTCTCATTTAAATTTTTTTTATTAATTTATAATTTTATATAAAGGTGAATTTCTTCCAAATGAAATAGTTTTAGTTATAGTTTTGATCTGATATTACTTTTACATTTTCTTTGTGTTTATTACCTACTAATATATGCTAATTACCATAATTTAATTTTTGTTTTGATCAACTAAGATTAGTGATGGAAATAGTTATTTGTGTCACTAGGCCAGAAACTGTCTTTTATGCGAGTGTGAGCACAATGTTGTACTAGCAAAACAGTTTCTGGACGTGTGTCACACAAAATTTTTAGGTCGACAAATTTTAAATGTTTAAAATAGGTAAATCTTTTGGGTAAAATATTTTGACACTAAAGAATTTTTTTTGTTGGTATCAGTCGAATTTCTAGTAGTTATTCTTGACTTTTTATTCTTATAAATAAAAAAATGAAAGATAATACATCAGTACACTTAAAGATGTAGCACGCAATATGGTTCCTAACTTTATAACGAATCGATTTTGTTGACATTTTCAAAAACTTATAAGTGAAGTACCTAATAAACTATCTCCTGATAATAATTCTACTGTGTCTCCCACAAATAAATGGCTAAAACTAAATTATAACTAACATAACTTAGTCTAAATTCGTACCTACTACCCATTGAACAGTTCAGTGCTACTACCTTAAACGTAACCTAGGAGTGTAACTTAAGTATCCTACACTAACTGAACCTGTAATATAAATTTGAGCACAAATTCAGAATTTGTAAAACCATGGATTTCCTACATTGCAAAAGTATAATGGCTCTTAGCATCGTTAACATTTGTGCACATAGGAAGCCGATCTGATTAAACCGACATGGGGCTTGAAAAGCACTGTAGTTAGTTAGTAAGTCCAGCTCTCCTTTACACCGACTTTATTCCATTCATTGATGTTTAAAATTTTTAGTGCTTTTCACAATTACCTAATCGTCAAATTCAAGGTAGTTATTCTTGCAGTGGGACTCTACAAATCAAATTAAATGATGGGAATTTACCCAATATTAACTTATACAAATGTACTTACTACTACATTGCTACCAGGTCAAATCGACATTCGAGACTTATGATTCATCTATAACCCAAAATAGAATAAAAATTAGGCAAAATAGAATCATAATCGATCAGATGCATTGAAATTGTTACTCAGTAACTAAAATCACAACAAAATAGTGTCGTAAAATCAAAATCACAAACACAGTAGCTATGAATTACCGTCACGTTCAAAAAAAATCCTTCAAATCAGCAATCTTAAATAATAAATAAATAGGTACCCTGACAATAAGTAGAATTCAAGTAATTTGAAAGTGGACGCATTTAACTGAAGTTAACATGTTACTACACTGACAATTCTCCAATTTATTAAAGATTGCTTGCAGCTGCATCAGTGTCCGACAAGAAAATGAATTCTATCAGACGTTTTCAGATTTTGATTTTCAGATCGGGTTTAGATTTGATAAGTCACAGATTAGGATTGGCTGTTTGAAATACATATGCGTCCAAAACCCATGTTTTAAATAAAAACGGTATTTAATTATAACCTACAATATTAAAAGTGTATAAATATACGAATATAATTTTTATGTTACATACTGCAAAATTTCCAACATACTCGGGCTTTACAATTTGTGATTAAGTGCAAACCCTTGAATTCTTGTTTTTTGGTTAAATTTTAATCCAAAATTGAACATAAATTGAGCGTTAAATATTGGTCAAATGTTACATCAGAGAAAATTTGTGTAGTTATATTCCCTAGAAGGCTAGAAGGTTATATTCTCAACATTTGTCATATGTCATACGCGACGCAATCGACCTGCCCTCTCGTGTTACCAAACATTAGTAAATTTTTACCGGCCTAGGCCGGTAATCAACAATTTTCCGACCGATTTTGACGATTGTAAAGTTAGTGTTTCTGGACGGAGGCCTGAAAAATAAATTAAATAACTAAAAACTTTATACATTTAAACCCAATGTCTTGATATTATTATGTTGTTTAGCTGTGTTTAAAGTCCTGCATAATTGTATATGCCAAAAAGCCATTTTATGACCCATTTTGTAGTAGACCAAGAATAACTAGTTTACTATGAAAGAAGTACAAAGTTCTTTTGATCTTCAAAAGTTATGGTTTTGAGCTACAGATTTCGAACTTTGTATTTTTTATATATTTTAATTTTTGTTTACTATTATCTTGCCAACAACTATGCAAGCATGCCCTATAATTGAAAATTATCGTTACAGTTCAATATTTAAATGCGGTTAGTAAACAAAAGAACAATAAGTTTGTATGGATTTTTTAAAAATATTTTATTATCAAAAAATATTTGTAAAACAGTAATTTCCTATAAATGTGATATGACTTGAAATCACAAAAATTCTCTGAGTATGAGTTTTTCAAAATTCTCGGGAAATAAAACTCAATTAAAACTCAACCCTTGTATTTTATACCATCGATTGTTAATCTTGCAACTCATCCAAATATTTCAATTATAATGTTATGTAAAAAAATATTCTATGTACTATAAGAATGGATCTATTAAGTTAGTATAATTTTTTGTGAATATATTATACAACTAATATCTACATTTGCACTTTTTCATATCAGGAATTTAAAAATTGGATTTAGCACCTCCGCTATATATCCTCAGGGTTACAATAAACGTGGTAGATCTTCTCCAAATTTTTAATTTTGTTTTGTTTGCTTTTTATTGTATTTTTAATACGCTCCAATGACAATTCAGGTTAATTAAATTTATAGTTTGATCAAAACCACAAAGCACTATCAAAGAATCGAATTTTTATTCTAGAAAAAGATGCAGGATTGGAAAAATACAGATAGTACAGTGCATTTAGAAATTGACCCACCATTTATGTATAAATTTTTTTTGGTGATCCTCTTTTTTGAAAAGGTCTTCTTCGGAGAGTTTAACCCTAAGTAATCAACCCTTTCGTCGCCATCTCGGATTTGGTGTTATTTTTTTAATCCGCGCTTTCAATGACACTTTTTCGTAACAGAACTTTATCAACTATATAGTAATTTCAAGCATTTACAAAAAAAAATTATTTCGATACAACAATTTCTCGCCCGTCAATCCACGCACAAAGTTGCAATTTTGCAACTTTGCCTTCGAAACACTCTAAATAGCGTCCGCGCTGCATATCGTCGTAATACGGCTTATCTCTTGTTCATTTATTAAATTAAACGATTTTTATTTATC
The DNA here is from genome assembly GCA_030710515.1 of Abscondita cerata. Classification (NCBI taxonomy): domain Eukaryota; kingdom Metazoa; phylum Arthropoda; class Insecta; order Coleoptera; family Lampyridae; genus Abscondita; species Abscondita cerata. The sequence goes on along the minus strand of JALBCR010002666.1, from coordinate 359,133 downwards.
ATGCATTGTATGAATATCCCTATTTGTTTAATACAAATTTTGATGGAGTGGATTTTATTTAAGAATGAACATTTTGATAGATGTAATGATTACTTTATTTTTTCAAACATTATTCAATTACACTATTGCTATTTGTTAATAATTTATTAGTACAGTAAGAAATTCCTTTTTTGAACGCAGAACTATGTTTATATTGAAACAATTAACATTTAGACGGGTTTTTATAAACACATTTTTTTGCTTTTTCCTAACTCTATTCTGTACCACCCTTGAGGTTGGTATAAAAGTACTTCTATATCCACCAACAGGAATAAAGGAACTGTTTTTTGGTACGGGAAAAATTTGCTCACAAACGATTGCGAATGATTAATCTCTTAAACGAAAAAAACGGAATTCGTCTGAAAATGACAAGTTAAGTCGGTTATAGATAACAATCAATTTTGGTGCAACAATTTAAAAGAAAAGATATTTTACTATTACTGATTAAAATGGCACATTCACACTCGGACAACCACTACAAAAAGCTTACTTTCATATGCATTTTTTTTGCATGCAAGTTCAAGATGGGTCATTTTTTAAATGAATTCGTTAATTGAGTAACACCTCAACCTAAAGATATTAAAAAAAAGATGTGGTGCAGTTTTACTTTTATTGATTAATTCTGAAAAAAAAACAACCGTAAACATTCAAAAATTTTCGTTTGAGTAATACAGAAACGTTTAAAAAATTGTTGTTTGTTGAAACACTTTACTCTCGATCAAATCGATTATAAAGCGTTCCACAGTACGCGAGGCTCGTCCCGCAATTATTACAGTCGTCCTTGAAACCAAGTTAGGGCAGCGCCAAGCTTGGTTTGCACGAAGTTTGGTCTGCGCCAAGTTGGGTCTGCGCTAAATTGGGTCTGCGCCAAGTTGGGTCGGCGCCAAATTGGGTCTGCCCAAGTTGGACCATCGCGAAGTTTGCCGCGCCAAGATAGCCGCGCCAAGCTGGCCGCGTCAACATGTCCGGGTCCGATCTCTGCATACTTACAATAATTTATAAAACCGGGCATTTCTTGTCCTGTGTACAATTGTTTATTTTTATGAAGTTACAATATTTAATAACCCTCAGCTTTAAAACAGTCATCATAATTAATATACAAATAAGCAAGAATATAAGCAGACTAAAGCAATACTGCTACATTCACAGGACACTAATTTGTGCTTTTAAATTATTTTTTACCCAATTTTGTCTCTCGTGCCCTTAACTGAAAATCACAACTCAAGAGTAAAGTACTAATTTTTATCAGCAGAATCAATCAATACTGCTACATTCACAGCATACTAGTTTGTGCTTCTAAATTATTTATTACTCAATTTTGTAACTCATGCCCTTATCTGAAAAACCGCCCCTGATCACTATTCAACTCAAGAGTAAAGTACGAAATTTTTATCAGCAGAATCAATCAATACTGCTACATTCACAGCATGCAAATTGGTGTTTTAAGTTATTTATTAACCAATTTTGTACCTCATACCCTTATCTAAAAAACCGGCCCTGATTATTATTCAACTTCAGAGTAACGTGTCAATTTTTAACAGGCAGACTGAAGCAATACTGCTACATTCACAGAACCCTAATTTATGCTTTTAAATTACTTTTACCAGATTTTGTACCTCGTGACCTTATCTGAAAACCTCAACTGAAGAGTAAAGTACCAATTTTTACCAGCAGCTGTTTCTTTTAAATAGCACAAATTAGCACAAATTACGTTCATTCCTTTTTTTTGTTGTGGTTCTGCTGACTCCATATAAAGCTAGCAGCGCCACGTTTTTTTCCAAAATGGCACGAGGTACAAAATTTTTATCTGTGGCACAAATTAGGATAAAATAAGCACTAAATAGTGTAAATAGGTGAGTTTGAATTTTGCCAATTTGGTCCTGTCTACTTCAAAGAGGTTATCCAATTATACTTTGTTTAAATTAATTGAAACTTGAAGTAACTTTTACATCTTACACATTCCCTTTTTATCTAATATAAACGTAGTCGTAATAATTATTTGTTATTGATATATGGACATTAATTGCTGTTTAAAATAACTTTAGGTTTAAAGTTGAATAGTTTCATCTAAATCTCACACAAACATGCTGGAGTTAAATTACAAATAAAAAGTTGCGATGTGCAAACTTGTACATACATAACATCATGGGAGGTTTTTGAGGTCAAGAAAAGGTTGTATTATATTCGCGGTTACAACCCTACAAACTTAATGATTCCCAAGTAACGAATTACTTCGGTTTTTGTTCTGACATGATTAGTTAATCATAAATACAGGGTATGAAGTTAGACAGAAGCCGCGTATTTGATTAACTATGAAACAATTAAAATTTAGACGGGTTTTTATAAACACATTTTTTTGCTTTTTCCTAACACTATTCTGTACCACCCTTGAGGTTGAGTTTAAGGCGTTTTCACTTCTTCTTTAGAGAATTTCTTACCTTGCCATAATATTAATAGCCATCGTCATCTGCGTTCTCACTTTTCATAGGTGATTCGCTTGCTTTTCTTTTCAATGAAGTAAAGGTACTATTGTTGGAAGTTCGTCATCAAATTCGCCGTCTTTGTCATTCGAGTCCTCTACGTCTTTTTTCCCGTTTGTGGAGTTTCTCTACGGTAAATCTTGCATAAAACAAAACATTTAAAACCTGCTTTTTGACACTAACAAACCCTGTTAAAGTTGATTGTACATCCACCCGATACAACCCCGTTTCGTTCTTTCCATCCTTAGTTAAATGCATTTTTTTCTGCACCGATCTACTTTTACATTTAATGATATGTTTGAAAAGAATGTTACCTTGCTGCTGAGCTGGTGGAGGGTAAATGCAAGAAGTCGGTTTTGCTTTTTCCGCCAGCTTCCCTTCGAACGTATCATCAAGTGCAAAAATGTATGGAAAGAACGAAACGTAGTTTTAGAGCCAATGACAACCGATCAGGAACCGATACCACGCATACTTTTGGACATTGTATCTTGTGGATGTACAACCAACTTTAGCAGGTTTGAAGTGTTCTGTATTGTGCAAGATTTGGTGTTAAGAAACTCGAATGACGAAGACGACAAACTTCCAACGATGGTACCTTTACCCAGATCAACCGATTCATTGAAAAGAAAAGCAAGCCAATTACATGTGATAATTGAGAATATAGATGACGATGGCTATTGATATGGTGGCAGGGTAAAAAAATTTTTAAAGAAAAAGTAAAAACTGTGGAGTAGGTCTATCGGGAAAACATATGAACAAAAATGCGCCATGAACGCAACCTCAAAGGTGGTGCGGAAATGAGATTGGAAAATCAGAAAAAATATGTTTACAAAAGTAAAACCAGTCGAAATATTAATTGTTTTAATATTAACCCAGTTCTGCGTTCAAAAAAAGGAATTTCCTACTGTACCAATAAATTATTAACAAATAGCAATAGTAGTACAATTGAATAATATTTGAAAAGAATAAGATATCGTTTTTTTACGAAAAAGCGTCAGGTAGACTGGAAAACAGATAGGAGCAGGAAAAAAGTATTTTTAAGTCTTTCTGTCGACTTTGTCCCGTTAAATGCACAGTTTTTTGTCATATAACTTTGTTGAAAATAGAATTCAAAACGAACCCAAAGACAAAAAATGTATACAAAAATAGTGGGTCGCCCCTACAAAAATTTCCTAAGATATTATAGTGCCGTGCTAACTAAAAAAAAAGCCAAAACTACATTTTTTTTTTAAATCAATTGGAACCATGTGTTGATTCCTTTTTCTTTTTATTGTGATAAAAGCTCAATATAAAAGAGAACATGAGCCAATGAAAGATTTGTATTAATGTTTTTCATCAATTATTTTAGAATGGTTTAAAATATATTTGTCTTTAAATGCTTACACCTAAAAATTGAGATACGGCTATTTGCTTAGCACGGTTGTATAGGCCATCGTAGAACAATAGTTACCCAGGAGGGAGTGTAATTTGGGACTGTGTAGCACTTTATTTTACTGTTCACAGTTACAACTACTATCGATTTTTGCATTAAGTACGTTTACTAGATATTTTTTGGATGAAATGTTTTTTTCCATTACTCCCTTAAAATTAAAGTATGAATTGCCGCTTAGTTTAGTCTAATTTACATTGACATTTTTTCAATTCCATCTGACGTTTTCTGTAACTGAATTATTACAATTGACTAATCTGAATTTCATTTGTTGTTTTAGAAAATTTTTGGCGTCTGATAAATTAGTCAACCTCTTGTAATGTAAAATCCGCAGCCAAAATAAAATCCAGTGGTTTCTTAAAATGGGCTAAATTATGGACATGTTTACTTCTTAATTTTAAAAAATAGACTTCAATATCTCCCTCAAAGGTATTTAAGTGGATATTTCAAACAAATGAAAGTTTTTATTAAAACCAAATTTTAACATATTACACATCATTAATTATAATATTTCAAAGTAATAAAATATCTTTTGTAATAATTTGGAAATCCTATTTTTGACAAAAATTTGGCAGCAAATAAATTTAATAATTTTTTTTTGTAAATCTTTTGACCGTACTGAAAATACTAAGCAGTTTGACGACAAGTAATGATCCTTATGATGAAATGATTTTGGATCTAATTACACTACCTGAAGTTTGAGCGATACTAATACGAACTCTCCTGGAATTGACAGTATACCCTGTTTTCTTTTTAAATATGCCGGAGATTATATTCCTCATGTACTGACTTATTTATAATTCCTTTAGAGAAATAAAAATTCCTAGTAATCTAAAAACCGCTCTTGTTGTACCCGTAAGCAAGAAAAATGATAAATAAAAATTGAAAACTACAGCGCCATCTTGATTTTATTTGTTTTATATAAATTGGAAAACGTTTTTTTATCTACGATTTGTTCAGTATATGAGCACCAAAAAATTACTCAACAATTTGGTTTCCGTGCAGGCTTCTCTACTAAACTTGCTTCTATAGCCATTACAAACGAGATTATAAATAAAATTGTTTCAAAATAATTTCACTCAGGCATTCCACTCGGTTTCATTCTTTATCAAGTAAGTGTCGCATTCTTTTGATGAATTTAAATTTCAAAATGTGCATAACTATACATTTTGTTGTTATAAACAACTCTGCTTAATAATTTTTTACATAAACATTTATTATCCGTTAGTAACAGCTTTTAATTTTGGTTCAAAACAAACTCTACTAACTCTGGTAATCTGAATTATTTAATTAATTATCTGTGATTTTAATCTTAAATTTTAAACACCTTGTAATTCAATAAAATTTAATATAAGTTTCAAAGCCTTTTTAAAAATAAAACTCAAACAGAATTTTTTATTAAAAAAAATGTTTAAATGCAAAATACATGCAATAGTACACAACAACAAATGAATTACTTATGTATACATCACTTGTAAAAAAATAAAAATAAGAAGTATAGCAAAATTAATTTGGTTGAACTTGAACGGTTGAAGTAACATCAAAGGAAAATTGATCAAGTTTGAACTCTTTGGTTTGATGCACTTTTAAAACATGCATTTCACATTAATCCGTTTATATGACAATAAAGACAAAATTGTAATCATATTCAATTTTATTTTGAAAAGACCTAATGCGAATGTCTGTCCACTTTAAAAATATTGAAACTTGCGGCTTTACAAATGTCCACAATTAAATAATGTTTATTTCTTCAACATCTAATAAACATAAGTTCGCTCCAAAACTTTTACCGAAGAATTTAAAGTTTTTTACAACACAGACAACTAGGTACTAAGCAATGTATATTATCAGAACATACATAACTTCTAGTTACTTTTCAGTTTTCAGTTGTGTTTCACATGCCTAATAGATCTAACTCTAAATTATTGTAGGATTTGTGCATTCTTATATTGAGGATTTTAGTTGTTTGGAGTTGTCGGTTCCGATGATTTATTCTCACTCTCTCGCAAAAGTTACATTTCATTTCCGATCTACTCTCCGTTGTGAAAAGGTGTACATGGAGAATGCTGTCTAAAAATTGAACAATTAGACATGTGCTTTGTAAAATCGATTGAAGTAAAATTATCCCATTCTAATTAGGGATTAAGTCTTCAATTTCGGTTCAGTGTAAGTACCTTTTTTTACTTTTCTTTGTTTTAATAAAATATTTGTTCTTACGGGTTCTATTAATTGCAGGCACCTTTTCTTTTTTTTCGTTTTGCTCTTTTTTTGACGTTTTTCATTTTAATTAGTCAATGGATATTTAATGATGGTTATACTGGCAATGATAATAATACAAAAGTTATAACATATCAAGTGGATATCACACCACCGTTGGAATTAATTTCAAAACTGAATGAACTAATTACAAAGTAATTGGTGAACTATACGCTAACCTATTTGGGGGCGTTTGTGTCTCGAACTTATAGTCGTGTTTTGACTCGCTCTCGTGAGTTGTTACTATTTGATAACGATATTCTTCTATTCATGTTAAATGATATTATCTATTCTTGTGTCTATGTGTGCCTATATGTGTTAATTAAACTCTAGTCGCTAAAACAATACACATATTTCTATGCACGTACGGTTTGTTTCTATATCTACGAGTTTCTAGTGACTCTAGATATTTCTTATACGTAATCCTAGGTGACTCCTTATAAATTTTTCGAGCAGTGTGGAGACAATAATTTTGAACGATTCTCAATTAACCTACGACCACTCCCGTATGTTGTTACGTACCGCTAAAGACGGGTCCAACAGAAAGGATTTGGTTCAATAAATTCAAATTCTAAACAATAATACATTTATAATTGTTGCGTTTACAAAACAAGTGAAAATGATAGGGAATGAAATAAAAATGAAAATAAACTAATATAGAACAACAATGATTTGTAAAATAAAACAAGACATGATACCCAAAATAATAGGTAACGAACTCGACAAAATAAAAAAAAATATATATAAATAAGTAGTGATTTTCCATCCATACAATGTTTACACAACATACACCTGAATGTTTTATAGATTAAATAATTTATATAACTTTATTTTTAAGTATCTTAAATTACAACAATATTTAATTAATAAATTATCCGCGAAGTGACGAGCTTATCTTCGAAACCAAACCAGGTAAATCTAATGTTTTGAGTAAGTTCCAAAAAAAAACGAAAAGTTCAATAAAAATCGGAAAATTCAAACAAAACAAAGACTCTAAAATAAGTGAATGGTAAGATCGTTTTTACAGGTTTTACCGCAGTAACAGGATCTACGGCATCACACAAAATATTAAAACATAGCTATTAAGATGAGGTAAAATAACCAATCAGTACCGATAACAAAAACCCGTAAAATTCCAAAATTTTCCAACGGGATGTGTTATAGTATATTAAGTATTAAGAACGGTAAACACGGTTTACCGATTGAAGGCAATTGTTTGGATGAGGAGCGGAGCGACGACTACAATAATTGTCTGAAATCGGTTTGTCCGTAACGTTCGCAATGTTTATAACGTTTTTTGCACGATAGAATGTTTTTTCTTTATGAAAAAGTTTTTGATCATTGTTAACAATAGATGCAATTGATATTGCTTAGAAACAAACATGTTTCCTGTGAAAAATATACCTATGAAAAAGTAGCTGTCAATGGAATTGCAAGTTATTTCTGCATAAAAATGAGCGATACGGAGCCAGATTATGCAAATCTTGAAATTGAGCAAGTTTGGAACATTGGTTGATCATCAAGAATTCCTGAAAAATTAAAACTGCGCTATGAGAATACATACACAACCTTTAAAAACTGGTGTAAAGAAAAAAGTATTGATTTAATGATAAAATTTGGCTGGTTTATATGGTTAGAAGGAATGAGAAACTGAAGTCACCTGGGAGTCTTTCGGCTAAGTATAATTTTTCTACAAGATAAAGTTGATATATCTAAATTTGCAACCTTGATAGCTTTCCTTAATAGAAAAATTGTTGGCCACAAACCAAAAAAAGCAGCAGTTTTTACGAGGGATGTTCGAGGACATTTTTGAAAGAAGCACCGGCTGAGGAGTATTTAATATTTTGTACATTAAGTTATGTAATAGCAACGTATATTAAGTGTTGTTTTTTTTTTATTTTAGGTGGGAATAATATTGAGTAATCAGGTGCCTGTAGATGAGAAGACTGTATGCCATGTGCGTGAAAACAGAAGACAAGAGTATATTTTTGATCGTGCGAATTCCTAACACTAAAACCCACATTCAGCGAACATTTACGGTAATTGATCAAGACAATGATATTGAGTACGTAGAAAATGCAGAAAACACTTTAGGCTACGCCTACGAAATGCAAAGAGCCAGCACTTATTTTTGAAGTACCATAAAGAAAAGTGTTAACCAAGTTGTTGTGAAAGAGACTATTGGTGGATGGCCATCAAAATTTGCACGCTTTTTGAATTTGAAAAAAGGAACTCTTCACTGGCCATTCTTTTAGACGCATTCAGCAACATTTTTGGCCAACTTAGGAGTCGACGTATTGGGACATGATGTATGGCGTTCTTGCACTGCAACCGAAAGCTACGTTGAAGACTCATTAGGAAATAACTTAGATATTGCTAAAAACTTACGTACTGAAGAAGGTAGCAGAACAAAGAAAATATTTAAATCAGGAGCAGATCCTGTCAACACAACTACGGAGAAACCCAGCTCAAGTATTGAAGAAACTAGTGAAATCATGCTAAATTCAGCAACAGTTTCGGTAAACTCAAATGTCAGAGAAGTAAGGGAAACCACGAGCTGAATTCTTCAACAGTTTCTGTAAATCCAAACATAAAGGAATTTAGTGGAATTGCATTTAATACTTGCATAAAGTGTACTTTTAATTTTAATTTTAAATGATTTTGGTAATAAAGGTAGTTAATTAATTTGACTCTGTCTTTCTTTTTTACTTTATAATTGCTTTAATATCGACCTCAAACTTTTAGTTTTTATTTGACACAAACAAACTTCGTCACCGTGACGACCGTTCATCATTTCCGACCTTTTCGAATTTTAAATAAAAACGAACTTAAATCTAATGTAATTTCAAACCGTAGCAATGTTATTTCTTCTAAGACTTTTGTTACGGGTTTCTTAAGTTACTGGTTTTCTAATCAAAAAAATTTACACCTCAATAAATATTGAATATCGTACGAGTAGATACTGTGTAATAAAAAAAATTCGCTTATAATTTTTGTTATGGTTTGTTTTTCTTAATGAATCACAAAAAATATGGTGTGCATTTTTTATACAGAAAATGTTAGTCACTCATGTTTAAATTATACAACACAAATAGATACATAACCGGTGCAGATTTGCAAAATAAACGTTTACATGTATCGAATTTGATTTTATTTCAGATGCAAGAGCGCATCCTGTTGGGACAATAACTCTTTATAGGTTTATATTTCTCCACACAATTACGTAGAAACAATAAAACTGTACGTACATGAATGTTTTACAACTGTGAATATTTCAATTTTGGCTACAACTATGCTTTATTTTGTTTGACTTCTGTTGACTTACTTTTTTCGTAAGTAATTCATAGGTATTTTATTTATGAATGAGTATACGCTTTTTTATTAAAAAAAAACAATTAAACTTGCGTGTTCATTTAGTAACAACACGCAAAAATTCCAAACCACAAACAGTAAATGCAAATCGTTCCGTAAGGTAAATATTACGTTTTCAGTAAAACCTCAATATTATTTTTTTATAAAAAAATACCAACTTTATTTTCTCATCAATTTGATTCAAAGCCACAAAGAAAAATAGCGTGTAATACAATTTTCTTTCATTTTATAGATTTTAGAGTGGGTTGCTGGAGCATAAAAGCTTAAGCGACTTAGGGTGAACTATAACAACCGCAAATATTGAATTTTAGAAATAACACACAAAAATGCGTATGCGTGTTAGTCTAATTTTACATTTGCGAATGAATTGATGTTGACATTTAATTTATTATTGTAATTTTCATTTTAATATTGTGGTATTTAGCATTTTAGTTAATTTAGCAACTCAGTTGTGGAATAGGAAAATTCGTTTGTGGAATAGGAGAAAACCCAGCTGGTTTCAGAAAAACTGAAAGCGTTTTAAAAGTTGTTTAATCCATTTCAATTTAAATAAGGTAACGGTATTTTTGCTACGTTGTTTGTGTTTCATTTCTTATATTGCTCTCTAGGTATTACTACGTGACGGAAAGGAAATTTCGGGCTTTTAAAATTTCATGTACTAATTTATGCTTTGATTTTCGTTTTCTTCAAGTTCTCGAAACATCTCAGGTTATACGAATGCGTACATTGAATAATATATTTTTTCACCCGCTTTATAGTAAATGTATTATTAATACATTGTGTTTATGGTCTTAATTGGGGTTTTACATATGGTTGTCAATGACTACGGAAAGTAAGTGATCTTACAGTTGTAGGTATACTAACCGTAACAACGTACCTGAGGTATCTAATATTAAACTGTTAGGTAAGCGAAACTAGAACGAAACTCAGGAAATAAAATTGGCTTTACCACCACAGACTTATAAATGTCGTTGACGTTTTCGTACTAAATCACAGAACTAAGGCCATTGGAAGTAACAGGAAAACTGACATCTGGATTTAGAAACCAAAATAATGTCATAAAACATTAAACTTAACTTAACATATATATTACAGAAATATTACATATAAATAAACATTACAAAAAAAATACTAACCGTATTAATAAAGTGGAGAGGTAACAATCGAAGTGATTCAAGAAACAAAGGACACAAAGTACATCGGAAAAAATTAAATACTTCAAAGGTAGATCATATTAGTAGTACATATCAGAGATAAACCCTATTGATTTTCTTAAATCTTTTCAGAGCCGGCAGTCGTTTCCATACTCGTTCGTTGCGTAACTGGAAGAATAATTATAAGAATAATGTATGGAAACTGTCAATTACTTTTATTTACTTATGTATATTATAACACTTTATTAATCATGCGTTTTTTTTAAGATGTTAATAGCGGGTAAATTATCAAACAAATTTTTTAAATGTTTATTGAACTGATTTAGCTTTGCTTTGAAGTAGGTAATCCGTATACCGTTTTAGCCTAAAACAAACAATATTCAATCTATTTATTTTATTGTAATAAGTTGGAAGCGCTTACTATATGGATTATTACTACCATTTATAAACCTCTTAACATACACATTTTCACAACAGAGAACAATGATGTACTCTTCAATAAATGAAATATTATAATTTTTAAACAAGTACAGTATGTTTGACAATTTTAATAAGATTTCAATATGGTTTTTTATGTTTGCAAATAAATAAATACATGAATGTATTTTTTATTTTATTTATTTCGTAGGTGAGAAGGCATTATTTTGTAGTATGGACCTTAGATTTACTTTAATTGGCAGCTTGTTTTGTATAAATCAGTTTTTTATTTTAAGATGTTTTGATTTTTTTATAAGCTTCTTCATTTAAAAAAAGTACAATACCTTAGAATAAAAAAAATTGGTTTATATACAGGGTGGTTTACTGGGAACCGCCGCGATTGTTTATGGAAAAACTGTACGTAGGAAAATTCAGAAAATTTGCGAACATACCAAAGTCGATGCGGGTTATTCAACCAAAATATTTTAAAGATGGCAGAACTTTCGGTTTTGCCGGAAGTATGTATTAACTTCCCAGGCAGAACAAAACGTTTTTAACATAATGGACGTTTTAGTTAAGGAATATATTTGACCCGCGTGGAACGTTTTCTTTGGATGTTTCATCATGCCTATAGAACGTGCGGCGTAAAACGTAAGATTGAGAACGTTCCATAGTAATTCATTTTACGTTTTTTTGAAACGTTTTAAATAAGTTACGGATACTGCTATGATAGAACCTTCATTAAGTTAGAGCCTCCACCAACAGAAAAAAGGATCGGAATTTTTTATAAAAATTAGTGCTAATTATGTGTTTATCTGTTAAATGTGTGTCTAACGACATCTCGTGTAATAAGGAACAGGTATAAATAGTATAAACTAGGCAATGCCAACAGATAACTGTAACGACGGAAGAATGTTATAAATGCAAATCGTTATCTAAGCGATAACTTAGAATGCAATAAACACTCGAGTCGACAAAATCAAGTATTTCTGTACAGTAGCACACACGCACGAAAAAACACCTGATGCGCATTTCGCTCTTATTGTGAGCTCTTTAGAGGTCTAAACATAAATAGTTTATAATATTTATACGTGTCCCTTATTACACGAGATGTCGTTAGACACACATTTCACTTATAATTGAGTTTGTTGCTGATTATAAACAGTAAAAATACGCCAGGGAACTAATGTGTCCTCATAGGTATCGTTGTTTTAGTTTCCATAAACAATTTGTTGCTTAAATAGTTGTTAGGTATAATTATTGTTTGTACTATAATTAACAGTAATTTAAACATAATCGAATTTGTTGCTGTTTATAAACAATAAAAATACGACGAAAAGTTGGATGTGCCCTTATACTGCACTTCTCGTTGTTTTAATTTCTAAAAAAATTTGTTGCTCAAATAGTTATTACGTAAAATTATTCTTTGCACAATAATTAACAGTAATTTATGCATAATCGAATTTGTTGCTGTTTATAAACAATAGAAATACGACGAAAATCGGATGTGCCCTTATACTGCACTTCTCGTTGTTTAATTTGCATAAACAATTTGTTGCTCAAATAGTTACTACATAAAATTATTGTTTGCACTATAATTAACAATAATTTATACATAACCAAATTTGAGCAACAAATTGTTTATGCACATTAAAACCACGAAAAGTGCCACATTGATTCTCCTTCGTATTTTTATTGTTTATAATCAGCAACAAATCCGATTATGTATAAATTACTGGTAATTATAGGGCAAAAAATAATTTAACGTAATAACTATTTGAACAACAAATTGTTATTGGAAATTAAAACAACGATACCTATGAGGGCACATTGATTCTACGTCGTATTTTTACTGTTTATAATCAGCAACAAACTCAATTATCTAAAAATGACTATTAATTGCAGTTCAAAGAATAATTAGAATTTAACCTTTCGAGCAAGAATTTATAAATACAAATAAATGCAGTCAATGAGACTAAGTAACGCCAGCACGCCAAACAGATCCTCCTTATTTTGGACCAGGAATGAGATAAAAATATTAAAATCGGTATGTTCCATTTGAAAAAACTGAACTTTGACTATTTTGATGCCAATTTTCAAACACTCTTTCTAATTTTTTTGACAATTTTGCACAAATACTGTTCAAACGGACCCAGCTTAACATAAAAAAATACACAAACCAAGTAAAAAATGTTTTTGAATAGTTGATAACTTAAATTAGTTTTTGGTCTGCAAACGGCAATTTTGACATAAAACATCAAATAAGTCAGAAACGATTGAGGTGAGGATATGTGACATTGTATATGAAATATGCCTAGGATTAGACTTAGAATCTAAAAATGTAGTAGTATATAGGGTGTTCCATTTAAAATATGCAATTTGATACTTACTTCCGGTAAAACTGGAAGTTCTGCCATTTTAAAAATATTTTGATTCAATGACCCGCATCGACTTTGGTATGTTTCAGAATTTTCCTACGTACAGTTTTTTCATAAGCAATCGCGACGGTTCCCGGTAAATCACATTGTATACAGTTAGTTATATCAAATCCACAACAATCACTATTACACCATTAATAAAATCAGCTTAAATTCTTATAAAAAACATCATATACCTCTAGCTACTCACTCATAAAATAATAAACTTCCTAAAATGATAAATAATTCAATTAGTATCTAGGTATAACAAAAATGAAAAATGTTATAAATAGTTTTTGCACAAAAAAACTTATTAACTTTGTGTAGTTTTTTTAATTGAGTTTTATGATTTGTTTTTTTTTTATTTTCTATGATACCCAAAAGTTAAAATCAACTAATTGCTCCGAAATATTTTGTAACTAATTATTTCTTTTATTTGTGTACATCAATTAAATATTCAAACCTAAAAGTGCAAATAAAGAAATAGTTTTTTTTTAATGATAACGGATTTATTATTAATGCCTAAATCACCTATACAAGTATACAAGTAACTACTTGTTGGATATACCTATACTTAAAAGATTTATAGTTGTGCTTTATGAAAAGTTTTCTTAGAACATTCTTCGGCATAGTTTTAACAAAATATTTCACAACGTATATGGTTTCTAGAGCACGGCGACTTGCGATAAACTTATATATCAGAAAGTTAAATCGTAAAAATTTGCTGACACCATAAAATACTTTGTTACAATTTATTACTTGCTGAAACTAAAAGTCGAAAAATGTATTAGTTGATTATTTTATCACAATCGAATTTTCTAGTTAAAAGAAAAATCACTTTACATTGTCCTGAAAGTAGAAGGGCCATATTTCCGGTTACAGTAAGCCATTGCATTAAAGCCTATTAACGCTATCGTAGTTTTCATATCTCAACTAGAGCGGGTTTGATCTTGCAAACTGCGAAGCTCATGTCAAGCATCTTCACAAAAGCATCTGAACAATCTCTTCAGTCAGACGCATAAAGGCAATTCATACTTGTCTTGACGTTAGTAAAGGTTACAGACCTTTACATTACATTTACTTCTAACTTAGTTTAACTTTTCATATAAAACACTTTTTTTAATCATTTTTGCGATAAATCAATCATACCATTGTTTGATTAAATTTATTAATCACTTTTTATTTTTTATCGTCACACTACATTAATTGTAAACAGAGGAAAGTTTTAATGGAGTTTATCCGGACCATATATCATCATTTAATTGAATTGGGAAAATGGAAATTCAATATTAGGGATCGTTTCATTTCCATTCAAGTTCACCATTTTTCTCATAAAAACGTTTACTTAGTTCTTTCAGGTTTAAGATTAAATCGAAAATGTTAAATTTTTATTTTATCAGCCATGAATAACTGACACCGTATTTCTATTTCCATTATAACAACTTCTAATTCAAACTTTTGAGCGATTTTAAAATATAATTGCTGCATAATGCAGAATTCTTTTGTTTTTTCGACTGTGCAATATATAATATATTTATTCGCTATTGCACAACTAAAAATAAGAGTTTGAAGATGTTGAGTGTTATTATTGAGATATCCAGATGCTTTTTTCATTGTCTTAGTTTACTTATGACTTTAATTTTTGAGTTTTTTTATAAATAAACGTTTTATGTAATATTTATTGCATTAAAAGTAGTAGATAGAGCAATGTCATAAAAACACAAAATACATTTAGTTATTCAAGTTTACATAAATATATACAGGGTGTCCCAAATAGACTAGGATAGTATGGCTTTCTTTCTTATTATTGAAGATAGAGATTTAATTAAATGGGCAATATTGTGCAATTTTTTGGACTACATTTGGTTCCGGTGAGAAACATTTTTTTCCATGATATGCTTAGAAAACAAACGTTTCTTCTCTACAAATAGTAAGGAAAATTGTTTTTCCCTCAGCAGCAATAAAATATCATGTTGCAAAAATGTCGCTTGGTATTTAATTAAACCATTTAATTTTTGTTACACAAATAACTATTAGTCTTCAGTCACTTTTGTTTAATTTAGTATCTTATATTTCGACTTTTTAAACATTGTTACCCTACATTTATTGGTTAGAATTATGCCGCTAGCAACGTTGCGCTATGATTGGTTTAGACTTCACCGAGAACACTGAATAAATAGGAGAGACTATTGTAACCCTCTGATTGTTGAATTTTGCTTTTACGTACGAAATTGTGACGAAATCCTGTAACAATACGTTGTGGAGAAAATGTTGTGTCTAACACATGAGAAAATTGGTGTTTTCTAAAAACTCAAATATTTCCGTAATTATAAAAAATATGGAAAAAGTTTTAGATCAAATTACTTCGATGTGTCACAGTTAAAAATAATATCAAAATAAAATTCAAGATTAATAGCTACGTTTTTATTTTAAATGGTTGCCATATTGGATTTTTACACATTTAAATGGTTCTTTTTCTCTTTTCAACGATGTATAACAACTTATGTACGAATAAACAATTGTGGGAAATATTAATTGTTTTCATTTGAAATCGAAGTAGCCATAACAAAGTTTGTTATAATACGACTAACTGTCAAGTTGTATTAGTTTATTGATTGTGCAAATAATTAGTATTACTGTGTATAATTATTAAGGCATAAATTTATAATAATTGTTTTCCTTTAATTATTGGTAATTGCTACCTTTCCAACAAGTGAACAATATGATACGTTTTTAAAATGTAGAATACTGTAATATGTAAAATGTCGGGTGTGAGCTTTTGAACATTGCGAAAAAGCTAAGCCCATTTTTAAGCAATATTTCAAATTCTTGCCAACCAAATGAAACAGTGGATAGTGATAATTGCAGAATTACAAACGGCACCTACATACACTTGTTTCGCCTTATTTGATGCTCATCAACGTAGGGTAGCTCGAACGCAAGTCTACAAAAATCACTGGAATTGGTTACAATATTTCAACGCGTCGTGTGTCTACTTATTAAACAGGAGATAGTAGGTGTTACTACTTTATGGACAGTTGCTATGTACTTAGATTCACTTTAGGTAATTTTGATGATTTATGTAGACTTGCGTTTGAGTTACCCAACACGTGTACACTGACGAGCCTCATATAAAGCGAAACACGTCTATGTATGTGTCGTTTGTAATTCTGCAATTTATAAGTAGCTGTTTTATTCGCTTGGCAAGAATTTGAAATATTGCGTTAAAAACGTGATTACTTTTTTCGCAATGTTGAAAGTTTACAGTCGGCATTTTACATACTACAGTATTCTACAAATATTACATTTTGGAGAAATATCTTAATGTTGGAAAGGTTGCTATTAGGAATAATTAAAGAAAAAACATTATTATAAATTTATGACTATAACTATACACAATACTAATTATTTGCTTAATCAATAAACTAATACAACTTGACTGTTAGTGGTGTTATAATAGGTTTGATGTTGTTGTTAAACATGGCTACATGATTTAAAACGAAAACAATTAATATTAACCATAATTTTTATTCGTACATAGAAATTGCTGAAAAGAGAAAAAGAAAACCCATTTAATTGTGTAAAAATCTAATATGGTACCCATTTAAAATAGGAAAGTAGCATTTAATCTCTTAAAAGCCTCTCTTAAATTTTATTTTGACATTATTTTTAGTGTGCCTTATCAAAGTAAGTACCTTTGATCATAAACTTTTTCATTTCCTCTATATTTGAATTTTTAGAAATTGCATATTTTTGTTTTCTTTTTAAATAATTTCGAACTGAAAATTAAAATGTTTTTTAACGGAATCGAATGTGATTTAAAAAATGGCACAATATTGCCCATTTAATCAAATTTCTATCTTCAATCATAAAAAAGATATCCGTACTATCCTACTCTATTTGGGACACTCTGTATAAACAACAATATAGATAGTGGCACAAACATAATTTATCAAAAGATATAGTTTTCAAAATTTCGCACATTTAGTACAGTTACTGAAGCCACATTTTAAAAATAATTACAATTATACAGGGTGTTCTTAGGAGTCGTGGCAGAATAAACTTATTTTTTTTTAATTGAACATTATATTTCTGTTTAAGCTTTGAAAAGATTCCATCAAGAGCTTTAAAAAAGTTTAGCATGTCAATATATTGTACAGGGTATTTTAGAAGCTATAACTAATTATCTGTAAAAATCACACATACTTTAACGCTCTGTTATAAAGTAACTTACTTCCGTATCATTAGCTGCGTTTAGTATTAATTACTTTTATTATCGGAAACTTTATTGATAGAGGACAAAGCAAAATGCAAACCAAATAATATCTCAAAATTTTTAAACAAATTTTAGGGATTATTAGTACAATTAATTACCTTTTAAATGATATTGTATGTTATGTAGGGTATAAGTTAATGAAAACAGTAAATATTTCATAAAAACTGAAAAATATTGTAATTCATGTGCAAAAATTAACGTATTTTCAATTTTTACATAAAATTTCTTATACATTTTGGTTTGAAGTTATAGGGGGGTGACAGATTTTTTGTTCTCACTGTGTAATACTACTTTGACAATCATTCTTATATACAGGGTGGCGTAAACTTCTTACATCGGGGAATCGTTTAGCGCACTTTGCCTTTATCTCATAGTAACAGAAAAATTTAAGAGAGTTGAATTAGGGAGGCAGGTAACTAGTGAAACTGATGTTTTTAAGACAATACCTAATATACCCAATTTTTTTACTTATAATTTTTCGTCATCATAAGAATAATCTTAGCGACTATTTTCTGCAAAGTTTGTAAAAACAATTGGTAGATAAATAGACCAAATTTATTTTATCGCAACTTCCTTATTGAATACAAAAGTTTAGAGAAAAATGTCCAACCACCTCAAAGCATTGTACAGTAATTTAATTATTAACAATATAAGAACATATAACATAAAAATATCAATTTGATTAACAGAACTAACTTAAAAATTTAAATGGGGTTTTATACGCCAAAAGTCAAAATTAGAAATTGTAGAAAGAATAAGTTTAATTAGTTTTAACTTTCAATCTTTTGACGGCACATTCTGATGGAACTTGAGCAGGACGGTAACTCATAAAGTCACTGCACATTAGGTAAAACTTTATTTATAAGCAATTTGTTCTATTTTTAAAACCGTTTAAAACGGGTCCGCGTACTAAACTATTTCTTTACTTATAAATGTTAGGTGTATACAGAGATAGTTTTTAAATCTTTGCTTGAATTAATTCGTAAAATTAATACAATTCCAAATAGACAGGTGTCACATAAAATAATTACATTATGATTTACATAATTAATTGCTAAATTATTATGGATAATTCAATGAAGACACAATTTCTTGAAATTAATTGGTGAATAATTTAATATTAATATTAATTATAATATTTTAGGAGTTAGGAATTTGTATTCACTTCTAAAGTTAAGAAAAAGAGTTTTCAAACGTATAAGAAAGTGACTAAATTTACTATCCACACTAAGCTATCAAGGATAAAGTCCTAAGAAAACAAAATTGCAAAGGCTTTTCACTAGAAATTTGAAGTTAAGTGTTTACTGACTTTCCATTGACACACATTGTGGGGTTTTGATGGAGGTTAAAGCAAACTAATAAATGGAAATTGTATAGTTCAAAACAATATAACAGATTACCCTTCAAATTTCTGTTTTGGCATTTTATAAATAAAATTTAATTATTTCAGTTACATCATAAATTTATTTTCATCTTCTTAGTTTTTTATCCTAAATTGTGTTTTAGTGAAAGGATGGAAGTTCATTAACTAAGTTTGTAGTAGAATCTTAACGACTTTCACGTTGAAATTACTTATGAAAGCATGTGTAGCACTCGGTAGTTATTATTAACAGATATTACAGAAAGTGAAAATTTTAGTAACGTTTCCGTCATGATTAATTTAACAAAGATTTTGAAAGTCATTAATTTTCGTATGTCGCGCGCACAACCCCTAAAATATCATATTAAATATATAGGAAACGACGAAGTCGCTATGAAGAGGGTTTTCAAGCAACAACAAAATATAACACGGCTTACTTATAACAATAGACTAAAGTTAATTTCATTTACAGATTATGTAAACTGCTGCGGCTTACGATTAGTTAGACTTGATCAAACAAAATTAAAGTTTCCGCTCTCATACTGTTTTTAATAAGTAAATGTTAAAATAAAAGGTACGCTGAAATAATTTATATTTTGTGCACGTTTCAGATATTATAAAAATCACAGTAGGCTTCGTTATCGAAGCATCAATTTCCTCGAGAATTTTTTGCAATATTACTAAGAGAGTTCCTTGCTGTTTTCGTTGCTTATATGCTAGAAGCTTTTTTATTGAGTGAAAATATACGATCGTATTGATGTGTATTTCAAAATTCTCTGACATACAACGTTATTTTTACATTTTCTTTTGAGTGTGCTTTAGTTTTGTACTAGTACAGAAAGCTTCTAAAACATAATTTGCCAACACGGCTTTTGTAGAAAGGCTTTGAACATCCTTTGTGATAAGAGTATGTTAATGTTTAAGCTCTAGGTCAAAAGCAAAAACACACTGTGACCAAGAAAACGTATATGGGGACAGGTCGAAAGGGCGTATCTCAGCCCTGCGGTAATGGTATACCGCAACCCGCTTAAAGGGATCGGTAGTATATCGTGGTGGTAAAATGCCGGTTAGAAGTGCTCTATCGACAATATACCCCGTGTTTGTATACTTGCTTTGTGGCATTAATCAGGTCAAACGATCCTGTCCCAAATATAAAACAGACGAGACATTTGGAAGCCACAAATAATAGCCGACAATTTCTTTTTTATTAAGCTCGTAATTTTAATCGAAAATTGTGGGAAATTGTGTAATTTACATTGAGGTTTATTATTATACGATTCCATAATAACTAACTCTTGTTATATGACGGTTAGGAAAGTTTTACATAAAGATACAGTTCTGTAAACCAATTTGAACAGTTGTCTTAATTTATTAATATAAAAGAGCTTCAGGCCTGTGCGCCTTATCTCTTCCACCGAAAATGAATCATGGGGAGATTCAACCCGACCCAATTTTCCGACAGCTAATGTAAAATTAGTTACTTATATACATAAATTAATTACACAAATTACACGTGCATTCACAATTAATTTAAATGCGTCTAATCATAAACTGTTTCAATTACCTAATGACTATAGTAAGCAGTTAAAAACTAACTCATAATTTTTAAATAAATCAAAAGTTAATTTTGAAAACGTGGCTTTATATACGTTGACATATTTATGACCACATAAAGATTAATTTACCCAAAAAAAGATTATATTGGTTTCATTCGTTGTTAACGCCAATGCGTAATTTTTATTAATTCTGTAAGTACCCTCATGGGATATCAATCATAATCAGAATTCATCTTTTAAATTTTTGTCTTTGTTTTTTAATTATAAATTTTTATTTTGTTTTATCAACTTTACAAAATATAAATGTCTGATGAAATTGATGTTGAAATTTGATTTATTTATTTTCAATCAGTAGAGTGCAAGTATCTTTCTAAATAAAAACTTCATTTTTCTATTAGAAATTGTACTTTATTATTATTATTATTTATATTTTAATTCATTCTGTTCTATTTTGTTGCCGACGTTTTGGTCGCAGATTGCACATTATCAATTCTTCAAATGTCTTGATAAAAAACGTTAGCAACCAGATGTTGTCAATAAATTGAAACTCTCCAAAAGTTTCATGTTTAGAATCCTTAAGTAGATTTTTTATAGCATCATCTCCTTCCTAAATTCCGTTTTTGGTAACAAACTTTCTTTTGGTTTTGTTTGGTTCGGGTTCCTAAAAAAAT
Organism: Abscondita cerata; assembly: GCA_030710515.1. Classification (NCBI taxonomy): domain Eukaryota; kingdom Metazoa; phylum Arthropoda; class Insecta; order Coleoptera; family Lampyridae; genus Abscondita; species Abscondita cerata. The sequence goes on along the minus strand of JALBCR010002666.1, from coordinate 337,706 downwards.
ATTTTTGAACAGTTAATTAGTCTTCTTACCTCTGGTTACTTTTCTGCTTCTTCTAATATTATGCATCTGTGAGTTCTCGTCAAACAAAAACAAGATATTGTGACATTTTGTGTTGGAATTTACAAATTTTCTCTTAACCGCTATGCGTTACTTTGAAATCAAATCCTTCTTTAAATTTTATTTTAATAATTAATATTAACAAATTTTGATTTGTTTTGTGCATAGAGTGTGAGGAGAGGTACTCTTTATCTAAAAAAAATTGTAAGAATTTTGTGAGGAAAAAGGATGGACAATATTAAACGAAATCATGGAGGATAGCGGAAAATGAAAATACGCGTTAATTGGAGGAAGAGGAGAGTCGATAATAGACTATGTAATTACAAATGATAGAAGTATGGAAGTAAAGTTCAAAATTGGTGAAAGTGAAGATTCTAATCATCAACTGTTAGAAGTGACTTTGGTGGGAGAAGAAAATGAGACAGAAGAAAAAAGAGGAGTGGAGTGATATGAAGGTATAGACGGAAGAAAATATAGAAAGATAGAAGGAAAACATAGAGGAAGGACTAAGTTCAGAAGGAGGATGGAGGAGAGATAAACACGATAATAAAAGAAATGGAGGAAGCAACAGAAAAGACAAAGTATAGAGTGAGAACAGAAATTTTAAGGACAAGAAATAATTGGTGCAATACAGAATGCCAGAAAGCAAAGAAGGAAATGAGGAGAGGAAAAAGAAAATGGAAAAGAGAAAAAATGGCAATTGATGAATATAAAAAATTAGGATAAAATTTAAAAAAGAATGCAGAAAGGAAAAAGAATATTTTAAAATGAGGTTAGAAAGTGAGATCGTTGAAATAAGAAACGAAGGACAAGTGGAAGTTAATAGGGAAATAAAGAAGAAAAGAGAAAAATGTTTACAATGTTTTTAGCTTTAAGGTTAGCTTTTGATAAGGTGGAAAAGTGATTGTTGTGGAAAAACTTGAAAGAGGCTGAAATAAGCGAAGATTTAATAGAAGCAATAGAAGAAACATACAAAGAAACAAAGTGCAGAACGATAGTAGAGCAAAAGCTAGGAAGAGAGTTTGGGATAGCGGAAGGGTTAAGACAGGGGTGGCCACTGAGCCCTGGTTTGTTTTCTTTGTATGTAAGAGACTTGGAGGAAGAAATTAAAGGACAGCAGGTTGGAGGGATAGGGGTGGGAAGAAGAAAAGTGTGGATTCTAGCCTACGCAAATAATATGGTAGTCTTGGCAAAACCAGAGGAGGAAATGAAAGGAATTATAAAAGTGATAAATAGATATTTAGAAAAAGAGAAATTAGAATGAAATGTAGAATAAACAAAAATTATGGAATTTAAGAAAGAAAGAAGGTAGAATAAAAAGAGATAAATGGAAGTGTGGAAAGGAAAGATAGAGATGGTAGATGGTGAGGTACGACAACAAGGATCAGATTAAGGAACTAGAAAAAAAAAGAAATAAAATAATACGGAAGGTATGGGGTATAATCGAAAGAATATTTGCGAAAGAAGATGGATATTTGGGAGAATAGTAAAAGGTGTGTTGATGTATGGAACAGAGGTGTGGGGATGGAGAGAATGGGAAAAATTGGAAAAGATACAGGAAAGGTATTGAAAGTGGACACTAGGTTTAGAGAAGGAAACACCAGATTATATAGTCAAAGAAGAATGTAAACTGGAAAAAATAAGGATACAGACAAGAAAAAGGGCAATACGGTATAAAAAAAATATGGAAAGCAAGAAAAAAAATTAAATAATATATGAATGTTGGAAGGAAGTAGAGGAGCAAAAGATAAAATATGGTGAAGATGCTAGAAGAAGATATTTTGAAAGAGGAGGATATACAAGGAAAGAAATAAAAAGAAAAGAGAGGAAAAAGAAATATGGGAGAAGAAATACTAGAGAGAGATAGAGACCCACAAACACAAAAAGAAAAGCGAGAATTAGAGCAGGAAAATACAACACAGTATGAAAGATTAATAACAGATGGAAAACCGAATTACATAACCGGAAGAATGGCATTGAAAGATAAAAGACTAATTGCAAGATTTAGAGTAGGAAACGAAGAAAATGAAAATAAGTACTGGTGGAACGACGAAGATAGGAGGTGTAGAATGTGCAGGGAGGGGTGGAAAATTTAGAGCATTTGAAACTAAGGTGCAGTGAAGTAAGAGCGGACCAAAGAGTGAGAAAAGTGTTGTTGGGAGAGAGAGATGAAGGAATTGTGTAGACGAGGAAGGTAGTGGAAAAAGAAAGTGGATGGAAGAAAGAGAAAAAGAAGTAATATGAATAGAATGAAGAGAAGAGCAAAAGAAAAAAAAATTAGTTACACTATCGTTAATATGAGAAAATTTTTCAGATAACGGGGATTGAAATTCAAGATGGCAATATGCTCATTCGTTGTCCATTTTAGAAATTTGAAAATTTTTTCCAGTATTTTCTTTAATCTTATAATTTTTACTGCAAGTTGATACAATAAGACACAGCCGCTTATTTGCCCACCCTTTATTTAATTATTATTTTTATTAATTTTGACATATAAAGTGACATCTTTGATGATCAAGGTGGATGTCAAAATAGTCCACTTTTCGTAATTTAGTAAAATTTTGTGTCACTTGTCAGATTGTTTTGACATTGTTTTGGAAACCATAACCACATTGGTCATCCTAGATTAGAATTTGAAATAGTTTTAATTCCATTTTTAAACTTATTTTAAGATTAGAAAAAATGTTGTATGCTACACGTAACGGAACATGATTTTTTGTACGTTTTGCAATTATCACATTAAGCACTGCATTTTTAGATAATAGTTTGCGTTTATTGTTTACACTTAGTTGAGAGGGAAAGAAATGTTTTTCGCATATTGACTTATGTCCTAAAGTGTCTATATCCTGAACAGCAATGTCAATATTACCACAATTTTTCTGCCACTCCCTTGCACGGTTCACATTTTTAATGGGAAATTTAAAAACACTTATTGCTACATTGTCTTTTTTGTTGTTTGTACAATTGTACATTTACTCATTTTGACAATAACATAATTGTCACACAATGTGGTAACTTTGAATCTTAAACTACTTTCAAGTTGTGATATTTAACCAGGACGCGTGACGCGATAACTAAAAGGGCCTGAAAGCAACTGAAATCTCGTCTGGTCTTTTTTTGTACCACACTTCAAAACTTTATTGCAAAATTAACCGTTAGCACATGATCAAAGGAATGGAACTCTAAACTGCAGCGTCTATCTGTAACAAAGGAAAACACTAAAAAACTGCACAAAAACGCCCCAAAAAACTCGTTTTTTGTACAGTTTTTTGGTGTTTTCTCTTTGTTACAGATAGACGCTGTAGTTTAGAGTTCCATGATGAATCTTTTGAAGTAATCAAGAGGAAGTTGTGCAGCAACCCGACTTTGAGTATATATAATCCAGAAGCCAAAACAGAGCTCCACACTGACACCAAGTAAACTAGGCCTAGGCGGTGTCCTATACCAGCAACAAAAAAATGGTAAGTTGCATCCTATCAGTTACTACAGCAGAAAAACTACCGACAAAAAATCGAGGTACCATTCATACGAATTAGAGGCACTAGCTATAGTATGTTCGGTTGAAAAGTTTAGAGTTTACCTTTTGGGGATTAGTTTTGTAATTAAGACGGATTGCAATAGTTTAAAGTTATTCAAACATAAACGTGATTTGAATGCACGAATAGGTAGATGGTTTATTTGACTTTCTGAATTTAATTTTCAAATAGAGTATCATACAAGATTAGCCAATAGTGTAGCTGATTATTTAAGCTGGTATCCTACAAAGGATGGTGCTGAAGTGGAGTTGGTTGGGTTACCTATGCGTTATATTAATGTAACAACTGATTGGGTGGCTGTTTTACAGCGTGTTGACCAAAACATAATATCTATAGCTGATAAACTAGAAAACGGTGACGTCGACATACATCAAAAATTTACACTTTGTAATAGTAGGGTGTTTAAGTTAACCAAAAACCGTTTCTGTTTATATGTACCTCTCGACCTAAGGTATGATGTTGTTAGCGAAGCACATAGAAATTTAAATCATCTAGGGATAGATAAGACCGTCAGTAAAATAAAAGAGTATTATTATTTCCCAAAATTGAGAGATTTTGTGACAAAGTACGTGAATCGTTGCATAGGTTGTATGTATCACAAGGGACAAACAGCGAGAAGTGTGGGTTATCGTCACCCACTAGAAAAAAGGGGATACTTGTTTTCACACCATACATCTGAATCACCTGGGCCCATTCATTAAAACAGATGCTCAAAACAAATTCATTTTGCGATTAATTGATGGGTTCAGCAAGTACTTAGTGCTCAAAGCTATTAAAGTTTGAAACAGTAAAATTCGCCCAAGAATTTATTTCTCATTATGGGAAGCCGTTTCGAGTCATAACAGATCCGGGCACCGCTTTCACTGCTCACTTATTTGAGGAATTTTGTAAGAATTTTAATATTGTTCATGTTAAAGTGACCGCAGGGACACCTCGAGGAAATGGACAAATTGAACGTCTGAATCAAAAAATCCTATCCTGCTTATCAACGAGATTGTGAGAAAGGAGACGAGAAATTGTTTGACATCCAGTGGAGCCTAAACAACAGTGTTCAGCGAGTAATAAAATGTACACCCTTCGAGCTAGTGTTTAGACATCGAAGAGTAAAATTGAATGAGAACCCCTTGACTATTGAAGTTAGTGCAATGAATAGCGATATTAGAAGTTCGGAAATAGAAGAAGTTAGTAAATTGTTAGAGGACCATCGAATAGCACAAGAATGTAGTAAGAAGTATAGTCCTCCAGAAAAATTAGGTGCCGGAGATTTGATGCTTGTTAGATTACATTTACCGTCTACCGGTGAAAGTAGAAAACTGAAGCCAAAGTACAAGGGGCCTTACTGTATCTCTAAAGTGTTAGACAATGATAGGTACATAGTAGAAGATATTGAAGGGAAACAGCAAAGTAGTAGAATCTATATGGGCATTTTATCTAGCGAGCGCTTGAAATTAGTTTCTAAGAAGGAATGTAACTAGGCAGGTTATTTTTTTTGTTGTTTGCGCATTTTATTCTGTTTGAATTATTTTAGTGATTGACGAGGACGTCGACTGAACCAGAAAGGCCGAACTGTAGTAATCTTTCTTTCATTTTTATTTTAAGCTGGTAACACTGAGGCGTTCTGGGAGAAGGTTGGCAGTCGTACTCGTACAGTACATATTCATAAGTTGTATTCGCACTGAGCTTGTTTAATTAGAATAGACTCCGTTTTTGTGAATAAGTTTAATAAATGTTCATAAAGGAGTTTAACTTTTCAATTAGCTGTTCCAGATAGTAAAAAAAGTGCTACACTACAATTTTTTTGCTACTTCCTTGTACGCTTTACATTTTTTGTAGGAAATTTAAAAAAAACGTATGTCTACGGCGTCTACGCTGTTCTTTTTATCATTTGTGCAACTGACGTATTCATATTTAATAATTGTCACAAAAATTATGGTAACTAAGTTTATAATTAATGCAGTATCTTGTAACAATGATGTAACTTTGAATCTCAAACCACTTTCATTTTCCTATTCAAGAAACACGCATTGACACAGGTACGGTGGAACTGATATAAAAAAAAAGGACGGGAAAACTGAGAAATCTCGTCGCAATTGCACGGTAGAGCCATGTATTTTTCGTCGTACTTTTGTGTCACATTTCGTCCATATAGGATGCACATCTTTCCGAATTTTTTAATCAATGATTTCGTATTAAGTAACTGTGATATTCTACGATTAATAACTCAATAACGGCTCAAGATAAAAACAACATACTTTATATTTTTGAAATAAAAAAAAGATTTTTTCAAAAATGTAGTAATATACATTAAGAAAATATTCATATTTTTGTTCCGCCCTGTAAACGGCGAGTAATATACATTTAGAAAAATTTCATATTTTTGTTCCGCCCTGTAAACGGCGAGTAACTGAACTATTGATAGCATTTAAGAAAATTTAGTTAGAACCATACAACTTTTTTTTCTACTAGCAATAATAACGATATTTAGGGGTGGGTAATTTATAGTGAATAACCCTGTACAATAAATTATGGTCCACGCCAATTACAACATTTACAGTTTTTGCTGTACTATGATTAATGTATCACCAAACAGAAAACTTTGAACAGATTGATGTTTGAATTATTAGAGGTAACAATACTAGAACATTTTTGTTATCAATACAGAACTAGACAAGGATTTTTTTTGCAAATGGTATGTACTTGAAGATTTTTTTGTCATTTTTTGCGAAATATATCGGTTTACTCAATTAAAACAAACTCTTTCATTAGTACAAAATCAATTACGAATAAAAAAGTAAAGTATTCTATCCAAATTGTCATATACAATTAAAAAATTATTCGATTATCGGCACAACAAATACTCAACGAACTTTTTGGTGATTCTGGATAAAAAATTAATTAAATTTTTAAAAGCTAAAAATATATTTTAAACGTAACGTACAAATATTGTATTTCACTAATGGATGGTATCAAAAACACGAAACTCAATTTAATCTCTTAACAGAAAATGATTCAGCACAATTGCAAAATTGGTTACGAGGTTTCGAAATAATATTTAATAAAGTGACTTTTAGTTTTGTAATATTACGCTGTGAATGGAAGAAAAAGCTGGTTATCAAATAACTTTCGAACCACAAACAGTTACTTTAAATATATAATTTGATCATTGACATAACTACGTCTATAACTAAACAAATTTGTGAATATAATATAATTTGTGAAATCGATATTTCCATTAAAAGACCATTTTCTGTAATGCAATCGTTCTTGTTTTACAAACTTTTCGTGAAAGGGCGGTAATTGACGATGTTTAATGTGAAAGTTTATCATTGTTTCTATTTTCCTTTTAAAGTTTATATTTTGATTACATTTTTTCACTTATTTTTAAAAATACTTTGAGTTTTTTTTAAATTTTTGTATTAATTTTTATATTAATGATTTACTAAGAAATATTAAAATAAATTTTGTTGAAAATGAAAAATGAAGTTTAGCTTCCGTTTATTTTTCAATAATTAATTTTTTTGCGTGCGGATAACATATAAACTTTTCATTTTCATATAAAATAGTTTGTCATTACTTTTTAATATTGTTATATATTTATATCTCTATTGTTTCAGGTGAGTGGCGTTGTTGTGAATTCAATCGCAAAAGTTTGAAGTGTGAGTACAATTTAATTTGATTAATTAATTAACTCTGAAGAATATGTAAGTATATGCTCATATACACTCTTAAAATCCTGAAGCTTTTTAACAAATTTTTCTTGTTTCTTAATCATGTGGTGCTTTATGGTAGAAAGTTTTTTTATGGAAAATGTTTTGTATAGATATTTAAAGCAAGTTGCATTCTTGTGAAAGGATGTTTAAATCTTGTGAGGTGTGACTTTGATATACCCAAAGACGTTAATGGATCGGAATTTTGTATTCACAACTTTTCTGAAAATGTTATCATTTGATTAAGTTCGTTATGAGTGTTGTAGTTGCCATGTGTGCCAAGTTTGTCAAGGAGCGTTAATTATTATTTTCCCCTTACAAATCGCATAATTTTACGTTTATGAAAGTATTGATATACGATGTTCACAATTTTCACAAAATGGCTTGCTTATAAAATATTACTATTTTTCACACCTTTTTAAAGATAAATTCTGATTTGATATATAACTTACAATTGTTTGTTAAATGTTAAATGATTTTTATTTAACTTCATGGGGTACGGAAGTTTGTGCAATTTTTTTAAAGGTCGTAGCTCACGAGATTTGGAAATGCTTCTACAGTACTCCAATGAGCATACCATATCAAAAAACTTCCTATACAAGGGGTAGAAATATGAACTTACTCATTAAAACCGCAGTCACACAAGATAGTTAATAACACAGTGCAACAAAGAAATCAATTTCACCGCTCAAGGTCGGGACCTGTATGCCTTGTCTAAAACTTACTTTTAACACGATTTTGTGACATGGGAGTGACTTTTTGAGTGTTGTGTGGTACTTACCTTGCAGATGGGGACGCAAACAAAAGCTAACAGTATGGCTCTTTGATATATTTTGTCAAAAACTGTACTTACACTGGTCATTTTTGTCGATTTTTCTCCAAAATAAAGCTATTTTGACAAATGTGAAAAAAAAATTGGCATTACCCGAGAAGTTGCCGGATTTCGGCGAAAACGCATGAATTGTCGCATCGTGCTTTTAGCAATAATTTTCATTAAACTTTGATTTAAATGCTAGTTTAAGTTTAATTAGTACATTTATCATACGTTTAATTAAAAAGAAATGGGTGGAAATAAACATAAGTATACTCAGTATACTATTGGTGCGGAGTAATAAACCTGTCAGAATTATCGAATCTCCCGTATTGCATTGGCGTAGGTACCTGATACATTTGGAAAATCATATTTTTAGTAGGTAAATATATAATAATAGTAAAATCTACCTTGATATGAATTATTATGTGGTTATATGTTATTTATTTTATTTGTATAGTAGATCACATTACAAATTTTACTTCTTACGTATTATATACCATTATTTTTGTATCTTGGTATAATACCCACATCTACGGCTATGATTCTCGTTCCGTGAGTACCTGGGCTGATGACAACGTGCTTATACAGATTAAGCTATTGTTCTCAGACCCTAGATGGGTCAATATGCTGCAAGAGCGGCACAATGATCGTATTTTGGTTAGAATTTATTGGTTTTTACTTAACCGTAGAAGTACCGCTTTCACAAGAAAATAAAGAATTATTTCAAGCAATTATGATTTATTACTCCGCGCCAATAGTATACAGACTATAGATAAATAAATCGACTGAACATCAATTACGATTTATATTAACGCACGCCGAACGTAACGACAGCTTTGACGTTTAATGTCAAATCAGTGTTACCACTGTTCGGAATAAAAATATTTCTATAAAAGAACTCAATTTTCTATAAAATAACTCATTTGGGTGCTTTTATAGCTCTGTAAGCGACCCAAAATAGAATAAAGAGATTAATGAAATTTCTCTTATAGAAATCATCAAATAACGTAACACTTTTAATTATGAATGAACTTCAACCAAAGACGCCGTTGATTATATATGACGATTTTTTTTAAATATTGTTACGAACTTTATCGTTGTTTGTTTTTCTTATCGCAGTTAGAGCACAAGATTAATAAACACAGCTGATCGAATTACACTTATTATTTATTTTAATTGTACAATTCTTTAACTTGTATAAAAACATACGTTTAATATTAACTTAACATGACGAATCATAACTTCCAACTAATCCCTTTTATGTTGACAATTTTATGTATAAAAGATAATAATATAGAAGATAATAATGTTCTCAAACAGAGTTCTAGTAACACAACGATTATTACTAATTGGATTGTTCTTCGTTAAGGAAGGGCACCAAAAAACCATTAAGACGTTTTTTCAGGCAACGTTTTGTGCAGCCTCTGTTTATTAAAAGAAAAAATACATTTAACTGTAAGTTATATACATAAACATCATTTCCTTAATATATCAACCTAAATTATAGGTTATTGACTCGACTACTTACATAAAACAAATAAATGGTCCGCCACTTGAATAAGTGTAAAAAACACATCAATATTAAAAAAACACAAAATAAATTAACAATTAAATGTAAATAAATATCTCTAATAAAACACACACTCCATACGTAGAAACGAACAAACATGAATGACTAGATAATAATGTGATAATGGGAATTCCTTCTTCTATTTTATTTTAGTGATTAAATTTCTATGAATATTGCTTAAATTTTGTGTGTCCGTGTTATAATTAATGTTATTATTGTGTTTGATGATGTATATCATTTCAGCTATTAGACGTTTTTTATAATTCCTTTCTACATTTAAAATTGTAGGATTATCAAAATTAAAATTATGACCCATCTCAATATGGTGTACGGCTAACGCAGAGTCTGGTTTTTTGTTTTTGCAATCGTACTTATGATTTTTAATCCTATTACGTGTTTTTTGTTTGGTTTGGCCAACATAGCATTTATTACAGTCAAGACAGTATATTTTATACACTAGATTGTGTTTGTCAAGAATGTTTGTCTTGTCTTTTAATTGTGTGTAGATAATGTTGTAAATAGTATTGTTATTGTTTGTAGTTATGTGGACGTTAGTATTTTTTAATAATGGGATAAGGTGTTTAGTCAAGTTAGGTATATTAATAATTTTAGTATAGGTATATTGAGAATTAGGGGATTAATTGGTGATGGTGTGTTAGTGTTATAACTATAGTATAAGATTCTGTTAATAATGTTAGTAGGATAATTGTTATTTTTCAATATATTTTTTAGAGAGGTTAGATTTTTAGTTAGATATTTAGGACTACTTAGTTTTGTTATTTTGTTTTTCATAGATTTAACTATGTTTATTTTTTGGTGCTGTTGGTGATTTGATAAATAATTGATAGTCCTATTGGATGCCATGGGTTTAAAATACCAGTCAGTTAATAATTTGTTAGTGTCTTGATCTTTAATCAACCTCACATCTAAAAAGGGTAATGAATTATCTTTTCAATCTCGTACGTAAATTTTAAATGTAGATTGTATTTGTTAAAAATATTAAGAGAATTATGTATTTCATCTTCAGGGATGCAAGTAGTCGAGTCAATAATCACCTATAATTTAGATTAATATATTAAGGATATGATGTTTATGTATATAACTTACCGTTAAATGTATTCTTTCTTTTTAATAAACAGAGGCCTGAAGAAGTGCACATTCGGCTGCACAAAACGTTGCCTGAAAAAACGTCTTAATGGTTTTTTGGTGCCCCACCTTAACGAAGAACAATCCAATTAGTGATAATTTATAGGAGGAAATATTTACCTTTCAACAACGATTATTCTAATTTAATTCTAAAAACTCTAGTGGCGCAACACTGTCCTTAACACTGTTCTGTCCCAAAACGGCATTAGGGCCTCGGTACCGATAGAATGGGTCGTGGCGGTAACTGCAATCTTGTCCATTTCGTCAAACTCCCTGCTGGTAAAAGAATAATCCCGAGTCCTCCTTTGCCCCTAAAAATTATACTCTTGATACCTATAGAGTAACACATCAACTCATGTTATATTAAATTTTAGATGCGCAGATTAAAAAAACCGTTTTCGGCTATAGAAAATAAGATGAGCATTTTTATCAAAAAATCGTCGAATAAGAGCTAAAAATCCTTCTTGAGCAGACTGTAGCGGCTTTCCTTCTGTCCATATAGCAGCAGTATGACTTCTGAAACCACTTGTGATTACAAAACTCAAGATAAACTTAATATTTTATGGAGTCATCTTGCTTTGGCAAGTTAAAATGAAGTAAACTTCTATAGTAAAAATCGATTTTCATGTGTTTCTTTTACAATATCGAGTTATTCAAAGTTGCAATACGTAATTCAAGTTATGTAAAGTTTTGAGGTATGCAAAATTACAAAACTGACCTCGCGAAATAAAAAATAACAGGTCATTCAAAAAATACAATCTTAACAATAATTAATTCGAAATGTAAAACTGATTGCAAAACGTAAGAAAAGTTCTTCAAAAGTTACAATACGTGATCCGGAATCAAATTATCTTATCAAACATTCTTGAGACAGAAGCCATTCTGGGTAGTTGCTCTTACTCTATCGTTCAACCCATATCACATAATTTGAGGACTTAAAAAATTAGAATACAGCGGATTCGAAATTTGCATAAAAGACTGGAATTGAAAACATTAACTGCATAATCATGATCTTTTTTTGTTTTTTCTTGCTCTCTATTCGGAAGTTAATCGAACAGTTTTTTGCTACGAGTATGTCGCTTGTACAACCGAACATTACTGTGGCGGACTAGATTCCAGACGTAATCACTTATCATTTTCTCCATCTGCAAGGTAAGCACCACACAACACTCAAAAAGTCACTTTCATGCTACAAAATCGCGTTAAAAGTAAGTTTTAGTGGGTTTTTACGATTTTCTCCAAAAAACTTCATTTTCATATTTTGCAAAATATTTTCAATGTCCAGAGGTCCCATACGGATTTTCTAAATCTATTTGGCCCCTAGAGCATATAGGTCTCGACCCTGAGCGGTAAAAGCACTTTAAAACGTACTTTAAGGATTAAGCATTACCCAGAATTCGTAATTTTTACCTGTACTTTGCACTACTGAATAGACAACAATACCATTTCTTTTGTTTTTCTTAATTGCCCGACCCAAAAATATTAAACATCTTTGAAATAACATTAACATTTTTGAATTACATTTAGTTGGTTCTCTTACAACCGCGATGTACGCGTAAAACCTGGTAAAACAATAGGGCATGAGACAAGATCAGTTGAGCTAAAGAGATAAAAGAACAATGAAATTACACTATTAGAATTAGAAGTTTTATTACCATTTTAACATGCATTCTATTATGAACATGTAGATTGAATAAATCGAATATCCTCTGTAATGAAACCCAATATCTCGTAGAAAAGAGATTTTTGATCTAAATTTGATATACATGGCAACGGGGATTGACCGTCTGTGTGACCAAGGCACAATGGATCGGTGTTTGTTGGTAATCGTATTAGGTGGTAATAGACGGTGGTTCCTGTGTGACTGCGGCCTAATAAAGTTACTTTTAAAGATATTTCTGATTTAAATTTGATATACTTAGCAACGGTGATTGATCGTCTGTGTGACCAAAGCAGATTGGATGGGTGTTTTTATTGGTATTCGTATTAGGTGGTGTGGTAATAGACGGTGGTTCCTATGTGACTGCGCCCTAATAAAGTTACCTTTAACCAATAGCGACCCGTCGCACAGTGAATCCGTTTGGAATTTTAGCATGACAAAAATGAATTTTAAATTTTTTAATTTTTCAAAATGCTACAAAAAACAATCAACAATATGTAAACACTTCATATTTATAAACAAGTCCAGAATAAAATTCCATTAGACAGTACTATTTATAATCCAAAATAATTTTAACCTTAATCAGCTTAAAACAAAGGATTGCGCGTATGTGTTACGGACAGTTTAAATTCTATTGTTAACAAGATTTGAAGTGCAAAAATATTAAGGAATATTAAAGGTATGTAATACAAAAAATACGTTTATCGGGTTGTGGAGTAGTCCCTTCTATTGATTTTTTGTGTATTATGGCGTTTTCAAGTTACCCATTGTTACAAATTATTTTAATTTTTATATAGTTTTATCATTTTCTTACTTTAAAGAAACGCATAATTTTCTTGTTTTTTTTTACCTGTTTCCGATTTCCGATTTTCTTTTCAGAGCGGATCATAAATATTAACAGAAACAATCTCTTTGAAAAATTAAGAATACTGTAGAATGAATATTGTAGACCTCATTGGAACCGTAAATGTTACTGATGATAATATAAAAAATATACAGGGTGAAATTAAAAAGTTCTGCATTATCCTTCTTCGAAAACGGAAAGAAAGCAGAAGATACTTGCCAGATTTTAAGAAAAAAAATAGTAAGTGGTTTAACAAAATCTATCATCCTTTAATATAAACAAGGCTGTTTGAAAATCTGGCAATCGTACACAAAAACGAAGAGTTTACGAGTTATGTAAATTAAGCACCGATAAATTGTCTTTGGCCACTGAAATGAAACTTCATTCCAGTAGTAATTGGAATGTTGCAGATATGTTTTGCATGAAATAACATATTTGCCCAACAAAGCAACTCGTTTGAAACGATTGATAGCTAAAACTGATTTTAATGTTTCGTATACACCTGATGAAACTTTAGCATTATTCGTTGCTCTTAAACTTACACGTAGACAGCAGTATATGGGATTACAAATATCAGCAAAAGCAAAAGGATTCAAACAGTTATACCCAAGTTACCATCATATTATCGAAGCCAATAAGAAATGTTATCTTTCTCCAAACTCTATTGTAAACACTGAAATATCAGCAGAGACAAGTTTGCAAACATTGTTAGACCATACTGTGAAGCGGATCGCAGAAATTCAGAAAGAAGTTTTTTGGCGACTTTTGATTTTTCTTATTACTCTAATATTAAGTTACCAATGATTTACAAATTGGGTGCTGACGGTAGTGATAGTCAAAGTACATACAAACAAAGGTTTGAAAATAATGAATCAGATGATTCTAATAATTTTATTACATCTATAGTTCCCTTACACTGGGGCCACAGTGTAAGGGTTAGGGCTCATCCACTTATAGGCATTTGTTATAAGAAAATACCTAGAAAGCAAAACCTATGCATTTTCTTTACTAAAACTATCAATAAAGAATTGTCAATTAGTAGAATTATATTCTCTTAATCCTATATCTAAAAGTAACGTTTAGTGTCAAAATCTTGATTTTTACATACATATTTTACTGTATTATATTTTCTTCTCTTGTATGCTGAAATTACGACATCAAATTCTCAAATACTATATTATTTTTTATTAGTATTTAAAACATCAATTTTTTGTGTAGTGAAAACAGCTTTTGCCCAAAAGTAATTAAAAACAGAAGGATATACATTTGAGTTATCTTCAGAATAGTCAATTTCAGAGTTGTTAAAAATTTCTGTAATGTCTTTTTCTGTTACCGGCGCTAAAATAAATGAAACATTTAAAAACTCAATCAATTTACTATTATAAAGTGCATGGAAAACCAGTCTCAAAAAATATTAATTATGTGCCATTGCACTTTTCTACTCTTAGGGGCGGTATTTTAGTTAGTCTGCTTAAAGTAAATTTCAATGCAAATTTAAAAAATAAAATCGGTTTAAACACGACAATTGGCTTAAACCGCCGTAGAGAATTAGATTAAATCTTTTCTTTGGATTATGCTAGCACAGAGTGGTTTATTACTTTACCCGCGTTTGATAACCTTACTTTACACTTTACTTTGCATTCGTACTTTATTATCATTTATCAGTTGTCTATAAATGCATTGTTATATATTTGTTATTGTTGTATTTTAGTTATTGTTATATTATTTCCTGCATGATGGACAGCGAATGTGTTCACTCAAGAAAATTTTCTACTAGCGGGATTGAATTACTGGTGAAGCTGGTAAAAGAAAATCGAAAAATTGTAAAAAACAAGCAGTGTGGGATTTGTCAGTCAAAGGCAAAAAGAAACAGGTCGGTAAAAAATTTGAAAGGAAAGTGGGCCAATGTTAAAAAATTCCAATACAAAACCGCAGCAAACTTTTTGTATGGGAACAGGAGGTGGTCTATATAAACCCCCTACTGAAACGTCAGTGGACCTAATTGTGTGCGACATTTTAGGTTAAGGAGTTTTAGGAATGCCTAAATACATATTGATTTGTATGTACTAGTTAAATTTACATAATTTTGAGTAATTACGCACAATACAACTATTTATTCATCAATCAGATACGGTACATTTTAATATTTAATTGGCAAACCCTTATTTTTAGTCACTAGGTTACACCTTTTGTGGCATGGAATTCACTAACTTTTCCAGTTTACTGGTCCTGATGCATCTGAACTAGGCATCGATTAAAGATTCAATCAATCCAGTTTGTAATATGATTATTGGTCAACTATGATTTCATAGTCTTTCCTCTACGACAAGGAGCGTTAACATCTTGAAAAATAAAGTTTCTTATCCCAAACAAACCATTGCCACTTGCCAACATGTTTGTTGTTAAAATTTCAATGTATTTATGAGCATTCATCATTCCGGAAACAATTTGTAACCTACCAATACCTTTGGCAGACATGCAACTCTACACCATAACTGAAATCGGATGCTTGATTGTTGGCAACACACACCTCGGTAAAAATTCTTACATATAGATTTCCATTATGATGATTTATATTGAATGTCAATTCATCACTTAAGAGAACATTTTACCAATCTTCTATTATCCAGCTGCTATGCTCCCTTGCCCAACGTAAACGGTGGATTCTTTGCTTTTCTGACAGCAGTGGTTTCTTTCTTGGTCGGAATCCTCGAAGCCTAGAACTCAAAAACCTTTTTCTTACTGTAAACGTACAAACACTTTCACCCGTCGCTTCAGGCTATAATTTTGTCGAAATCAGGCTTCTATCTGCTAAACTGGTTCTTTGCAATACACTATCATCTCGACTCGAAATTTTCTTAGGCCGTGCACTTTAGGGATTATCTTGAATTTTTTCAGTGCAATTATATTTTTTTATTATTCTCACTACTGAGGACTGATTACATCGAACTTTAACCGCAATTTGACGACTGGATTTTCCCTCTTTATGATGAAAAATGATGGACTATTTTTTTTCGTCCGATAGTTTGGTTTGTTGTGTCTATTATACATTTTGCTAATTAAAAAACACTTGAACAACTAATATACGTTTCTAGATTACAAATAATTTATATATAGCGAGCCTAGAAATGCAGTTACTAAAATTAAAATTTCGGATTCAGACAAATAATGTTTGAAAGGAATTTTTCTTTGAAAACTTATATTCTTGTAAACAAGTAATTAGGGCTAAGTATAGGTCAAATTAATGGAAACTTTTATTGGGAGTTTACAGATATAACACTAATAGTATCATTAGATTTCTTTCTTCCAAAATATTAAAAAAGGCATAGAATTCATCTTGATCCAGCTCAGGTGGATTATTTTCATTATTTAAACTACAAACATTGTCCAAAATATCTGTAGCAAAAATAATCCAAGGAAATTTTCTTATTTCTAAACTAATTCGGTTGCTTAAAATTAGAAAACATCTCTTCCAAATCCCATAACATTGTTATACTGTTTTTATTTGAGCCTCATTAACCAATTTTCCCCTCTTGTTCAAACCTCAAAAAGTGGAGTTGTTGGCATATCCGGAATCTTCTAGCAATACTCTATTTGCAAATTTATTATTTATAAATTTTTGGTAAAAGCGGAAGTTTTTGTAAATGGTCGAGTCATGACTGATTCAGGCCATCGTGCCACTACTTCTAAAATTCTTAAATTCGGACAAGACACAGTTTGCACATTAATTGAAAAAAGCTGGTTCGATTGTGGTAAATTTTAGCACTCATACCTCTTACAACATATACATTTAATATCTAAGTAAACAATATCTACCACTCACTCTTATTTTAATATGCGTATTCGTTCTATAGCACCTTAGAAAAACGAGTAATAGTATAAAATGTTTGTAGCATTTCGTATCTTTCCTGATTTGTTTGGGAAAATTTAATAAATCGGTTCCTAAGATTAGCGATTGCCTGTGTTACCTATAAATTAATCAAAGTAAGCAATCGGTACACTTCCTTTATTTTGAGCGTATGATCCTTTTTACACTTGATTTATAGATGTCAAAAAAGTTTTCAGCAATTGTTAAGAACGAAGCATTTCCTTAGGATGTAAAGCACAATTCCTACAATTTATAATGTTCTCACACACAATCATGTAATTAGTTCAATAGAATGACTTAAGAGTAGTAATTGGACTCAACCCCGATTGGTCTGAACAATTTTTTGCAAACTAAGTAAAGTGTTCGAAGTCGAATGGTGCTATTTTTTGAGCGCGGACTGACCGATAAATGACTCTAATGAGTCGTCAAAGTTGGTATGACATGAGTTGCTACTACAATTATTTTCTTTAGAAAGGTAAACGGTGTTGGTTGGTAGGGTACAGTTATTACAATACCAACTTTGACGTACCATTAGAGTCACTTATCGTCCTTTCGCGCTCCAAAAATAGCACCATTTGATTAGTTTACACAAAAAGCTTCAGAACATTCGGGGTTGGGGCAGGTTACTTCCTATATCCCGAATAAAACACTAGTTTGTTTGGTGAGTTTATTGCCACTTATAAGCTCCAATAAATAAGTAGTAGTTTTTGGACAAACAATAAAATTAACAACATCCTCATCATCGGACGATGGCGATGAGGAATCTTCGTAATTAATGTGATTAATATTCTCCATATTGACCAATAACAATAATAACTAACATTAACAGTAAATGATAATAATAACAATTATGAATAACAACAACTACGAGTTACAAACAATTTATATAACAGCAATTTTGCAATAGAAAACATGCAATGAAATAACACAGAAAACGTTCAAAACAAATGAAATACGCATGGCGGATGTAAACAAGTGTTCCAACGTACGAGAAACTATTGAAAAATTTTTAACCTACTATAGAACCAAACAAAATTTCAATGTCAAAATATTTTATTACTGAACACATTCTCCTCTTAATTGGATACATTTATTACAGCGAACCTGCAACGTCTCTAGACCTTTCAAAAAAAAATGTTTCTTCTTGCTCTGCAAACCAGACCTATACAGCTTCTATTACCTCCTTGTTGAACGATAATGTACGACCTTTTAAACTTTTTTTTAGTTGAGGAAAGAGGTGATAGTCGGACGGAGCCAAATCGGGTGAATAAGGGAGTGTTCTAGTAATTCAAACCCTAAATCACGAATTTTTTGCATGGCAACATGAGATTTGTGTGCAGGGGCGTTGTCCTGCAAAAACAAAACACCTTTGGATAGCTTTCCGCGTCTTTTCTCTTTAATATTTTTCCGTAGAGTGGCCAGTAATGTTGAATAGTAATCTCCAGTTATTGTTCTACCCTTATCCAAAAAATCAATCATGATTACTCTATGGCAATCCCAAAAAACTGAAGCAAAAACTTTTCCAGCAGATTTTTGGACACAAAACTTCTTAGGTCTTGGAGAACCAGAGTGTCGCTATTCCATCGATTGTTGCTTTGTTTCTGGATCGTAGAAATGTACCCAAGTCTCATCCATAGTACTAAATCGGTTTAAGAAATCTACATCGTTTTCAAATCGAGCACAGATCAAACGCGATGCTTCTACCCTTGCACGCTTTTGGTCAACATTTAAACATTTGGGGATCTACTTTGCAGCAATTTTTCTCATGTCCAAATTGACGTGAACGATATGATGAACGCGTTCGTATGAAATATTAAGTGCTTCAGATATTCGTTTTAGCCCAATTCGACGGTCTGATAAAATCATGTCATGAACTGCATCGATATTTTCGGGGACTGACACAGAAACTGGCCTTCCCGATCGGTCATCATCTTCAATGGAAAATTTACCTCTTTTGAAGCTTGCATTTCAATTTTTGACGGTCGCATACGAAGAATATTGATCACCAAGGGTATTAAGCATATCTTCGTAAATCTGCTTACCTCTTAACCCTTTTAAATACAGGTACTTGATGATGGCTCGATACTCCAATATTTCGATTTTCACAATTTTGGTGGATATTTTTTTTTATTTAATTTGTTGCGTGACTCTGGTTTACTTTTTTGACGTCAAACTTTACACTGACACTTCTAATAAGTTATTGTTCGTTGCTATGGTAACGCAATATTTTGTTTATGCAAGGAATTGGTCTAGGCTAACTATATATCAATACATCCTCGTACAATGAATTTACAGTAAACCAAAACCAGTTTAGTTTAATCTAAAGTTTAAACTTGGAAACTTTTTTATTATTAATTATTCTTTATAAAAAGTTCTGCATCTTCCAAGATGTAAAATACGATCATCAGATATGTGGTCGTGTACGAAGTTTGTCAAAAATAATGAGTTTTACTCAAGAGTAAAAAACCTTTAAAATTGACAATATCGAATAATGTTATTAAAAAAGTTGATCAGAACTAAAAATATGTTCTAATATATAATTATGTTTATGTACAGATTGGGCAATTATCTTTTAATTTAACAAAAATAGACTTATGAGGTTGTCTTTTTTCCGGATAACGGTTGAAGTATATTACCGATGCAGTCGAAATTATTTTGAATAAAGCATTCTAACATATGTATCATACTTTTCATAGTTTTTGTAACCTATTTTGTACTTTTCAGACGATTGAAGGATGAGAGTGTGGTAACGTAATTAGAGGCAGCATACATACATGACATCCGTTATAAAATTAAAACAAAATATCTTTGGTAACTACGATAATTTTATTTGATATTGGAAAATATAAGTTTTGACTAAATTTAACTATGATTGACCTTACATGATATATATCGTCGTAAAGAGAAAAAAAAAACAAAATAAATCACAGCCAACTATGGTTTCTATTAAAGAAAAAAAATATTTCATAACTCGTAAACAAATGTAGATATAAGATAACTTAATAAACAACTAGCACATAGACACTTTTCAAAATATAGAAAAGTTGATCTTTTCCTGTAACTCAAAACAAAAATGATAGCCTATTCTACTTTCTCTCAAAAACAGATCAGACTCTGACATCAATTTTTCTTTATCTTTTATGGTTACCAAGATACCCTATACAAACGTCAAAATTTGCCCACCCTGTATACATTGAAAAAAATTTATTCATTTGTGAAATGTATTTCTAGGTACAAAGTTTACTGTAGTTAGATACGTGTAATCTAGGATGCACTGACAAACTAATGAATGTTTGATAGCAACAAATTTTTGACAGTAACCGCTAAAACGCGTTAGAATTTTACACACACATATGGTAGCGTTATTAAGTAGTAAAGAGAATGGAAGTATTATAAATAGGTTTGACATAAAACGCCGACAATTGGTTGCCGATGATAATACGCACTTTAAAGTAATGCTGTCTGTTGTAATCAATCCAAAAATCTCATTACGGAAAAGGATATTGTTGATGCAAAAAAATGTAAGTAAAGATAGAATGGCAAGAATTTTAAAACTGAATAAATACGGATTATTCAAACCAAAAATAGTGCACACATTAAAAGAAAAAGACTATGATAAGCGCTTTAATTTTTTCTGTCTCTTCCAAACAGAGTTACTAGATGACCCTTTTTTTTTATGAGACATATTATTTATTCTGTTGAGGCAGCATTCACGTTTAATGGAACTGTCGCCGATGGTGTATTGAAAGTCTCATAACTACTATTCCTTGAAGACTAACGTGTTGTGTGGCATTTATAAAAACAGATTAATAGGATCTTTTTTTTGCCAAACTATGAACGCCGAAAGTTGTTCACAGTTTTTAGAAACTCACATTTATAACTTCCTAAACAAACTACCCTTACAAGAACAACAATGTATTTGGTACCAGCAAGACGGTGTCTCATGTCACAGTACATTGAATGTTAGGAAACATCTTGAATATATCGTCGTCTTGGTGGTGAACAGAGGTAAGCCACATTTTTAGGTGAAATGAGTTAAATGCATCATACTACTTTAACTGTGAAATGAACTAAATGGAAACACGTATGTTTTTTCCAATGGTATGCTTTAGCGACATAGATTATTTCACTAATATTTTTATCCATAATATTATAGTGATTAATCCCAGATGTGAAAGAGCTATGCTGCACGGTAACAGTTTGAGTTGGCGCCAACGGTCTGTACGTCAATTTAGAATCAGTTTTGCCTTTGTGCTGTGTTACTTCTCCCAGATTCTGTGGTGAACTTGATGTTTGTTGAACAATAGCACATAATATAATTTTGAAACCTTTCGATTTAGTTAAACTTTTTGGTGTCACTGGTTTGATTGCATCCTGGGAAATTTATTCAAGGGCAATTTTTTGGTTGATTTTTGCGGCGAAAAACATCTTTCGTCCGCCGTCGAAAGAGAAAACACGCATGAGTATTGCGAACCCAAAATGGTAGCAAATACCGTAATTATACGTTGCTGCCATTCAAATCTGTATATATGAACGTTTTTACTTGCTAATTATAATCCAACTCCGTTATGAATACGTTTAATTATTCGATTTTCCGTCTGTTTATGTTCGCTTTGAATTTTGCGGAGACACGTGGTTGTTTCAAGGTTAATGAAATTAACCACTTATTGGCTTCCGTTATGATGATTTGTCCGAAGTATATTAATCTGATGTGCACATGGAGCAGTCGTTACTTCTTTGTACAGTAGTTTTACCCTGCCAGTTGTAACTTCTACAACAATCTGCAACTTGAACTTTCCTATGGTTCATCAGTACCATTGATTTAACAGTCGTTACCGCCTTGTCCACTAGTTTCGCCTTGTACAGTAATTTCGCTCTGCCAGTAGAAGTTAGAACAATCTTCAACCCGTACCTTCTTATGGTGCACCTGTACCTCCGATTTAAGCAGCAATCTACAAGCACAATCATAATAAAAGAACGATTCAATTCCATACTTAATAGGCAAGTGATGGCAACGATATCTGAAGACTTCACAATGACTTTAATGTATAAACTATAAGTAAATTGAGTTTATATTTGTTTAATTACGTTTGAAAGGTTTTCTCTGTTTTACTTCAAACAATAACAGAGTGGCGCCCAACAATTATTATTAGTTTTTGTTCTTTATTGTATAAATATATGATCTATGTTTCGATAAAATTCCTGCGGCCCTACTATAATCTGATTTATGTATTTTTTTGGTTCTCATGATTTGTAAGAATTATTAACAATTGAATTAAATTGGTATTGAGTTAGCTGGAGCATTTATTTTATTTATGTACTTATTTAAAAATAAAAGAAAATGTCTTGCATAATGGAAAAAAACTGCCATGAAGAAAACTTGAGATAGTGGAATAGTAAAAAGCGATAGAAGGGGTTTGAATCCGGTTCTCAATAAAGTCCCATAGAAGAGTATAAGAATATTGTTCGAAACATATAACCATTATTGTAAGAGTTCTTCGAAGAGGTCGTATCTCCCAATAGGCTTATCCGAAAATCGTCTCTATCAAGATTACTTGAAATATTGCAAAGAACACCAGGTGGTCCCTGTCACTTCTTCATTTTACAACCTTATCTTTACTAATAAGTTTGACTATGGTTTTCACAGACCTTATGGTTGCAATTATTATGATAGTGAATAGATCTAAGTTGTAATTACTCAATTATCAATAATGATTAATAATTGATTTTTTCTCAATTGAGTGTCAAGGTAAAGTGTTTGTGAACATCTCGGTTAAATTTCATTACATTCAGTAAATAAATAATGGAGATGTGAATTAACTTTTGTTTTTAAGTGAACAGCAGAAACCTAAATGTCGTTTTCTCTAAATAGTGATTGTGTGGCTTAGCTTTCTTCTCCTCCAAGACGACGATATGTTCCATAGAGACGTTGTCCACAGATATTCTGATCTTTTTTGGCCTGCTAGATCCCTTGACCTTACTCCCCTTGATTACTTTCTATGGGGTTACTTGAAACAAAAAGTTTGCCAGGAAAGCCATTTCAAGATGTTGACCATTTGGAAAGAATAATTTTAGAAAAATGCCAAGAAATTTCTCCACAAATAATCAGGAATGTATTACGTAAATTTGCCAAAAGAACGATTGAACTAGCCGGTGGATATGTGAAGGCATTAGTGGAATGAGTGAAAATTAAGTTTCTATTTATTTCTAGAATTAATATTACGTTAGTTGCTCATCTTTATACTTGTATTTATTTTTTTATTTTTAAATTAAATTAAATAAATGCATATGCATTCATTACCTGTTTAAATTGTTTAAAACATTAAGATTCAAGAAATAAATGTTTATTTAAAATAGAAATAATATTAAACAAGCACAAAACCTATTTTTTTAATAGATTTTTTTTATACCCTTACTGTATGTAATGGTTTACATGTATACGATAGGGTTTGTCATATAAGAAGTATGTTTCTGATTAGCAAAACTAAGTGCTAATAGTATTTAACAAGTAAAATGTACAAAACGTGTAACGTTCAGATCGATTATCCAATTAGGCTCGATGTTCAATATTTTACCAACCTTTAATAAACGAATTTATTTACATTGATTATTCTTGTTTACTGAAGTATTACATATTTTGTGTAGGTTTTATTTGTGAGCGTAGAAAAAGTTAATTTTATCTGTCGGTTAATCACCTCAGAAACACGACTTTCTAAAAAATTTACTGGTTCAATACTATGTTTCCATAGTAGTTAACCGACTGATAAAGTTAACTGGAGATGAAAAGACCAGACCTTAATGTTCATCTTACTAGAGATCATCAGTGTATGCATTTTGAGGTTATCTGCAATAATTATGACTACGTTGAGTGTAATTTCACAAGTTGGGCCCGTTGTTTGTGCTAACGGATACAACGTCTTTACGCTTCTTCTTATAGCAATATCTACAGTTTATAGTTTCTTTAGTAAATATAAAAAGTTATAGTAAAAATTGAACCGTTTGTTCAACAATTATTCTTGAAACAAATTAACAAAAGTATTACTAATCTTCTTATAGAACTGTTTTGTTTGACATTTTATTTAGGTTAGTTTTGAGGACGTGCAACGGTGGACAATGTTGTATCTACGAAGTAATATAATATTATGTTTAAGAAGAAATTTGTTTATATTATAGAGTTTTAAATAAATTTCTTAATTGCTTTCTCAGATCTAATTCATTTGTAACTCTAAAGTAATTTGTTCTTGAACAGTTTATGTATTTTAACTAAAGTAACTAAATACGTACAGTTAATCAAATGAATGTTTCTCTGGGAAAGTTTTCATTAACAATGTTATTACTTATCCAATGTATTACACATTAAAACATTTAAGATCAAAGTTTACATAAAATGTAAAATACATCATGAGAAACTTCACAAATGTTTCTTTCGTTGAATGCACGCGAGTTTTGTAAAATTAAACATGGGCAAAGAAGTACTGTGTCAATTTTGTATGAAATTTCTAACGGCGGAAACTTCCGGTTTATTAAATATGGACTTTTGTGTCAGTCCATATTCTTCATTTAATGATAACTAGCACATCTGCCATATTAAGACAGAACCGAGTTTAAATTGCGTTTACATTGCTAAAGTTTCTAAAGTCACTTTCCGCCTGCGAAATAGAGCGAGTTTCTCAGATATTTATTGGTTTTCCTTACGCAAATATCCTCTTCTATCGTGTTCATATTCTCACTTACTCTAAATGCTGTCTTCTAAACACCATTAATCTACTACTCCATTACTTCGAATATTGTCCGACCAATTCACAAAGTGGCAGTAAAAATGCATTTAGTTTGTTTTTGTACTTTTACATAATTACTTTATCATAAAAATATGATTAAGTTCTAGCTGTTTTGTAAAAATTATTTTAGACACATTCCGAATATTTTACATGGTTTAAAAATTTAACAATAGAAGCTAAAAAGTAAATAATAAATGACCATGTAGATAAAAATGTGACATTTTACATTATTATATATCATACAGATGTAAGATATTGTAGGTATTTATGTTTGTTATATATTTTTGTTAAGAATTTATTTTTGCAATACAATTCCAACCAATATTTTCTGGAACATATTGCAGAGGCAGTCGTAGCTTAAGGAAATTTTATTTGCTAGAAAATTTAAAATATGTAGTTTATCAAGTGAAGTGCCAAAGGCAGATGCTTCCCATTGGTACAGTTGAGAGCTTGACTTTTAGTATAAATATTTAGGATTTTATGCAAATAAGTGCTAGTAGACGGTACAATGACGATACATTAGAAAATGTCATTTTTTACCTTGCATACAATGTTTTTCATTTAAAAATTTTAAAGAAATTATATACAAAACAATATCCCTAGGTAATGTATATTATTTATTCAAACTCGCAAAGTGTGTTTTTCTGTGTTTATAAATAATCCTCTTAATAGTAATATGAGTTGTACATAAACAAAATAATGGTTCTTACATTAATTTATGTATTATAGCATTGTACACTCGATGTAGAAATATGGAATTATGTTATAAAGAGCTCTTGTTAAAGTCATTTATTTTCATCATCAAGATCATCCATTTTATAAACATAGGTTGTAGGTATGCAGTAAGTACAAAAAAATTTTCAATACTAAAACGACATTATGCCACTGTTAGCAGAAATAAACATTATACTTTAATTTTCTTTTACCCTATAACGGTTGCAGTTTACAAATAACAATAAATAAAAATAAAGTGACGTCTCTAGCGATGCAACCTAGAAAAGAAAGAACACAATAATATTAGGCTTAAAGTAGCGTACTAAATTTGTGGAAGATTCCTTATTTATAAGCGTTAGCACAGCAGTGTCCGGCTAAGTGGCTGAGATGGGGAAGGACCTTGGAAGAACTAAAAGAAATAACTGCTACGTAACGTGGCGCCACCTGCTGGGTAACGGAGAGAAATAAAACCGATCAACAGGAATTTACTAGGTTTTACTTAGAGTCTAACACGCTACAACAAACACCAATTAAAGAGAGACAAAAGACATAAATATACCGCATACAATTTAAAATATTAGGAGTATCTAGGAGAAATGATAGAGTCTGTCGCATAAAACTTGTGTGCATTAGCAATAACCAATTAATTATAGTTCGTGTTCAAATATGTCGCAATTCAGTTAAGTTTTTCGTTTATTAACCCCAAAATAAAAGTAGCGTACCAATTTAAGATTGGTGATTAAGGAAACTTAACGTATACTCGTCACGTACACGCGGTGACTTAAAAACTAATAGCCCTACACTCGTTCTAATACGGAATGTAGCTCCCGCCAATCAAAAGGCCTTTTGTTTTAGCTTACTCGCCACCAACTCTGAAGGAGTTAGTACCAACAACAACGAACGTGGGCAAATGAAAGCTACCCTGAATAACAATTCTCTTAAACGTTAAATGTATAACCGTTTGATGTCGCGTGTACTTAAGTTTCTAACGCATGCAAATATGAATTGGTTCCTAAAACGATAACTTAGATGTATATTGTAGTACGTAGTCTGATAAGGAAGGTCCTTGCTAACGACAGCCAGTTGACAGCTACTCAAAAATCCGTATGATTTCGTTGGGAAGAAATACAAGTCCCAGCTCTGGGAGCAGAGGATTGCTTTGTGAATAACAGTGACCCCCAACCGCTGAAGGATGTTCGGCCGTATATCCGCGAGGTTGACGACAGCGCGATCGTAGGCAACTTTTTGTGTCACAAAGGGGTTTCTAATGGCTCGTTCCAGCGCTCCCAGGAATTATCCAGACAGTCAATTATGAGTAGAAGTTGTAAGTAATACAGTAAAATAATCAACACTAATTTAAATGGAGGTAGTTGAATTAATATAGTGTGTCCAAAGTCTGTCATGATAGTATGTATTGCTACATCGGGAACTATAAGAGATAAGATGATGGTTAAATGGAAAAGGTTTTAGACGATAACGAGAGCGTAAGAATAGAGGTTTTCACGGCCTGAGTCATTGTTGAATCAAAAACGTCTTCTGGAATTGGACCGTGTCGAAAAGGTAACCGTAGTGGCCAACGTTTCGCCACCTACCATAAGGAGCTTTATCAGGGTGAGAAACTTGAAACAAACAAAAGAAAGTTCAAGATAGACATCTAAAAGTCAGATAATTAACTTGTCAACCAAGCCAGATTCTAGACTTACCTTAAACTTTCTTTAATTTGTTTTAAGTTTCTCGCCCTGATGAAGCCCCTTACGATAAATAGCAAAACGTTGTCAACTACGGTTACCTTTTTAACACGATCCAACCCGGAAGACCGTTTTATTGCTGGTGGTGATTATAACGCTAAAAACTCTTAATGGAGATCTAGAATAACATTTACTAAGGGAAGAGAACTCTTAAAGGCTATAGTTTCAAACAATTTGAACTACATTTCCACCGGTGAACCAACCTACTAGCCTACTGACTGATCTTTTACATTTATGTGTTATTTGAATTACCTACAAACACAGCCTAACCTAGACCTACCTTCTGACCATTCCCTTATCTTACTTACAGTTGGCACACAAGTTCTTCACATTGAAAAAACGCCATTTCTATGTAATAGAAAGACAGTTTGGGACCATTTTAACGACAAGATAGAACAATTGTTACAAATAGTAATATCATTCCAATCTGCAATGGAACTAAGAAAAACAGAATATTCTAATTGGATAGTAAAAAGAAGCTGTATGAGGGGCGACAAAGAGAATTTAAAAAAATACTTTCCCATAATAATTCTTACTAAAATTGCAGAAAAAGAAAATTAAGGAAAAAGGGGCAAACTACCAGAGCTCCTATTGACAAATTAGCCTTTAAGCAAGCAACAGCTGAGCTAAACCTCCTCTTGCACCAAATAACCAATCGCTGAACTAAACTAAAAAGACCCACTAACACGTACCACCTCTTCGACAAACAATTTGGTTCGACAAACGAGATGAAACCTGAGTTAGAAGCCACTTTGAGAAATCTCTAGCATTATTATTTATCTTAAGAAGGTATTTGAGCCGTATCCCTCTCAAAATACCCCAGAGGTATACAGACATCCACCAGTTTTTAACTACACCTTACCAAATAAGTTTCCTGCCCAAAATCTTTAAAACAAAAGAAGTAAGTGCTACCATTACAAGTTTAATAGGCAAAATACTTGGTTATGACCCGGTATGGTTTTCTAGAAATTGCCAGAAATAGGCTAGAAAATTCTGAGAAGACTAATTAACGCTGCACTTACTTACTTTTCCGATTAATGGAAGGTGGGCTCTGTAATTACTATCCAAAGCCTTCTCCCAGTTCTCTCCAAATTTTTGAAAAGCTGATACTAGTCAAACTACTAATTCTGAATAACAACTTATTACCACAACACTAATTTGGTTTTTGTAAGCAGCACTCCATGGTTGAGCAAGTGCACAGAATAGCTGATAAAATATAGAAAACTTTAGAATCTAAGCGTTATTGCTGTGCTACTTTTTTAGACATTAGCCAGGCCTTTCATAAGGTTTCGTATGTAGGTCTATTATTTAAAATCAGAAGTATATTCTCAGCTGATGTTTAGCAGGTTATCAAGTCATACCTAACTAATAGACATTTTTTAGTGAGAGACACAACATTGTTCTTACATACATTCTGGGGTACCTCAGGGCACTGTCTTTCTTCTGTTTAACCACTAATATTTCTGATTTAAGTAATCATCAGTCTCTTACTTTACAAGCAAGTAAGAAATTATCGAGGGTGACTACTTGAACAATCATCAAAGTTCAGTTGTTTCCATGGCTTACCAAATAATAAATAATAACCGGCTTGTCAAGATCCCTTATTTCAATCATATTATGTGACATATTATTAAAAGCAAAAAAAAATCAATATGGCGCATGTTATGTCTTTATTTAGTCAAATACACAGTATTGCACCTTTACGGCCATACGATACTGATTAAGATAACAAAATTTTGTATTTGTGTCCTTGTAGTACTATTACATTGAGACTACATTACAATGTCTAGTCCAATATGTAGTTCGGAAGGTGACTTTTCATTTACCAAAGGTGTAATTCTGTACTGGAACAAAATTCGTTGAACCTTTTTCTCTATAGGTTATTTAAACCACATGGCTTTTAATTTACGTTTTAAAGTTTGCACATGGCGCTGCATAATACCGTTTGTTGCCGGGTAATTTGGTAGAGATGTTCTATGACTTCTAATTTTAAGCAAAATTGTTCAAATTCTTCTGATTTAAAAATGACTGCATTATCCGAAACTAAAACATATGGAATTCCTTATGAATTTTTTTCAATGCGTTTGTTTATTGTACTAGTAGATGTTGGTGGTTTGTAAAAAATTTCAATTTTATTCATTTTGTCAATGCGTCAATAACAATTAAAAACTGCGTGTTTTCAAAAGGACCTGCAAAGTCAACATGTATATGTTGGTATGGTTAGTCGGTTCTTCCCATGAGTGCAGCGGAATTATTTGGGGTGAATTTTGATCGTACTAGTGCTTCTATGCCTTTGTCCAAATGTTTCCAATATGTAGTTGACCTGCCGAGAGCTTTCTTATTAACTATTCTACAATTACTTTGATGAAGTTCATTTAAAACTAAGAAAAATGCCATTATATACATTATATACATATACAAGGTTATCCAAAAATATGGAAACCTGCTTATATCTTGAAAAGCGCGAGGATTAGGGTATGAAACTTTGGGGAAGTATGTATGACATACTTCTGGACATTTTTATTTTTATAAAATATTGATACGATGCTCCAATTACGAGTAATTGATATCAACTTCTGATTTTCAAATGTCATTATACTAGTTGACTGACATTTTTAGATTCTACATAAAATTCTGTATGCAACGGTGAACATAAAAATCATTTAATATGATAAATGTTATTAAAAATATGATATAAAAAGTTCAGTTCGACCGTCAACATTATTGCTTCTTGGCGGGTACCTGTCTCTGTAAGCACTTGTTTGGGGAAAACAATAACTAATAAGAGCTTTTGTGTGATGAATAGAATACTTACTCCTTTCATAGCAGTGCAGTGGCGTATCTTTTATTTCCTTTATTTATTTTTTTACGGATAGGTATATAATTTTTTACAAAAAATAACGTTATACAAATTTTTGTTTGTTATTTTAATGAGAACACTTTACTGGTAATTAAACATTTACATTTGAAAGTAAATAGGTATTTTTAAGGTGCTATAGATAATAGAAAAAATGCAAAATTGTTTAATTACCTAGTAGGTAATGTATTATTGTTAATTTGGTTAAATCTTTAGAATATGTTTCCTTTTTTAATCAATTCATCATAATAGGCTCATTAACGGTTTTCTTTTACCTTTGTCTCTAATAGCAGTTCTTTATTTGGGAATAATAAGTATGTTTGTAATACAAATAATTACACCTACTTATCTACCTGGACAAAATCTCATCGATAAGGTTCGGTAAGTATAGGTAACGTAAAACGGGATTACTTTGTTACCTTTTGAACATATTTTTACTTTTAACTCCGATATCATTTATTTTTTTACGGATATACAATTCTGTAAAAAAATAACGTTATACAAATTTTTGTTTGTTGTCTTAATGAGAATACTTTACTGGTAAATATTTACATTTAGAAAGTGGATAGGTGTTTTTTAATGTGTTATAGATAATAAAATTACATCCCATAAGACCTTAAAAAAGGGCCATGTGTTAAGCCTTGAATTTAGTTCAAGAAGTTTCAAAATGCCCCCCATTTCTTTCTTCACAATGCCGTAGTCGATCTTCAAATTTAATTATACATCGTTAAATTACTTCAGGAGGAATTGCCTCACATTCTGTTATATTTTTTGTTGAAGTTCTGCCAAATTATTCTGCCGATTGGCATACACCTTATTTTTAAATAACTCCACAGAAAAAATCGAGTGGCTTGAGATCTGGTGGTCTAGATAGCCACTCAATGAAACCTCCTCGCCCTATCCAACGATTTGAAAACGTTTGGTTTAAAAACGCCCTTACTTGTCGACCATAGTGGGCTGGAGCGCCATCCTGCTGGAACCCATTCTTATCTTGCCCAAAGAAGTGGTTTAAAGTGGGCACAATTTGGTTTTGCAAGAAATACAAATATAACGCATTATTTAGATTGCCTTGGATAAAAAAGGGCCCAACTATTTGGATGTTTATGATGCCAGCCCAAACGTTCAGCTTCTGTGGATGCTGAGTATGGGATTTAAAAAATGCGAAAACTGTTACGCACTTTAAAACAGTAACACCAAAATGTATAATATGAAAAAAAAATTCCTTAAACGCACTTTAAGTACCTACACCAACTGAACCTTATCGATAATGAAATGTTGTTTAGGTAATTAAGCAGGTGTAATTATTTGTATTACAAACATACTTATTATTCCCAAATAAAGAAGTGCTATTAGAGACAAAGGTAAAGAAAACCGTTAATGAACCTATTATGATGAATTGATTAAAAAAAACAAATTCCAAAGATTTAACCAAATTAACAATAATACATTACCTACTAGGTAATTAAATTTTTTTTTTATTCTATAGCACCTTAAAAATACCTATCCACTTTCAAATGTAAAGGTTTAATTACGAGTAAAATGTTCTCATTAAAATAACAAACAAAAAAACGTTATTTTTGTAAAAAATTGTATACCTATCAGTAAAAAAATAAATAAAAGAATTTAAAGATACGCCACTGCACTGCTAAGAAAGGATTAAATATTCTATTCAACACACAAAAGCTCTTATTGGTTATTGTTTTCCCCAAACAATTATTTACAGAGACAGGTACCCGCCCACAAGCAATAATGTTGACGGTCAAACTGAACTTTTTATATCATATTTTTATTAACATTTATCATATTAAATAATTTTTATGTTCACCGTTGCATACAGAATTTCATGTAGAATCTAAAAATATCAGTCAACTAGTATAGTGGCATTTGAAAATCAGAAGTTGATATCAATTACTCGTAATTGGAGCATCGTATCAAAATTTTATAGAGAATACAAAATGTCCGGAAGTATGTCATACATACTTCCCCAAAGTTTCATACCGCTAATCTTCGCGGTTTTTAAGATATAAGCAGGTTTCCATACTTTTGGATAACCCTGTATACTATTCACACGTGTCAATGTTTACACGAGATGTCGCAAGACACACATTTTACTTATGTTCATTTAAAACATATTGTTTTAATGATGTTGGTATAACAACCCGCTATCCTCTCATGATAATACTAATAAATCAGAATTTGTAGCCTTGTTGGATTATATTTCTTGTGGAAGCATCTTTGCGCGTTTCAATACAAATATCGTTAGCAGTAATTGCTTTTGACTGTAAGAAGTTTAATAGAGTTATGGTTTCTTCATGAACTGCATATGTATTATCTTATAAGTCAGTGTTTGAAAATAGAAGAAGTGCGTGCGATAGATAATCTGCATTCTGATGATCCTTTCCTAGACGATGTGTGGTATAATCAAATTGACGAAGAAATAAAGCGTAGCGAGTTAATCGCAAAGCTGATATTGAGGGTAACATTTTATTAGGATCAAAAATATAACGCAGTGGTTTATTATCAGTCAGAACTTTTCTAGACATTAGCCAGGTCTGGCATAAAGGTCTACTATTTAAAATCAAAAGTATATTCCCAGCTGATCTCTAGCAGGTTATCTAGTCATACCTAACTAATAAACATTTTCTAGTGAGAATGCTCGACAAGACCACATTGTTCTTAAATAAATTCTGGTGTACCGCAGGGCACTGTCTTTCTTCTGTTCAGTCACTAATAATTCTGATTTTAAGTAATAACCAAACTTTACAAACATAGTAAGAAACAATCCAGGCTGACAACTTGAACAATCATCGAAGTTCGTTTGTTTCCATAGCTTACCAAATAATAAATAATAACCGGCTTGTCAAGATCTTGTACTTCAAACATAACTATGTGACATATCATTGAAAGCAGCAAAACAAGTAAAAGTTATTTATGAACAAAATCAATATGGCGCCTCTTATGTTTATTATCAGTCACCAGAAGAAATTTCTTTCCTTAAACATATTGGAACAGCTATTTTGTTGCCTAAAAAACTGGAGTTGCTTCTTTAACTAGATGACTGTATCGGTTTTTAGCATTGATAAGAGATCGCGATATACCAGGTGTCTCATTTTAATCAATCCACGGAAAAACCTACTAAATTTGACTTTTTCAGAAAATATGTTTGAGACAAAAGTGATTGGGTTTGGAGAGGAACATCTGATGATGACCTTGAAATTAAAATAACTTAGCGACCAGTACGTCGGGTTGCTGCTGATTGGTTACCGACACGTTACAAATCGGTTGCCAACTAACTGCGCTGTGTGCGAATGTTTATTGAAAACTTCTAAACAAATGGTAGGTAAACTTTCTGAACATTTGCACACGACGCAATTAGTTGGTAACTAGTTTGAATGTGTTTGTTTTCGCCTAATGTGCTTTCTAACATTTGGTCTGCCGCAGACATCAGATGAATTAAGAAAATAGTTTTTCCAGAGCTTCTGAGATAGCAGACATAAACCAGTTAAATAGAACTTATATCTAAACATATTCTAAAATTTGATTTTACACTTTTACAAGTTAACATTTGGTTTTGACAAAGATAGCACATCAATGTGTTAAAAAATAGTTTTTACAGTACTTTTGAGATAGTGAAGGTGAAGCACTTATATGGTACTTAAATCTAGACATGTTCTAAGTTTTGATTTTAATTTGCCAAGGTTTTTTAACATTTGGTCTCCCAAAGATAGTATATCAATGACTTATTAAAAATAAAGTTTTGCGTGTATACGGTGTCAATGCATGGGAAACTTTTTTATTATTAATTTTACGGAAAAAGTTATTCTTTATTAAAAGGTTTACATGTTATAAAATGTTATATACAATTATCAGACATTACATTTTTACAGTCATATACACGGTTTGTAAAAAAATATGAATTTTACGCAAAAGTACAATATCAAAATTTATAATCGAAAAAAGTTGATCATAACATAATATTACACCCAATTAAATAAAAAAATTTTTTTTGTTTTTGTCTACAATAACAATACAATGTAACTGTATCGACCGAGAAGGCGGATATATTGATTTATTTCGTTGACATATTTTGACTTTAATGGTGTGTTAATTAGATATTTTAATTAATTGTGCTTAATACTCTAAATTCTGCTTAATACTCTTAATATTCTAAAATTAATAATGAAAAAGTTTTCCATATGTTGTCAACTTAAGTAGATACTGTACAGGGTGACACTATATCATTGCATTTGAAATTTTCCAGGAAAAATAACCAATAGAAATAGGTGTTACATAACACTCTTTAGTTTCCAATAAAAACATTAAATGTAATGTTGTTATATGTTTCTAAAATATACCTTTAATGCTCTTTAAATGGAGCCTAAGTTTATAAACATTGGTTCATGCATATGGAAGTTACAGTGTTTTTTATCTCAACAAAAGTAACATTCCCCTACCACTTAACAATAGGTAATATAGAAAAATGACTTAAACAAAAGTATTAAAGTAGAAACAGTGGTTTTTAATGCTGAGATTTTTTACTAACCTTAATTAGAAAATATTTTGTAAAAAACTTAATTAGATTTTGCAAATTATAGATTGCGCCATCTAGAGAAAAACTACAAACTTAAAAGTATTTTAAAACACTTTTTATGGATCAAGTTTGTTATAAGATTTTCCAATGTTGTAGGACGTGCGGTTTCCGAGATACGGCCGGTAGCGATCCTTAATGAATCACCTAGTATATGTTTATATTTCAATTGGCAACCGATTTAGGGATTTTATTTTTAATTGATACCTCGATTTTCGTTTCGCCGGTATTTATCTTCTTGATGGTAACGCCATTTTTCAAAAAGGACCTCGCTGCGACGCGCTAGGATTACATCAGTGCCATCGGTGTAATTTGGGGCCGTTTTTTTCAAAAATGGTGAATATTCAGTAAAGGAAAAACTTTATCTAAACCCTGAAGCTTGCTTCGAAAGAAAATTTTGGAAATTGTAGCGAAGCCTATTGTAGGTAAAGAAGATAAAATACGAGGTTTTCATAATTGTAATACACACCTTGAGAAGTTTTTTCCTTTTTCTTCGGGTTTTTTCGTCTACGATTGTTTTGTTTCCTTCACTACTACGGACGTCTGGTACAAGATTCAAACTTGCTACTTGCGGAGGTGAATGTCTTACGTGGCTGTCTTGTCTATTGCATGTGGAGTTGGTGGAGCTCATGTATCACTGGATCATCGTTACGGATAGCTTAACATCTAAAATGTTTTGGGTGATCCAGTCCTGTTCGGATCTATCAGAATTCTTCATGTAAAGGTTTGATATTTTTCTTACTAACTCGTGGGTGCCAAATTTCTACAAAAAGACATTAAACAAGAGCAATCGAAAACGTTAAATTGACCGTGCTCTCGGCAATTTGAATCTTGGATATTAGACTCTTTAATTTGCAACTGAGATATATTATCCTGTGCACTTTTAATGATCCCTGTTGCCTTATGCTTTTAGCTACTGTCCTGTACAAGTGTTGATCATTCGGGTTAATTATCCACAAGCCACCACTCGTTGGCTTCTTATATTCAATTCGTAGATCCATTTTTGACTCGCTTCACTTGAATTGTTTTTAATTGAATATCATACAATAGTGTCTTACACTATCCGAGTTCTCTCACTCTTGAACAAATTAAAATTTAAATGTTAATATTTATCACAAAACAATTATGCGATATCACATGTAATAAACAAACTCTTGTAGGGGCTTCGATGAATAAAAGACACTCTATGAGCAATGTGAAATTGATAAAAACGTAACATGGATTCCAGGCTGATAACCATCTTGGTCTTATTGGAGTTTAGCAATGCATTTGGTTCTGTCAATTTGGACCATTTGTATAAGCGGCTCCGTTTATTAAATTTTAGTTTTGCAACTCTTAAGTGGATTCGATCTTATGTGAAAGAAATAACTCAATCGGTAAAAACTTCTAATGGTATGTCATGCTGCTACAAATTAGAATCTGGAGTCCTACAAGAGTCTGTTCTTGGGCCTTTATGATTTGCACTATACATACCTAAGATGTGTAAAAACCTACCGTGTTTTTATCACTTCTATGACCTTTAACTTTATCTACCTGGGAGCATATCTGACATGTCAATACTAAATTTCTGTCTTCATACTGTGTGCCCATAAATCTCTAGTCATGATATTCGGTAGTAAACATTTTATCTCTCTTATCAAATTTGAGGAACTTCCTTTAGCTAACAATCTAGGTGTTATAATCTCATTGATCTTTCACATAACTAGTCTTACTTAAAGTGTATTATCCACTTTACATACACTCACACAATGTCTAAGAAATATAAACCCTAAGACTCGTCTATTCTCTATAAACAGCTAATTCTTCCACTTCTAGACTATGCATATGTCCTATTATCAAATATAACAGATGTTCAAGCACGTAGGTTGGAAACATTACAAAACGTGGGAATAAGTACATCTGCAGCCTCCCTAAATGCGACCATGTTTCTCAAGCACATTCTAATCTAAATCTTTTCCCTCTATATAAAAGGAGAGAGTTCCATACGATATCTTTTCTCTTCAATATACTTTCAACCTCTACTCCATCTTACTTAAATTCCTGTTTCACACTCGTTTGTTCACATGGTCGTTTTACACATTCTTATCAGGATTGTGTTTCGATTTATCCAAGACGTACCACCCTATTTTTACCAACCAGTCATTTAACGTAAAGTTTGTCAGACTTTGGATTGGTCTGTCAAAATTAATAAGAAACTTCAAGCGCACTTTGCCCTTTTCGATGAACAAAAGTTCATCTTATGAATTCAAAAGTCTGTCTGTCTGGATGTCCGTAGCTTTTTTCCTGTTGACATTTTTGAAAATTTTCTTTCGGATTCCTATAGAACATCAAAATCTAAGACATTTTTGCTTCGATCATTTTTTGTCTATCTCATCGGCAAAGTGGTCAAATCGGCTCCCGAAAAAAATTTTAAAAAAATTTTATAAATTTTTAAGCTAAATAAGCAGTTCTTTTGTTCATCCCGGCAATGCAAGCTTGCGCATTCCCAACTGGTTTAAGTTATATCTAAAAAGGGTTTTTCCGTCTAATCTCTAATATAATTGTACATGTGCGTGTGTGTGTGTTTCTTTTCTTCGGTATAATGCGAATTAAATAAACGTATTAAACAAAATTATGTGCGAATACATTGTGGTAGGTTGAAAATTTTATTGCGCGAAAGGAAGCAATTCTAATAACTTCGTGTATTTATCGTATGTTATCAAGCGATACTGAATGCCATCAACTGTTTCTTTAGTTTTGATAATTCTTTATGGCGCGAATAATAATGTTTTATATCCTCTTTGGGAAATGTAACAAAAATTGATGGTTGAAAGGTTGAATGCTTCATAATTGGTTGATGAAAATAATTACACAAGTAAACATTATTGTTTTGTTACTTTCAGAAATATAATTTGAAAAAGCCAATATTTATTTATGATCAGAACACGTCAAAAACTTTACTAAAGGTAAACATTGTAGACATTGCTAACAATCCTAACACCTTAAATCAATTGGGGGACAATTGTAAGGTTTGATTTTGTTCAGACATTGTTGAACATGCACTACCTTGTTATAAATCTGTGTTCCTGTATTATCTGTACTAAGAATGGTAAAACTATAAAATAGATAGTTGGCAATAATTGTTTGAGTCAATATGGTTTTGTTTGAATTATT
Organism: Abscondita cerata; assembly: GCA_030710515.1. NCBI lineage: Eukaryota > Metazoa > Arthropoda > Insecta > Coleoptera > Lampyridae > Abscondita > Abscondita cerata. The sequence continues at coordinate 299,666 of JALBCR010002666.1, read as the reverse complement.
CTTTTTGCGAATGTCACATTAAACAAATAAATCAAATATTTAAATAAAAATGCATATCAAAACTAAAGAACTGTATATGTTTATATTAAAATCCGCCTATCTATATTGCGTGTCACGTACTATTAATTTTTAATGTGCGTGAGCATAATTATTTTCTATTTCTAATACACAATACTCTAACCAAAGGGACTCATTAATATTACATTAGCTGTCCAAACCACCGTGACAAGAATACTCAAGACGATCTCGAAAACCGACCCCAACATATTCATTAAACACGAGCCCTTAACAAAGCTACGTTGTACCAATACGAAAAGGGTATACTTACCCCAAATACTATAATTAACGTTTGACTTTATATAAATTACGTGTAGTTGTTTATTTATAAAATTAAATGTTCGTAATTTTACTATATTTTATGTCAAAAAATACAGTTGATAACAGACTTTGTTGTTTTACAATATTTATTAATGTATAGTCAGCGTATACCACATGAACATGATACTAATACATTGAAGCGTTGTACATAACCGAATAACATAGTACAACTTTGTCTATTGGTTTTCGTTGTGTAATATTACACAATAGTTAAATACTATGTACAGATTAATTAGTGCTTTTGCATATTTGTTGCGTTTATGAATTTACCTGTATTTATACGACATTCAAGTTGATGGATGTATAATAACATAAAATAAATTTATGCATGTGCACGATTGTTTCAAATAGTATTTCTTAATTTACATAAAAAACGGACAAAATGACGGCTTTAGGTCATACATTTGTTTAATTTGTAGATATTTTGATTAAACGTTTTGTTTTAATTTTATTTATGTAAGAGAAAATTCTGAAATGTATTTTCGAGTTTCTAAAATGGACACCAAAATGCGTAATTGCCATCTTGGATTTTAATACTCGTTTTCTGAACAATCTTTTTATATAAACCATAGTTAGAGTGAGTGCAATTTTACAAATAAGAGAAATACTTTTTGCTCTGTTTCTGAAAGGAAAGTAGGTAAACATTTTTAGAAATAATTGTGATAACTTTAAAAAAGCTTAAGGTGGCAGATCAAGTGCTTCTGACCAGATCAGACCCAAACACGTGAATCGATTGTTGTGAAATTTTGAGTGTATACTAAAGATAATATGCCACATAAAATGACATATTTGTTCAAAAAAGTAGAAAGCCAAAAACGTGACAAAATTCTTACAAACGAGCGCTTTTTTGCGATTAAAAATATATCATCTTGGACGGTATAACGTCACACGCACAAAATTTCATATTTATCTGTTTACACGTTTAGACCCTGATCTTGTCAAAAATGTCGAGTCAATTCAAATCTAGCGCCATAATGCAAATCAACCTGATTGGTCAAAACCAATTTGCTTAGCATAGTCACTCACCAAACGTAGTTCACAGGTTCTCTGTAGGATGGCTTTGACAAAGGAAAGACCTTTTTTTATTTTGGGTCGCTTACAGAGCTATAAAAGCACCCAAATGAGTTCTTGTATACAAAAATGAGTTCTTTTATAGAAATAGAACAATTTTTAATCCGAACGGTGGTACCACTGATAACGTCCAAGCTGTCATTACGTTCGGTGTGCATTAATTTAAACCATAATTAGATTTATTTATCTACTTATTTTTATTTCCACCAATTTTTTTTAATGAAACATATGATACATGTACTAATTAAACTTAAACTAGCATTTAAACCAAAGTTTAATATATATTTTGTTAATGATTAACGTTAGATGACAGTGAATCTTTATTGGTTTGGTAAAAAATTTGCGATACTTCAATTCTCTTCTTTAAGGAAGCATCTATATATCCTTCAGCAACTGCCAAACATTTCCATCTACCGTGGTGTTTTATTGTAAAGAAATCCCTACCACAATTAGCTAAATGTCTAGTACTAGATCGCCTAAAGTAGTGTCGGTTGTACAATTTAGGGTTCGATAGTTTTAAAAAAATAGCAATCGTTTTGGGTGACGTTAGTTGGTCTTAAATCAACATATCTATTAATTAATTCTGCCCATTCTGTTTTTGTTATTATAAATATTCTTGGTACATTATTCTTTTAGGAATAGACACGAGGATTGAATTGGGTTTATATTCATTGTCGTCAACTGTCATATTAGTAAGTTCTTCTCATCTGCAGGCACCACTGAAACCTATTATCAATATAATCTAAATTTATATACAGGATGTGTCTCGACGATAGCATGTTAGACGAATAATGAAAACAAAAAAACCGATTCAGCTGAAAACTTTATACAAATGGACATACTCTACTTACTAAAAATAGGATACCAACTTTGTTATTTTAAACACAATTCCCCAATTTTTATTTTATTTTTGGATTAAACGTCAAATTTAACGTCTTTTACTACCAGGTTGGGCGTACCTATCTCTTACGATTGATGAGGGAAAAAAATAATTTCAGACCCTATCAACAAAAATTTCAATCTAGTGAAAAATTATTATTTCTTGAAACTTAAAAAGCAGATAAACGAAACTTGTACAACAATCAGACATGATATTGGAATATGTGTTTACTATTAGCAATTTTTAAAATTTGTTTCTAAGGGAGGTCAGGAAGTAACGGCAGTAGTATTAAAATTGTCAAGACGTCATTTTTTTAAATTGCAAGTGAATTTTTTATATTTTTATTCGATGCAGAATTTAATTATTTATCTGTTGCTATATTATGTTCCTATATCTAAACTGATTGATTTTTGTGTTATCTGCTTTTTTTGTATTTTTTCTGGAGATGATGAAGTAAATTATTACTGTGCTTTGCAATCTGTTTTGCTGTCTGTCGTATGATATCTTCAATCAGTTGGCTAAAACAGATTACAAAGCACACTATTAATTTAGTACATCATCTCCAGAAAAAGTAGAAAAAAACTGTTGATTATCTGCTCCTCGAATAAATTTATTTATCTCCTCTTTCTCAAAAATCTTTAATTTTTAGGTTCGTAACCTGCCGATGTTTTTTTTGATAAGGCTTGCAGTCTACTATATTTAGATATTTCCATATTTTTATTAATTTGTATGCGCGATCTTAACATGGAATATATTGTCCATAACGTTTATATTGTTTTTGCTGTATTCTAAGTATGCAAGTAAAGCATTGTCTGATATACATTGTACTTTATTTTCTGTGCGCTATTCTTCAAAAACATGATATTGTTTTTCAAAACTTTCTTTTGGTTTGTTGGATAATACATTAATTAAAGCATTTTCCGCCAATACTCTAATTTCAGGTGGAGTACATGAAATTCCTTCTTCAGCATTCATTTTAAAATAATTTATTAATTGAATTTGACAAGAAACAAAAAATCGAAATATCTAAAAATAATCAAGTTAAATTCAAATGTTGGACATTCAATGTCGCCAACTAGTAGAAATTTCCTACATATAAAATTTATTTAATTTCAAAAGGTAGAAAAGGTACAAAAGAGGCAAAATAGAAAAATAGTGTATGATACTTGTTTATAAGGCATTTTGTCGCACTTACTCTATTAAGGCCATTAAGAATTGCGTTGCAATTTCTCAGAGAAAACCGAAATACAGCTGGGAGTCACAGAACATCCTCTAGTTGAAGACTGAAAAATTGCGTATGTTCTAGTAATTTTATTCTGAAATCTACTTTTAATACTATTGCATCGACTGTAAAAATGGGTTCGGGTATATTAAAATTACAGTATTTACTTGTAAGTAACTACAGAATATTTAGTAAAAAAATCAATTATATTTAGTAAGTGTAAAATAGGCGCAACCTACCAAAAACTAACAACTTGAAAACATGTTTATATATTTTGTTAGATCATTTCTTCTCCAAGTTATAAGACGTTTAGTTAAGGAGATACAGCCGCCCACCTTTCATAATGAATCACTTTTGTAACCGCTCACACATCTGTCAACAAAGTTGCTTTAGTGCTACGATAGCATGAAGACCGCTGTAGATGCCCCAAAATCTAATTAGTAAATAATAATTTATTTTCATAAATTTTCAAATTTAAACTTTTAATAAATAATTGAAAAGTATTTTTTTGGCGACCGTGCATTTATGTCTTATATTAGTGTAAACAAAATTGATCGTTAATGAGCCCTATTAATAAAAGATTTTAATATAAGCAAGTAAGCATACAAATGGAATACATTAAGTAAAATGTGTGTCTTACGACATCTCGTGTATAAAAGGGACACGTGTGAATAGTATAAACTAGAAACATGCCAACAGTTAACTGTGACGACATGTGAGTGTTAAAGTGCATAGCGCTATCTAAACGATAACTTTAATGCTTAAAGCACATAAGCTACATAAAACTTTATCGACACACGTGTGTTTTAAGCATTAAAGTTATCGCTTAGATAGCGCTATGCGCTTTAACACTCACATGTTGTTACAGTTAACTGTTGGCATTTTTCTTAGTAATACATTAAGTTGCCGTTTTATCTGTTAATCAACTATAATCTACAGACATAAAATCGTGGCCCTGTTTGTCTGTGTGTGTTGCTGTTTGATCGTTTTCTCCTCCGACACCACTGAACTGATTTCGGAGATCAATAGTGGACCTGATCTTTGACCTCTGAAAATTCATTTCACTGAAAATAATTTGAAAGCTGGGGCACTTCTTGGCCCATTTTTAAATGGGATTGGTTACTAGTATGATAATATAAATGATAACTTGTCATAATTTGTAGCATTTAGCAACAAATTTTAATAATAACAAATTGACATTAATCTACAGTTGTAATAAATCTTCAAATTTGTTCACACACACTTTGTGACATTTTTGTACTGCACGCAACATTCCGATGATAACACTTAATAACATTTAAGGATGTTCAGATCGTCTATTTTACAAACTATTGTCTCACTCAGTTCTTCAATATTGTGTACTCAATGTTCAAAATTAAATTCTTTAAGCAGGGCTGTAAAGAAATAAACTATAAGAATGGCCCGTATTGTTCTAAAACGGCCGACGAAATTTGTGTAACTAAGTCTTGAATTAAACGGCGATTAACAATCTCAAACATTAACGTTCTCGCTTCGCTGTCGCGTTAAAATACTCAATTGTTGATCGCATTTGTTAATACACTCGTTTGTTAAATATCTATTAAATAGATTAATTATTAGAAAAATATTATTAATAATATTAATATTATTATATTTATGTTGCCTATAAAAAGCACAATTAAGCAAAGTGTGAATTACAGATTCAAAACAGTAAAATAATTATTTTGCCTCAACCATTAAATTGATGTTGTCATCATCAGATAATAAAAACTTTGTCAATTATCTTCGTACAAACCTTTCGTTTTTAGTTTGGTATCCGTTGGATTGTCTTTTCAAAAACTTGAAATTCTTATTAGTCAGAAGAACGTGCCTATTTATACGATTTACTGTCATCATTTTACGAAGATTGAGTAAGTTTACTCATAAAACGAATAAATTTTTAGAACTAACAAACTTAATGCATTTTTTGTAATCTCCTAACACTAAAAACAAAATTGCATATAAAATTCTTGCTGCACATTAATAAAAAATACTCTCAAAAATAAATACCCAAATAAAATTTAAATTTAATTATATGAAGTCATTATTTCAATTCGAACATTTCATTCAATTTAATTTTTTGATGTTTTCTTTTAAAAATTAAATTAGGAAAAATGTCTATGTAACACGTAACAATTTGCCAAATATGAAGCATCAGGAAGGAACCTATGTAACAATTTTAGGACCGAGATGATCATGACAGTTTCCAGTTTGCCAGTAGGGTGCCGTTGCATCAATCGTGAGAATTATTAACAAATAAAGTAGGCTTAAAGTTTCTGAAATCTGTTAAATTTAAGTATAGACATTGCCAAAATAATTTTGACATACTTTTTATAAGAATTTGTTTTGTATAAGACAAAGGAATTCTACGCTTAAAATGTGATAAACCAATAACAGAACATAGACGCACGATTATAATGAATTTTAAATTATGAAGTACAAAAAAGTTAAAAATACTTAAATTCTAAATAAATTAAAACACAAAAAATGCTTACACATGAAATGTTGCTCGTAAACTTTTATTTAAGGAACCACATGCCGCACAGCCACAGTTACTGGTTTTACTTGAAAGTTAAACTGCAAAACTTAATACAATAATGTATTCCAAGTACGCACATGAATGAACAGTAGTAAACCAAACTAGACATTACTTTTTTGAAACGTCGATATCTATAAATCAAAAATATATAAATTAATAGATGAACCTTACGAACTAACTAGTGTAGGTCAAACTGACATTAAGATCATAATAAAATAAATGAATCAAACTTGGCTGTTAAGGGTATGTACTGACACTATATATTCTATGTAACAATTACACATATTTTATACAGACCAAAATTATTATATGCATGTTGTTACAGTTAAAATCGAAAAAAAAAATTTGAGAAATCTGCACTTGAAGTTCTGATTTTTTACAGGTCTTTATATGAAACGGTAAGCCTTTTTGATGAGTGTTGTTGGTCTAACCACTTAAATCTAAACGTTTCTAAATTCCACATCGTTTCTTATAGCAGAGCAATTCTACAATTCTTTTTAATTATTCTTTTTCCAGCGTCTCCATTACTTGTTTTAGCGTTTTTAAAGATCTGGGTGTCACTTTTGAATCGTCTCTTTCTTTTGGTTTGCACATTCAATCTATTGTTTCCTCTTCACATAAAACTCTTGGTTTTATTACCAGAAACTCTAGAAATTTTGTAAGCGCTGAACTCTTTTGATGTACATGACGATCATTTGAACTCGGCTTGAGTATGTCTCTGTGGTATGGAACCCTACGTATCAGATTCATATCCACGCTCTGCAGAACATTCAGCGCAAATTCTTAAAATTTCTAGTTTATCATGTTGATGGGATTTACTCTCCTAGAGGTTTTCCGTAATCTGATCTTTTGGCTAGATTCAACCTTTCTGATTTAAGTAGTCGTCGCGCCACCTCTTCCCTTCTCTTTTTATACAAACTTATTCACTACCTTGTCGATTGTCTTGAATTGTTGGCGAAATTATCTTTTTCCGTTCCTCGTTTTTCTACTACCATGTACGCGTGTGCTGGAGTCATCTTCTATTTTTTCGTATGCGGCAGCAGTGCTCTACGTAAAATTAATATTTTTTATGCGTCTATAACCGAGATAAAATCATTCAGTAAGGACTTCCTAGTTGGTTGATGGATTTATCTTATCTACCTCGTTTAACATTACTACTTTTATTTGTTTTGCATTATATCGATATCATAGTATTTGTACTACTTACGTCTAATTACTGTTACTATTATAATATCTAACTTGTTTTTAGTTTTGTATTTCGCTATTCCCGCCCATAATTAGAATTATTTATTTCTTCAGAAATCGAGGTCAAATTAGAAAAAATAAACGTTACCGATAAAATTCCCGAGTTACAATAAAAAGAAGAATCTAATATGAAGTATGTCAGGTGAGAATCTCCATTTCTCCAATTTTCTAGTGACTTTTGTTAAGTTTAACAGCTTGTCAGAAAAGACGCGCGAAATTAAAAGTCATAAAATGGATACTTCTACATAAATTAATCAAATATCGGTTGGTTTGTATCGTTTTTATTAATTGTTGTAATTTTGTTGTTTTCTTTTATTTTTTTTTATAATTTTTTTTTAAAAAAAAAAATAATTTTTTTTTCTTTAACAAACTACTTTAACATATTCTTACCTCCTTTAAAAATAACCATATTTTTACTCTAAAACACACACCAAACCCCCATCAAAATAATTTTTAACGCAATTTAAATTATGTTCGAAACTTAATGATACGTTGAAAACAAAAATCATAACATTAATCTAAATTTTGCATTCGTGTATTGTAGTGAATGTTGCGTGCTAGCATTGATTTAATTTTAAAATGAATATGGTTTTTTTTCTTTGCAAATGACATCGATTTAAATTGATTGAACTTAATAAACTTTCTTCAACAAAATATTTTACTCGTCATTATCTTCGGTTTGTCCGGATATATTATTTTATGGCAATAAAAATTTAAATTATTCATTGTGAATCAAATGATGGTTCTATTAAAATCCATTTTCATAACTTTACACAACACACTAATACCTTCAATATAAAATACTATGCAAGGCTATCAAAGAGAGGGATATAAATTGCAACACCATTAATTCTAGAATAGCTTTGGGCACCAGACTGTTAAGTTTTGTAGAAACTCAAAACAGTTTATTAATATTAAAGTAAATGAGAAAATAATGTTCAAAAATGTTGTCTTAAGTATACTTTATAAATAATCGTACATTACTTTGTAGATTAACGGATAGTCTGTTTTCAATGAACTTTTGGAAAGGTATTAATGAACGACGTTTACAGACATGCGAAACTTTCTCAATTAATGTACAACTAAAATAATTAATTTTTTTTAAGTAAAGGTAATTAACTTTAAATTTAATTTGCTTAACTTAGTCTGAAATTAATAATTTCTGCGAGTTGGGAATAATATTTTTGCGGTATCTGTATATCATTTGAAACATCAGAAGATAAGAGACTACAACAATTACATGCAAACGGTTTTAACATTTGGATTATAACCAAGAGCATTTCTGTTAATTTAGAAGGAAAATTAACAATAATTTATTAAAGTAAGATCGTATCCGTGTAAACTTTACATTTACATTACTATTACGTAACATATTCAATCTAAATAATGTATTAAAGAAGCTTTTGTATCGTAAGCTGAAATGAAAAAAAATGGAGGATGTAGTCTTTATGTCCTCATAAAATGCAAATGGACACACGTGATCCTCCTTTTTTGGGTTATGAATCCCATATGACCTAAACGTGCGTTAGCTAAGACCTTCATAAAGGATGACATGACAATTTGTTCTTTGTCGTTTTTTGCAGTTCGTGTATTGTGCAGAAAATGGCGTTTCTCTTCAAACGCAGTTATTCAAGTATTTCTGTATAAATTTACATATTAACACTTGTTCACATTCGCTTAGTACAATATTAGCTTATAAAACGGAAGGAAACCCAAGAAAAACTAAAATATTAAAAGGATACAAGAAATTCAATGATGTTTCTTGACGTCAGTCGTAAAACCGCCTAAAAATTTCATATAAAAATAAAATAGTTCCCTATCCTCTTTATTTTTGGGTTAATAACAGAAAACTCATACAAAAGCGTGCAGATCATGACCATAATGTCGAAAGCTATGTGCTAATATTGCAATGGACCAACAGACTTGATGTCATAAATGTCTGGATAAGAATCGTAACGTAAACCGATTACGTTATATTCTACGTGGTTACATTCTTACTTTTTCCCTTTCGACGACTTTATTGACGTTCGCGTCCACACAGTATTCACTTTAGTTGACGTTATGGAAGAATATACCTAATTACGTTGCTTTCCCTCATATCGGTATTCTTTTATTCCAAATCTGTAATAATAAAACCAAAGTTCTCGGAAACTTCATTCAGTAATTATTTTTTTGTTTAATTATTTTTTCAGTTTATTTTTAGGTTTGGTTTTGTTTTTATAATTTATGTTTTATTCGCCGCGCAAAGTGCTAAGCCGTTTATTGAATTTCACCGTGTCCATTACGTAAAGGATATCAACTTAAGATTATCGCAGACATGAATGAAAGCATATAACGATTATTACGCTCAATTTACCGTCTAAGAAAGACACTATTGCCACAATTTCTTTAAGAATTGAAAAAGTAAAAACTAATAAATATATGTTGTTGTGGCTATGCTATTGTATTAATTTGGATGTCGCCAAATTTATGGGTTTGGTAAAGAATAGATTCTCATTGTAGCACTAAACAACAAGCATTACACACAGAACTCCAAATTTCCCGCATATTAATAAATGCGAAATTATGTGAAAGTTTCGATAGAAAAATTGAAAAAAAAACAATACGTAATTAATTTACTACTTGAGATATGTATTATACTTTTTCTTCGACACAATTTGAATCACGTAATGATTAATAAAATTTGTTTAAATTAAAAAATAGATTTTAGTCTAGCCATCTTAGTCAAATTTGGGTGAGTATTTCGAAATCGACATACCCAGTTATAAACTCGTATAAATTTGTATTTCGAGATTCCAAAACTTGTCTCAAAATTCACACATGGTGAAATGGTCGCAACTTTAAAATTTAGAGGTCAAAGGTCATAAAAATCAATTTTTTAATTATTGGTTCGTCCTTCGAGTTGGTTAATTGATCTTGATGTTCTGCCAAGTAGGTGGAATAGCCCTCTTGGACCCTTTTAATTGGAAGGTTTTTTAGAGACAGGAAAACCAGTACTGGTTTAAAAATTTTTTTTTTTTTGGCGACGTTTCGCACCCTGATGTGGTTTGCGGGTGCTTCTTCAGGCCACTATTTATTTAAAAACATATAGTAGATTACAAACCAATGGTAACAAAACATACATATCTATATATCCTTTAAATATTTTAGTAAACTATTAGATTAGATTGACATTTAATTATGAATTGTACAAAAAATTAGTTTTAACAATCAAATTATTGAGAAACAAAACAATTAACAATTAACACATTACTCCTTAAAAATTAATTTTAATTATTCCTTCACTTACGTGCCAGATTAGTTTTTCCCTTGGATTACATATAACGGTGTTGTGTTTAAATGTTGCTGTGAAGGCGTCCCTAGCACAATTTTATCAACAGTTTTTTTATGTGGTATATACTTGATTTATAATTAATAATAATTGAACTCATAAATAATTTCGTAGGTATAATTTTGAATAAATCTTCAACTGCAATGGCGATCGTACGAGGGAATGGAATGTGGTTTGCATGATAAGAAATATGAAATGATAATGTACTATTAATACTGACGTTAAAATTCGAGTCAAGGCCTTTTTAATTTATGTTATGCACGAAATTATCATTTCATTAGTAGTAGAGTTAATTTATTTTTAATGTAGGATAGTTTTAGTGATAGTGTATTTTTATTGGTGGTGGGTAGTCATTAAATATATTTAAGGTAGTTAGTTAATTAGTTTGTAGATTATTTTTAAGTTATTAGTTAGTTATAATTTTTTTGATTATTTAATTTCTTTTATTAATCCTTTGTATATAGAACTCAAATTTTGGGTATCAGTTTTATAATTAATGTTACTTTCATATTTGTTAATGAAGATCATTTCTGAAATTAATCTTTTTGATAATTTTGTTCTACATCTAAAATAGTCGGATTGTTGAAGTCGAAAACATGTTTTTTTTTTATGATGTAGAGTTAGAGCGGTTACAGAGGCATTATTCGACAATTTTTTACTATTTTGGCTATCATATATATGGTTTTGGATTCTCTTTTTCAAATTCTGTTTTGTATGGCCTATATAGCAGCCTGTACAATCTTTGCAATCTATCTTGTATACTACGTAGGGTGTGTCAGTAGTTTTTAGTTTGTCTTTTACCTTTGTGTAAAACTTGTTAAAAATGGTGTTCTGGTTATAAACGGTAATATTCAGATTGTCAGTGAATAAAAACTTTTTTAATTTATTAGTAAGTCCGGGTACGTTGATTATTTTTTACAATGAGTGTTAATTCTATTAGAAACATTAAGATTGTCATTTAGTGCATGAAAGTCATTAAATAAAATTCTGTTAAGGATTGAGTTAGGGTAGTTATTTTGTTTTAAAATTTTATGAATTAATTTTAAATTGTCGTTTATAAATTCTGGACTACATAGGGTTAATATTTTATGTTTCATATTCTTGATGATATTTATTTTTTGATTAAGGGGATGGTGCGAGAGGTAATTAATCGTTCTGTTAGATGCTATTTTCTTAGTATACCAATTAAATTTTAGATGTAATTGTGTAGGTTCTTTATAATCCAAATGTCCAAGAAGGGTATTTTATTATTATCCTCTAGCTCGGTGGTAAACTGGAGATATGGGTCATAATTGTTGAAACATTGTAAAGTTTGATTTATTTTGTCTAAGGGGATGCATGCAATAATATCATCAACATATGAATGGATGAAGGTGGGTTGGAAATCTAAATTATCAGTGACATAAGTGATCACATCATGCATAGTAATCTCAGCTAAGACTGGTGATAAAGGATTGCCCATGCAGTACCAAATTTTTGTTGATAAAATTGTCCCTGACTTATAAAATAACTGGAATCAATTAAAAAAGATATAATGTTTTTCAACTCATCTAAATCTAGTGTCGTGAAGGCTTTAATATGATTCTAATACTTATTAATTAGCTTAAGTACTAAGTCTTTTGAAATGTTTGTGAATAAGGCTTTACATCAAATGAAATCAGTACATAATTATTTGGAATAACTTATAATTTAATTTTATCAATAAGTTCGTGTGAGTTACTTACTTTGAATTTAAAAATAGGGTAGATATTATTTAAGATTATTGTAATAAATTTTGATAAATGAAAAGTTGGAGAACCAATGCATGACACAATCGGTCTTAATGCATGATCATCTTTATGGATTTTAATTAGACCATAGAACCTAGGAGGTATTCCGTTATGTGTGATTAATTTTTTATAATTAGTAAAATCTATGTGTCCATTCTCGTATAGTTTAGTTATAATTTTATTATTTTTGTTTTGAAAATTGTTAGTGGGATTAAAATTAATTTTTTCATAAATCCGTTCATCAGTTAATACATTTAATAATTTTTTCTCATAATCGATTTTATTAATTATAACAGTCGCGTTGCCTTTATCCGATTTACATATATAAATATTTTTATTACTCTTAATAAACTTGATCGTGTTGTTGATCAATTTGTTAATAAAAATGTCTTCATTAGTGAATTTTAATTTATTAAATTTTTGTATTTCACAAAGTTGGTAACGATGTTTATCGCTTGACATCTTATTCTGTCAACATCACAGTCATTGTGTTCAGTGACAATAGATTCAATATCTTTAATTAAATTGACAATCGGTAAATTAGTATTATATTAAACACTAAATTTTGGCGTTAAAGATAATAATTGTAGAACAATTATTATTTTTAACGCCAAAATTTGTGACAATTATTATCTTTAACGCCAAAATTTCAAGAAGCAATGCATGTTTTGTGGTGAAGCTGCTGATGAGGACGCAGAAAAATACAGAAAAGAAAAGTATAGACGCAAGATAAAAATGTGATTTAAAAACACTATCATTAAAAAAGCAGAAAAACGTGGTGACGATTTTGGAGAATTGTTGAAAAGTCGTATAATTCTTCAGTATTATTTAGTTGCTGCAGCAAAATTCCATGCTATTTCTTTGCCAACTTTTCAAATAAAACATCATCAATTCATCAAAAACCTCGTCAAGATAATCAGTTACAGAAGCTATGTTAGAGATTTTCAATTACGTCGAATATAATAGCGATTTACAATTTACGCTAAAACAGCTAAAAGATGTCTTGACAGGGTATGTACCAGATAATAAAACTATCATTACGAGACTACAACAGAAGTATTTAACCAATATAATAATTACAAAGAAAGTAGGAGGTTTTACGATTATTTCTTTCCGTAGTACAGCTGCCAATATTTTCTCTAAAGCTTGGTACAATAGTAAAAAGTTAGAACCCGAAGCAGAAAGAGTAAGAATTGTAAAAGCTGCACCAGCTATTAGCAGAGAAAATATTCCATCACCCTTACTTGAAACCAAATCTTATCCACCACTTAGTAAAATGTTGGATGATGTTAATCAAGGAATTTCAAAAACTTTATTGCATTTCTTAGAAGAAGTCATTGTCAAAAACAGGAAAGGGAAGGTAGATCATCTAAAAACAAACTGTACTGCAATAAGCTATGCAATAATGTCTGCCATACGGGAACGTACTTTTTCATAACAGCTGTTATTAAGCCTTTCTGTATTTCTTCCCAGAAGGTATGGATCTAAAAGACTATTGAATATTCCATCAAGTTTGTGATTTGCAGCTTCTTATAAGTATTACTGTACAGTATAAAGTTTCAGCAGTTTATCCCCTACAGTCACGTATTTTATCATCAGAGTCTGGTGCACTTGTACAATATGTTGGAGACAATCCTGATATTAATGTTCACACTGTTGCGTTGATGATGTTCTGTATTAACCGATGTCAATGAGGATACAACCTTTTACCCAGAAATCATAGAAAACTTAGAAGCAAATGTAACGATAATGAAGAAGAACTTAAATTCTACAGCAGCAGGACAACGACGACGATGAATCAATTTCGATTATCGTTTTTATTTTTTTCTTTTATTTAAGAAGTTATTAGTATAAATTAGATTAGAATAAAAATATGATTTAAATTTTCCCTTATCAATTTTTTAACTACACTGCCAGGTTATTAGTGTTATTAAATTAATTGACTTAATTAAAATTGATAAGTAAAAAAAATAATTAAATGTAATGTAATAGTACATAAAAATGATAATATACAGGGTGTCTCAGATAAGGGTGGCAATATTTCAAGGGTACATAGAGAAACTCCAGATTAGAGATTTGAGATAATAAATCTATGTCCGGAAATGCGTGGCTTCCGATATACAGGGCCTTGAAAAAATTCAAAAATTAATATGTTTTGTCTGTATTTTGAAAACGCGTTGATCGATTTTCTTAAAATTTCCAGAGTATGTCAAGCAAAGTATTGGTCATATTTATGTACCAATCCGACTCTTCTAAAAATTTCCAGGACCGGACTTTCGGTTTTTCTCACTTAGTTTTAAGAGAAAATGTAGCACGCCACTGGTTTTTCCAAATATTGGAATCATTTTTCACATTCCCAATCAATTTGGAAAAGAAACGCTCTCTTGTTTTTCTTCTCCGACGCGTCGTTTCCGCGAAAAAAACAAATCCATTTGGATGTCTTTCAAAGAGCTCATTATCGAAAAAACTTCAGGTGACAATAAAAACGTAGTGAACAATGAATATTGTCATGGCGACAACGAAAACAAAATTAATACCGCAACTGGCAAGAGGTTTGAGTATCGTTGTCTTCAGCTGAACTTCAAAAAACACTTGACTACCATATTAATTTTGAATTTTTCAAGGCCCTGTATATCGGAAGCAACGCATTTCCGGACATAGATTTATTATCTCAAATCTCTAATCTGGAGTTTCTCTATGTACCCTTGAAATATTGCCACCCTTATCTGAGACACCCTGTATATATTACGATGTTATTGCATTTAAGCCAGTCCAATAATCCTCAAAAAGTCCTTAAAATGCTGTTTCAGATTGATTAAAACTCCATTTAAGGCAATAATTTGAAATCTCTTGTAAATCGGCTTATTAATCGATGCGATCTATAAATTGTATTAAAACTAATATTGATCTTATAGAAACTGCCATCTTATTGAGAAAGTCAAGAAAAAATAGTCAAAGATTTTAAAAAGGACAGTTCTACACAATGAACAGTGATTTAAGAGATTATCCTCGTAAATTTTTTAGATACTATCAGGAGGATACTAAATGGAGAAAATGTATACCACCTGAAGAACGTCTGTCGGTAACAATAAAATTAGTGCTCATGATTAAATATTTATTTTCATAAATATAACATCATTATTGAAATTATAATATTAAGAGCCTACTAAACTTTCTATTCTGTTACTGATTTGAAATGTCAAATTCATCACTGGTACTATCGGATACAGTATTTGGATATCCCATGCAGTCGTTAGATGTTGAACCTCTAGGGGATAGTTGATCTTCCAAAAACTGTGAATAATAGTTTAGCATATCATGAACTTGAGTATTCTGACTTTGATTAGTGGAGGTTGTCGGCAAAAGTCCTGTATATGTCAGGCTGATTTTAGAAATTTCTTGTTGGAATTTGTGGACGCGTTGATTATAAGTGGTATGATTATAGCTTTGTAAAAGTTGACACCTCTATGCATGTGGGGGGCTAAAACTATCAGAACTTGACCATTTTTAGGACGTTTTATCACGTTTAGAATTTCTATCTTAGCATAATGTTTCTAATCTTTGGTTAGCTTTTTCAATATAGGAACAAGCATTAAAGCAAAATTTTTGTCTTTATCAATTTCTTCGGATTTCTTCTGTTTTTCATATTCTCAATAATTTAGTTTCATATGGGGTTATCTTTCCTTTAATTCGATTTGCAACATGTCCAACAGGTGTGGACTGTATATTTTCAGTATTTTCAGTATTGCTTTATAAAATGGTAGATGTGTTATAATTGCCTTTATTTTCACCATTATTTTGTGAAGGTTGCAATAATTGCCACTAGTGGCTTTGTCCTGCATGCTAGGTAGCAAAAATAATATCTGATCAAGAAATATATATTTTCTTCTTTTTCTTTGCGGCTTGACCAAATACTGTTCTGCGTTGAGCTGCCAGTTCTCTTGCAAAACAATCTTTCAAATTTTTTCATTTTTTCTGAACTTCTTTTCTGAAAAAAATTAATACATAATTAGATTTTATTTTTCACAAACATTTTTTTCCCCGATATCTTGCCACGGGCAACAGTTTTAATTCTTTGTAATTTGAATACCTACTAGGAGCTATTACAATAAAGGAAATTGTTAAGGATACATGTGAACAGTTGTGGAAACGATTACAATCTATGTATATGCCAGAAATATCTGAAGAGAATTAATTAAGTATTGCCAAACAGTATTACGATATATCAAATTTTCCAAACTGTATTGTTGCTGGGGATGGCAAACACATCAGATTAAGAAAGCCTATTAGCACTGGTTCCGAGTTTTATAACTATAAATTTTTTTTTCTACAATTCTTCTAGGTGTAGTAGGCTCCGACTATTGTTTTACAGTAATAGTTGTTGGAGCATATGGTGCAAGAAGTTATTCCAATGTATTCAAGAATTCTCATTTTGGGCAAAGACTGAGTCATAATCAACTAAACATTCCTAGTGCGCAAAAACTACTATATGATGAGACATTTGCCTTTCATATTGTAGAAGATGAGGCATTTGCTTTATCGGATAATATTTTACGGCCTTATCCCCGACCGAAGAAACTTGACTATGAAACGACGAGTATTTAATTATAGATTAACCTGAGCTCGTCGAATGGTGGAATGCACATTTGGAATATTGGCGAACAAATGGCGAATTTTTCATTGTCGTATACATGTGAGTGTCGACAACCTATCCTGAAGAATATCAGTTATCTAAGTTTCTATGACGACGACCTTTAATGTAATATACAGTGTGTCCATTTAATGTGTAATAGTTCAATTATGGGCTTGCAGACTACTTGTCCAAAAAAGTGTGAGCAGATATTCCAAATAGACTAAAAGTTGCACATTTTAAAATTAATTTCATATATACAGGGTAATTAAAAAAAAAAGACAATCAAAGTTGATTAATGGAATATCCTGTATATTTTTTACTGTCGAATAACTCGTGAATTTTTGCGTACATTTGATCCGTCATTCATAGCCCTAGCTTCAGCGGTTTTCAAATTATTGGCATTATTGCAAAAGTTCTCTTCTTTACCAATAGAATAAAAAACCATATTGTCTTTCCATTTACTTGATTGTCACATAGTTTACTTGTAATGGCCAACTTGACCAAGGACATTACTTTGTTAAAACGCCCTATATCATCCAAACGCTACACTATCACGTCAATTAAAACATATCACGATATAAGTAATGACCTAAGCTTCTAACAAATGGTACCAAACCACTTATTCCTTATTTAGATTTTTAAAGGAGTGACTTCCCCTGCTCGAGGAATGATTATTGTTGCATTCTAGTTTGAGTTGCGCTACCCTTCCTTTTAAAGTTGGCTTGTTTTGTGGATTTCTGCTTAATCCATCCGGTTATCTTGTAATTTGTCTGTAACCTTTCAGTATAGATACCCGTATTTGTATGTAATTTTTCTTTAAAAAAATTAAGTAGGTAGAAATAATTTAAGCATCTAATTAAATTGAATCTACATTTTTTTTAATTAAAAATAAATTTTAAGTTTAATCATCCCTAAAATTATTATTTATTTTTCTTTATTATTATTTATTTTGATAGTTCAGTTGTTTAATGCGAACAACGTAAACTCAAAATTTAGGTTAAACTTTTTTTGGTATAAAACAAAACCAAGTTTAATAAACATTATACAATATTAGTGTTTATGTGTTTTAAAATAATTACAGGTACCTAAATAAATTATAGTTGTCGTTTCATTTATTCTCTTTGTTGCATTCTGCTTTAGTTTACTTACAGTTTTCTTTAATCTAATGCGGATTGTTTCTGCTTGTGGAAATGTGAACTTTACTCTTATGTCGTATAGTGAACAAGGATGGTTTTTCAAAGAATAGCACTAAGTACAAAATATGTTAATAAATATTTGAAAGGTACAAATTAAAGAGATGCAAATGTATCAATGCGGATTGATTCTGCTTGTGGAAACGTGACTCTTATGCCGTAGAGTGAGCAAAGAAAGGCTTGATGTACAAAATCTGTTACTGAATATCTAATATGCAAATACAGAGATATCGATTGCTTTCTGCTGGTAAAATGGATTCTTTACTCTTGATGATATTATTATAATTAGGGGTTCTTTCAAAGAGTTTGGTTAAACATGTAAATATTTTTTGATGGTACAAATTAGTACAAATTCAGTGCTTTTACACTTTTTTTTTTTTTTTAACGTGGTCCTGCTAGCTTAATGTTAATCTAGCAGCGTCACGTTTTTCTTCTATAACGGCACATGGTAAAAAAAAAATTTTGATAGGTTGTATAAATTAGTACAAAATAGGTACTAAATAATGTTATAGGCTTGAAATGATTTTGACTAGTTGGTGCTGCTAACTTAATAGACGTTGCTAAATGCTAAGAAGCAGGTAGATTTTCTAGCCAGAAACTATAAAAATGCATCAAAAATTTTGTTTTCTATCTCAGTACAATAATAAATTTTTGAGGAATTGAATACGATTGACTTATAATGATTTGTTAACAGTAGTTAAGTTTTTGTAAACATTTTTCTTGATATTTGCTTAAGTAATTTCTTTTTTCCTACAACACGTTATTTCTCTACACCAAAATTTTCTTATAGCGTTTTGATTCTATTTTATTGTAGTCGTACAGGAGTAAGTTTATATTTTGCAATACTGAATTCGTTGCTATAAATTACTTATTTTAATTTGGTATTTTGATTTGCTTAATAGGCTATTTAGCAAATCAAATTCAACTCAACAGGTACACAAATTTAATAAATATTATTTTGGCACGTTTTTATTCATAGCATAGGTAAATATGATGCTAACCTAAACTTAGAACAAAGCAATTGGCCTTAAATAAATACAGTTACTTTTTTTAACAAATTTTGGTGTTTTAAGATTGTGTTAAAGATAAATTTTTAATGTTTCTTTTTGTTAATTTCTTATATTATTCTTCTTCTTATTTTATTCATATTTTGGTTTATAATAAATCCATTCCTGTAGAAAAATTTAATGGGATGAAAAAATAGAGAGTGGATTTTGTCAAGTGACTGTCAGACGGAATGAGATTTATTTTAATAATGGGAATAATGAGATTCTATTTTATTATAATTTAAAAAAAATTTGAGATTTGAGTAGACCGATAGTGGAGACGCAAGTAAGTATTGAACCAGCAATAAAAGAGGCGGTTTTTTGAATATCACTTAACCATTCATCCCCGGTGCACAATATCGTGGTTCCTTCCGGTGGGGTTACTCGCAAAATGGTGTTGCGGTCTTTCTAAATCACATGATGCAGGGGGAGATGGACGCTTTATTAGGTACTCCCGATCCGGTCATTGGGATACCAACTAGGTTGAGCGTCCGGGGAAAGCCTCCACTTATTTCAGGTGACATTAGCTAGTTGTCGAAGACTAAATTAATTTATATAAACACTGTATGGAGTAATTAAATGGATCTAGTTAAACAAACGATAACAAAAATAAGGGGTGGAGTCCCCCTGTGAGCATAAAAATTGTTCTTTGTTTATCAGATGAGTAATTATGGTTTTATTTGCCAATTTCCCTCTATTGTGTTGCTATTGAAATGAACCGCTTTTTGAGAATTCGCGGATTTTTGGTGTGACTAACAGCCCTCAGTACTCTATATATTTTGCAATTGTTAGCAATCATTTGGATAAAGATAATCTATAAAAAGTCTGTCTACAAATAAATGCATAGAATGCTATACACTTATTTATTATTTAGGTAGAGAACGTTGGTAAATAAGCATATCGTTATTGCTTCATCAGAAAGTATAATACCTGACAACATTTCAGGACGGAAGCAATTTTGCAAAAGTAATAATGATCTTTTTATACCGTAGTATGCGTATATTTTGTTTACTACCAGTAATAGTTAAATCTTGTGATACACTTTTCAGTTAATATAGAAAATCTGGAGCGCTGTTAATGAAAATTGTTGATTTGTATCGCCGAGAAATCGGATAATGTATTGACAATTTACATCACTGTAATAACCTCTAATCCAGTTTTTGATCATAATAGTTTACCCAATTATTAATTAAAATAGTGCAAAACATCAAGCATACGACACTCTAATAGTTAATTTTTGTAATAATGAACTGATTTTGACGTAATAAGACTAATTTTTTTCGTAACGATATGTAGATCAAAAAAGCTTTTTCTTTTTGTCGAAACTTGTTTACATTGTTTACATAGCAAAATTTGCTGGTAAGTGCTAATTTTAATCAATTTTGACCGGTTTACAAATTTTTTCCATATATCTTATCACTAAAAATTATATATAAGATATTTTATGGATAAATTAATTTGTTAATATAATTATTAATTAATTAATACATTTGGGGCAAATTCATTAACATTTCAAAAATTAATTTTTAATTAATTTATTTATTAATTTTGCTAATTTGATGATTTATGTGTTGATTAAAATAAATAATTTTACAAAAACTCATGGTAAAATTGATTTGACATGCTAAATAAAACTTGAATCAATATTAATTTTTTTAATTCATTAATTTATTATTTAATAATTTTTGGAATTAATTTATACAAAAATATGGTTTAGATAATTAATATTATCTGAAATCGAGTCCAAAATCATTTTTTTAGTACATTTCAAAATTTGTTAATTATTCAATTAAATTGTTAATTAACAAACTAATAAATTAATTCATTTTTTAATAATATAGACTAAAAATAGGAATTTAGCGTGTTAAGATTACTTCAAAACAAATTCAAACTCGAAATTTTTGAAATGTTCATGAATTTGCCCATAATTTATTAATTAATTAATAATTAAATTAACAAATTAATTCAACCATAAAATATTCTATATATTTATTTATTTAATCGTATGGTACATTTAAATATTGTATTGTGATGTGTTATGTATAGTGCCCCTAGAAGATCAGTATAAACCTGTATAGTGTGGTGATTAATTTTTAGTGATAAGATATATGGAAAAAATTTTGCAACCGGTCAAAATTGATTAAAATTAGCACTTACCAGCAAATTTTGCTATGTAAACAATATAAACAAGTTTTGACAAAAAAAGAAAGTCTTTTTTGATTTACATATTTAAAAAAACATAAACTTGTTTTTAAGATCGTGTTTACTGAACTATTAAAAAATTTTTTGTCAAAAGAAAAGTTTTTAGCAAGGGGAAGGGGGATTGCAACTATCAGACCAACTATCTGAAGACTTGGCACACAAAAGCGGGTCAATCTAACTATTGGACCTTTGATAATAAATACGTACAAGAAAATTTCCATATTTTAAATTAATCAAGTATACATTTATACAATTATTTTTTTGAGTTAATTTTGAAGCCAATTTCATATACTTAATTGTTTTTTTTATTTTAAATACTGCTGAGATTCTTTAAATATTGTTGGAGACTTATTGCTCTACATTAAAGGAAACGAATCGTAGTTTAATAATTTTATTTTACGACTCTTAAACTTACTCTTTACAACAACTCTTAAGATCTGACTGAGCTCACAAAATATTCTTAAATCTAAATGGGGGTGAGTTCATCCCCACCGCACCGTAAATATGGAAGCCTGTGCCGAACATAATTGGGCCACCAGAAAAATGTAAAAAAAAACAAATTGACAATTTAAATCTAAACATATTTACATTTTAAGTTATTACACTAAAATTAATCTTACAAATGACGAACATGTCGTATTAGTAGTACATAAAATTACACAATAATTATTTAATAAATAGGTAATACACAAATTTTTGAAATAGATATTACAGTAGTATTTGTAGTCGTTTTAACCTGTACAATGCGTACTTTACTATCTTTTCCTTTTATACAATTTACAATGCGTCCAAGTTTCCATTCTAATGGAGCGCGATTGTCTTCTTTTATGAGTACAAGCATACCAATTTCTACATTAGGTAAATTATGTTGCCATTTTGGTCGATTTTGTAATTGTACCAAATAATCATTTGACCAAGATTTCCAGAAAGATTGCTGTATCTGTGTACATCTTTTCCAAAATGTTAATCGATTAATAGGTATCGAAGTACAATCAGCTTCTGGGACATTGGTAAAAGTGGACCCGATCAAAAAATGAGCGGGTGTAAGATATGAATAATCGGATGCGTCATTACTAATTGGACTAAGCGGTCTGGAGTTTACTATGGCTTCTATTTGAATAATGATTGTGTTTAACTGCTCATACGTGAAATTATTTTTTTCCAACAACGCGTTTTAAATGATGTTTCACAGATTTAATTCCCGCTTCCCATAATCCTCCGAATACCGGAGAGTAAGCTGGGATAAATACCCATTGAAAACCCCAATTAGAAACTGCATTTTCCACCTTATCTTTATGTTTTTTGCTATCCATTAATTTAAATAATTCATTTAATTGATTGTTGGCACCTTTAAAAGTACTGCCATTGTCACTATAAATAATGATTGGAAAACCTCTTCTCCCAATAAAACGTTTTAAGGCTGCTAAAAAGGCCTCCGTCGTCATGTCTGAAACTATTTCTATATGAATCGCTTTCGTTACAAAGCAAACAAATAAAGCTATATAAGCCTTTGATATAACTGATCGCCTTAATGTGGTTTGTTTAATATAAAAAGGACCTCCAAAATCAAGTCCTACCTTTTCAAAAACTCGAGCTATTGTTACTCTGTCCGCTGGCAACGATCCCATTAACTGTTGAGAAACTTTAGCTTTTAATTTAAAGCATATTACACATCTATGCAAAACTTTTTTATTTCTCTATTACTATTTATCAACCAAAATTTTTCTTTTAAACTGAACAATACCTGCTTTGGACCAGCATGTAGTAAACTAATGTGTTCATTTTGAATAATTAAAGATGTAATATGTGAATTTTTTGGTAAAATGATAGGATGTTTTTTATTATAAGGGATTGGTGCATTGTGCAACCTTCCCCAACCCAAAGAATTCCTTCACGATCAATAAAAGGATTTAATGCTTTTAAATTTGATTTAATTATTTCATTTGAAACTAAACGCTTTAAATCTTCATGAAATTCAATTTCTTGAGTTATTTTTAAAATAAACATAAATGCATCTTTTAGTTCTTTTGAAGTTAAATTGTTAGCTTCATTTTTTGTCTTGTTTTTCAAATTATAAATAAATCGAAAGCAATACGCTATTACCCGTTTTAATTTTTGAATACTTGAAAATTGTTTAAAAACGACCATCATTTGATCTCTTTTTGTTATGCTTATGTGCGATACTACTTCTGGTATTTCTATAAATACATTTTTATTATCGCCTAAATCATGTTTAAATTCAGACGTTTTTAAATAATGTGGTCCCGTCCACCATGTTCATGAATTTGTAGATCTTGTGGATCTACTCCACGCGATAAACAATCTGCGGGATTATCATGACTTCTAACGTAAAGCCAATTAAACTTACTCGTTAACTCCTGAATTGTCTTGACTCTATTTGCTACATATAACTCTAACTTAATTGAATTGCTGGTAATCCAGGCCAAAGCTATTGTTGAATCCGAATATAAAAACACTTTTTGAATTCGATTTTTTAATAAATTATATAATCTATGCGTTAGTTTAGCTAAAAGTACTGCACTATTTAATTCAAGTTTAGGGATAGTAATTTTCTGACTTAACGGTGCAATTCTTGATTTAGAGCATAGTAATGAAACACGAACTTCGTTATTGCTTAAAATTTCGCGTAAATAAACACATGCTCCATATGCATATGAAGATGAATCACAATATCCTACTAATTCTGTGCGAACAGATTCATTAAAGACGATCAAACGAGGTACCTCAATGCTTTTCATTTTCAATAACGAACTTGCAAATTTTTTCCAATCTTGTTCAATTATTTGTGGTAAATCATCGTCCCACGAAACATTCAATAACCATAACTTTTTGCATAAGTACTTTTGCTGAGACTAATATAGGTCCCGCTAATCCTAAAGGATCATAAAACTTAGAAATAAATGATAAAACCGTTCTTTTGTAAATCTATTTTCTAATTCTAATACAGGGCAAGATAATTTGAAACTATCTGATTTTACATTAAATGATAATCCTAAAGTTTTAATATTAATTTTTTTCCTTTCCTAAAATTATTTCGTGATCCTGCCTATTATTTATTGGAATATTAGCTAAGAGAGCGGGATGATTAGAGCACCATTTGTGTAATTCTAAATCAATTGTGCCTAATAAATTTATTAATTCATTTTGAAGCAATATGGCTTCCGTTAAAGTATCAGCTCCGCATAAAAATCGTCAATATAGCAATTATTAGCTATGGCTTTACTAGCAAGAGGCCATTTTGCCGCTTCTTGTTGAGCTGCTTCTACCAAACATCTAGTAGCTAAGTGTGGACTTGCTTTTAATCCATAAGTGACGGTTTGTAATTGAAGATACTGATACTCTTGATTTTCTTCACGCCAAATAATATTTAATAATGATCTATGATCGGGGTGGATTAGAATTTGGCGGTACATTTGCTTAATGTCCGCTACGAAAATAAACTTATATGTCCTAAAATTAATCAAAACGTCGAATAACTCTGACTGAACAATGTCACCATTATACATGACGTCATTAAGTGAAATTTTGTTTTCGTTTTCATTGACCCATCGAAAACCACTCTTAATTTTGTGGTTGTACTTTCATTTCTAATTACGGGATGATGTGCCAAAAATAAACGGGATTATTTCCTAATTTATACTCATTGATATCAATAAATTTTGCATGCCCTAATGAAATGTATTCGTTTATAAACTTACAGTAATCAGAATAAAGCTTTTGATTAGATGCAAATCTTTTTCTAAATTATTAAATCTTTTTAATGCAATTGAATATGAATCACCTAAATTTAATTCTGCAAGTTCTCGTTTCAAAGGTAATTTAACTTGAAACCTTCTACCTGCCTTAGAAAATGTTGTTTTAAAAATAGTTTCACAAATATCTTTTTCTGTTACAATTTTTTCCCCCGGCACAGAATCAATTTCCCAAAAACTTTCAATTAATTGTTTTAAGTAATTATTTGAGTTTTCGTTATGTTCATCATCGTCATTACAACTGGTTGAATTTATTGCGTGTAATGTAATAAGATGGGATGCTTTGGGTTTATTAAAATTGTTAGAACACAAAAATGATCCACTTACTACATAACCAAATAATGTATTCTGAAAAATAGGTTGATTTAACCCTAATTTTAATGTTCCGTCAACAATTACTTCAAAGAAAATATCAGCCCCTAATAGCATTGATATATGTGACGGTTCATTAAATGTTACATCCGCGAGTTTGATATTATTGGGAATTTTAATTAACTTCGCATTAAAAGAATGATGCGGTAACTTGGTGGTGATATTGGGTACTACTAAGAATTCGTGGTTTTTAGAATAATTATGTACAAGCGAGCTAATGCTTAAAACCGCGGTACCTTTTGCATATGAAATCCCTTCTGAGATTCCATTAACTGTAATATTTTGTTTATTTACCTCAATGTTAAAACTTTCGGTGAATTTTTCGGTAACAAAAGAAGCTTGGGACCCTGAGTCTAATAAACATTTTATGATCACTTCGGTATTATCCTCGGTTGTTATTTTTACTTGGGCTGTGGGTAAAAGTACCTGAGTGGCACAAAGATTACTTACTATTGTTTGATTGTTGGACAATACAATTTCTTGGTTTTCAACGTGCAATAACCCATTATGCGGCTTTCCACATAATACACAAACCTTGTAAAAACATTCCCCGCTATGTGCATTTAAGCATATTTTACAAAATCCTTTTCGGTCACAAATTTAATCCTATCTTCAACAGGAATATTTTTAAACTTCACGCATGAATAAATTTTATGATTGTCTATATTACAAAATGCACAAGTAATTTGTAAAGCCTGTTTGTTGTTTTCTCTTTTATTTTTATTAAATGATTTTTTAACGTTAGTTACATTTACAGCAACTTTATGTTTAAATTTTGAATTATTTTGACTATTTGAACTAGATGCTTCCATGCTTCCTGCTCGCTTTTCTAAAAACTCTAAAAATTGTTTTAATGATAAGGGTTCTTTTTTGATTACGTTCTAATTGAAACGCGCGATTAGTGTAAGAATCAATCTTTTGGGATAGCATATATACTAAAATGGAATCCCACCCGTGAACTGGTTCACCTAAATTTTTAAACAACCTACATGTTGCCTTATTTTAGAAACAACTTCCCTTAATTGTTTTGATGATGCACCAGAAACTGATTGTAATTCAAATAATTGTTTTAAATGCGCCATGATTATTAAATTTTTGTTGCTAAAGCGATCACGAATTAGCTGAATTGCGGTATGATACGAAGAATCGACCACTGGCAAACTGAAATTAATTCTAAAGCTTCACCTTTCACATATTTTTTTAAATAATACAATTTTTGTATATTTGACAAATTGTTGTCTTGGTGAATTAAAGCTTCAAAAAGCTCATAAAACGTATTAAACTCAGTAACATCGCTACCATCAAACAAAGGTATATCTAATGCGGGTAATCTTACATTTCCCCGGATTTTATTGTTTGACTCTTCAATAAGTTGCGCATTATTCACCGATTGCGATGATTTTTTGTGTAATAATTCTAGTTTTAAGTTTTTCTAATTTAATGAGAAGCTCTTGATAAAACTCAAAAATGTCGTCTGAATCAGAGTCTTGAATACACAAAATTTCATCATTCAAATCATTGAAACAGTCATACAATTTTGTTAAAGTATTTTTCCTTACATCTATATCACAAACGCTTCAATTTTTATTATATTGTTTTTTATTGAATTTCGTCGTATTATTAATTTTTTAAGTGATGCCATATTTATAATTGACTTATTTAATTTATAATTAACGTTTCTATTTATTTTGTTTTAAGAACCACAAATACTATTTTACGCAACTTGTAAAAACTTGTGGAAGTACTTACAGGAACAGTTCGCCCAGCCAAACTTCTTTGTTGGTAATGGGTTTTTTTTTTTTTCTTCGAAATTTGCCTACCTTGGCAATGCCTTTACTTCGCGTCTTCTTCTAGTTGATAATTTATTAATATTCTGTGGGTCTGGATCTGGATACGTGTTTCGTCAGCGTCAACTACTTCACTCTCACTATTTTTTTTTTTTTTTATTCACTTTTATTACTTTTATTATTTTGATTTCGATATAAATCTGTATTTATTCATTAATACCACAGTGCTAGTTATGTGGCGTCGAAGGACCAATTTTAATGTTGGAGACTTATTGCTCTACATTAAAGGAAACGAATCGTAGTTTAATAATTTTATTTTACGACTCTTAAACTTACTCTTTACAACAACTCTTAAGATCTTACTGAGACTCACAAAATATTCTTAAATCTAAATGGGGGTGAGTTCATCCCCACCGCACCGTAAATATGGAAGCCTGTGCCGAACAAATATAAAATATTATAAAACTATGAAATATTAGAAACATACACAATTTTTTGCTTTATGCCTAAACTAGATATCTGATTAGTTATTCTCGTTAACACAGTGAATTTATTGTAATTATACTTTTGAATTGAATTTAAATGGTTATTTAAGTGGTCGGGGGAATTAAACGTTCCTAGGTCCAGTCCGATGATTTAAAGTTAATACGTTACTACTATTCACACGTGTCAATGTTTTACACGAGATGTCGTAAGACACACATTTTACTTTAGTACGTTATAATGAAGTAAAAAAAAAATTATTGCCGATTTGAAGAAAACCACCCGTCCGATTTTATGAAACTTTGTACAAAGACCTTATTTATAATTCCCAAGATTTGATTAGAGTTTGGGCTTAATCTATGCAGCTAAAACAGTCTTTAACCTACACAAATTTTCAAATTTTGAAATATTTAGAAAAATATGCACTTTGCACATTTTTATTTCAAATAAAAGTTGTTTATAATGTAATTATACACAACTTTTGTTTAAGTTATTTTTGATCCGATAAGTAGTTACTGAGACATAACAATCACGTGAAACTAATGATTGTAACAATATCTACACCAATATCAATATTACAAAAAGTTGAGGAAGAAAGTTGTTAGAAATTCTATTGTCTATAGCTTTTGTTTGAACCATATTTATAAAACGCAATATTGTTTTTGCTTAACGGGGTGATATCAAGTTCTGCTGTAGGGGGAAGTTGGGTAAAACAGGACGGTCTGGTAAAACAGAATACCCTGTTTTATTTCAAAACAATAAGACCGTAAATGATAACTCTCGGTACCTACCGATGACCAGCACGTCATCAACCAACACTAGTTTCAGTCTAGACGGCGTAAGGAAGTGGATGTAGTCGAATTATGAGGTTAAACAAAAATATTTAGCGTGCTTTCAAACGGTGGTTTTTAGTTTACAGACAAAAAATTAACTTGAAGGTGAGTAGATTTAGGGGGAAATAGTGTTTATTTACTATAGTTATGTACAAAAAAATAGACAGGGCAGAAATGGAGTGGCTTTTATAATAGCTGGAGGATGTGCAAAGAACATATTGGGTTTGAACCAATAAACGGAAGATTAGCATACATTAGAATGAAGGGCAAATACGAACTTGTCATTAATAAACGCATACGCTCCAACAGAAGATGCAAACAAGGAAGATAAGGCAGAATTGTATGAGGAGTTAGAAAGGACTATATGAAAAAATACCAAAGAGATGATCTGATAATGCTGGGAGATTTTAATGCCCAGATTGGTAAGGAGGGCTATGTTGGAGATGTGGCTGGGATAAATACGATACATGAAAAAACCAATGAAAATGGAGAGAAGCTATGCAACCTTGCAATGCTGTGCAATTTGAGAATTATAACCACAGATTTCATTCACAAGAAAATACATAAGGAGACCTGGATAATACCTGGAAGTGGCAAAGGAAATCAAATAGACCACATATTAGTAGACAAGAGAAGAACATTTAAAGTGAAAGATGCAAGATCATATAGAGGATACAGCGTGGACCCCGATCATAATATGGTAATAATGAAGGTGAAATGGATAAGATGAATATGGCTGCAAAGAACCAAAAACAAAAAACAACAGATGGGCAATAGAAAAATTAAAAATGAGAAGAACCAAAAAAAATACATGCAACACTACAAGATGAGATGGAAAAAAAACAACAATGCCAGAATATAGAAGAAGAATGGACTAGTATAAAAAATAGTATATTGAAAGCATCGGAGAAAACAATTGGATATAGAAAGGCTAAAAGTAGAAAGGAGTGGTTCGACGAGGAATGCAGAACAATAATACAAAGGAAGAGAGAAGCCAGGCT
Source organism: Abscondita cerata (assembly GCA_030710515.1). Classification (NCBI taxonomy): domain Eukaryota; kingdom Metazoa; phylum Arthropoda; class Insecta; order Coleoptera; family Lampyridae; genus Abscondita; species Abscondita cerata. The sequence continues at coordinate 269,890 of JALBCR010002666.1, read as the reverse complement.
GCGATGGATGATTTCCCAAACCTCCAATGGACAATGAGAAATACAAAGAAATAAGAAGACAAGTTGTAAATCTTTGCAAAAATAAAAGCAACAGTGGATGGAGAGGAGATGATGACAGACATAGAAAAAGCACATAAAAACTCAAGAGACATTTACAAAAAATAAAAGGAGCAGAAGTATACTAGAAGAATTGTTACTAGGAATGAAAGACAAGACCGGAGAAATGAAATACGAGGAGGAAGAAATTAAAGGTATATGGAAGGAATATTTGGAGAAATTGCTTGGTAAAGAGATGGATGAGAGAAATAGAGTCAATAGAATACCGTTACTAGAAGAAGAAGAAGTAAGAATAGAGGAGCCAACATACGACGAATTTAGCAAGACCTTGGCATCAATGAAAAACGGGAAGTCACCCGGCGTAGACAATATAAATACGGAGTTGGTGAAAATGGGAGAAGAGACAATGTTAGAAAGAATGTACCAACTGATGATTGCAATATGGAGAGAGGAGAAGATGCCGGCAGAGTGGGGTATGGCAGAGATCATTCCAATTTACAAGAAGGGAGACATAAAGGAATGTAATAATTATAGAGGTATATCCCTGCTTAACAACAGCTATAAGGCGCTAACCAAATGATACACAAAAGACTACAAGATCATATAAATGGCGAAGGAGGTGAGCTATCAACAAGGATTCCGGCCTGGTAGATCTACGATAGATACCCAATGTTTGTGGTGACCCAAATAATGGAAAAATGCTATGAACACGACATAGGATTGGAGATGTTGTTCGTGGGTGACTTCAGACAGGCATTTGATCGAGTTAAGAGAGGCCATTTAATAAGAGAAATGGAGGGCATGAAAGTACCTGCAAAATAATACGTTTGATTCAGATGACAATCACAACAGCGGTAGTCAAAACTATGAAAGGTCTGACCAAAGAAATTCACGACTAAGCGGGAGTGGACAAGGGATGCACTTTCTGCCGTTCTGTTTAACATTGTGTTGGAGGGCATTGTAAGAAAAACCAAGGTGCACTGGGACAATAATGAATAGAAATGTACAGATAGTTGCTTTTGCTGATGACATCGTAATAATAGCAAGAACGCATAGAGCTTTGGTGGAGGTGTTTGTGAAATTGGCAAAAGAAGCAAAAGAGCAGGACTTGAAGTTGAACGAGTCGAAGACGAAACTCATGAGGTGCCACAGAGGAAGAATAGAACCAAGAGAGGCAGTAACAATTCAAGAATACAACTTTGAAGAAGTGAGAACTTTTAAGCCACTTGGGCATACAAATAAAGGACAATGGTGAAAGAGAAGAGGTGGTTAAAGATCGAATAATGGCGGGAAACAGGGCCTACTATGGAAACAAAAGCTATTAATGAGCAACACATACGGAAAGAGACAAAGATCAAGATGCATAAGACCCTGATAAGACCCGTAGTTACATACGGGACGGAGATATTGTGCTTGACAAAAAGAGAGGAAGATAAACTGAGGATATTCGAGAGGAAAATAATGAGGAAGATTCTGGGAATGAAGAAAGTAAATGACGGGCAACATAGAGTAAGGACAAACAATGAAATAGAGCATGAACTGGAAAACGGAAACATTGTGCGACACATTAAAGCATTGAGATTGGGCTGGTCCGGCCACGTGATGAGAGCACAAGAGAATAGATCAATCGGTTGTGTTATGAGATGGGGAGCCGGATGTTGGGAGACCGAGGGGAGAGCCAAGGTTAAGATGGTTAGACGAAGTAGAAAATGACCTAAGAACTTTGAAGATAACAGATTGGAAAGCGAAAACTCTAGATAGAAATTGTTGGAGGGAATCGTGGAAGGGGCGAAGACACACAAGGAACTATAGAAAGAGGGAAGAAAAGGAAGATGATTGAACTCAAAAGTGGAAAGCCAGGGACTAATCCACCCACGGAAAAGTGGATTTGAAAGCGTCCGGAGCAGTGGCGATATTTCTTTGAAATGGAGTGCCGACATTATTATTATTATTATGTACAAAAGGTTCTAGGAATTTGCTTTTGTTTGTTATTAAAATATAGTCATGTTTTAGCAATCCCACAGTTGGGCTCCGGACACTGTGTGGTTGGGTAAAACCGGACACTGTGTGTACCCAACTACATTTTCAATGTCTTTCAATTAGGAAAGATATATACAAGAAAAACGCAAAGGCAGTCTTGGGATGAGAACAGTATGCGTCGGGTGGGGGGGGCCGGCTCGTACAACCATTGAAGCAAGGGTGAAGAAAATTAAACAGGGTGTTCTTAACAGAGAGATTCAGCAAAAAAGGACTTGGGCGTCATAAACTTGTTTTTAGTCCTGCTCAGGAAAAGATGAGGAATTAGTGGAATATATTTTGTGTATGGAATCACGCCTGTTTGGTTTAACTCTCAATGCATTAAGATGTTTGGCATTTGAATTAGCAGAACGCAACGGCTTGCCTAATAGGTTTAATAAGAGCAAGAAAAAGGCTGATAAAGCATGGCTGTATGCTTTTTTCAATTGGCATCCGACTATTAAACTTCAATCTCCTGAGCCAACCTCACTAGTTAGGGCAATGGGTTTCAATAGGCCTTCTGTAAACAAATTTTTCTCGCTGATTACTGAAGAAACACAAAATACCCCTGAGAGTATTTATAACATCGATGAAACAGGGATTATGACAGTACCAAAAAACTGTGTGCATTAATGCCGGGGGGTCTGTTGTTCGTTTTCCCAAGAGCTAGGGCAAAGCCAGAACTGTTAGATAATGCTCCCCCTGGTATTACAGCTCATTACCATCCTTCAGGGTGGATGCAAACGGAAATATTTTTGAGTTGGTTCGATAAATTCATTGCTTTTTCCAACCCTTCTAAAGAAAATCCAGTTCTTTTGCTTCTAGATGGCCATGCCACCCATACTAAGAATATAGAGCTAGACGTAAGATTTATGTCATCACTCAGCTCATATTACAGTTCAGAGGTCCAGAGATGGATGCAACAACATCCAGGCAGGCTTATTACTATTTCTCAAATAGGAAAACTTTTTGGAAATGCTTTTATGAAAGCCGCTAGCGTCCAAACCGCAGTTAGCGGATTTAGAAAAACAGGGATACATCCACTAAATATAGAGATCTTCCCAGACTGGATGTTTGAACCGGCCGAGACTACAAATAGGCCCACTCAAGGTGAAATAAATGATAACCAGTTACCAGAACCTAGAAACTCTCCGCTTAGAACACCATTGAGAACACCACCGAGGACACCACTAAGGACACCACCAAGAAGTTTACCGAGATCACCACTGAGAAAACCACCAAGCACAACACCGATTCCTACAAAGCAGTTTTATGCAAATTCAACTTCTTCATGTTCCCATACCACGCAGAATTTTATAATAACGCCACAACAGGTTGTTCCAGTTCCTCATTCTGAACGAAAATTAAATCTAAATGATAGAAGAAGGGGTAAAACTGCAGTGTTAACATCGACACCATATAAAAAGGAACTAGAAGAATCAATTTCTAAAAGACTTACTACAAAGAAGCTAAAATTAAACTTAGGAGATACTGAAAAAACAGCCCATATAGCCAAACTAAATAAAAAGGCAAAATAAATGACAATGGGATGACGACTAGAAAAGACGTAACAGTAAATAACGCAAATAAGAAAAACAGTAGCAGTGCAAAAGAAACGAGCGTGAGAGACAAAAAACAAAATGATACCAAGGGTCAAAAAAATATAAAAGAAGGAAGTTGAGAGAAAGTGATGATTCAAGTTCAGAAGATGAATGCGAAGAAGCAGCTTGTATATTTTGCAGCGAACTTTATTCCAATTTTAAGGCAGAAGAAGGTTGGATAAGGTGTCAACATTGCGAAGACTGGGCCCATGAAGCTTGTGCGGGAGTGGGGGAAGACGAAGACGACGTTTTTACCCGTGACTTCTGTCAGTAACATATTTAAATATTTTTTTTTGTTAACCTTTCCTTTTATATTATTAAGAATAATAATAACTTTTCTTTATTTGCCATGTTGTGTCTTATTTGCTGGGGACTAAACGTTATGGAAAGTATACAAGCTTAAGTATCCCGTTTTTCCGACTAGGTGGATAAAACGGGATACCTGCTCCGTTTTTATTATACATTTTTTTTTTTGTCATGTGGCTTCTTTTTTTGCATAAAAAATGGTATCAATCAAAGCCAATTAATAACTGAAACTGGAGCCAAAAAATAGTCCTCAGCATTGCTTTTTTTAAGAAGTTATAAGACCTAGAACACTAAGTATCCCGTTTTACCCAACTTTCTCCTAAGCACTTAATTTTTATTTATTTTTTTAATTCAAAAAACTTTTATATTAGTGTACAAAATTGTAACCCAAATTTTATACACTATGCTACATCGTTTGTCAAATTAAATTATGTTGGAATTAAATATAAGTGGTAGCTTTTATTTTACAATTGAATTCAATTTTAATTTAAAAAAATCATGTAATCGGACAATCCTTACTAGTATACTCGCAAGTATGCTATTTTTGGGTTTGTGTACAAATATGTTCATTGTAAATAAATCCTTTTGAATTTTGGCAACTATTTTAGCTATTATGATTACTTGTGTTTACGTTTGACATAGAAAAATGTTGATAATTAAAAATTATTTTAATTATATAATAAGTAAATGTAAGCAAACACTAAACATAAATATGAATAATCTCATCAGTGGCTTATGCTAAAAGTTTTGAGCTCTCCAATTGGAATGAAAACGTTTATCTAAATAACTTTGTGTAAATGATTACGTTTTTGTTTGGTTCAACTTTTATTATGAATTATGAAACTAATTACATCAATGCATAAATACTTATAAAATACAGCCATTTTAACCATTGAATTGAAATTAATTAGAGATTAGTATGAGACTTAATCTCGTATTAATACAGTCAATAAAATCGACTAAAACAGTTACGAAAATTATGTAAAGCAATATATCAAATAGTGACATTAACTCAACACAATTAATTATTTGTTCTAATGAAAACAAATGTTGATAAAACTAGGCAAAGCAAAATCTAATTATCACTATAATTATATGAAAAAATAAAACTGTTAATTAAATTGTGGTTACAAACTCTGTAGTATACAAAAAGATAATTAAATAATACAAATTTTACACGGTTTACTCACAAATTCAATTAATTAAACAACTTTTAATAAAAAAAATTTCATTCAAACAATTAAACAATTTTCTGGTTTCGTTTAGATAGACAATTTGCGTAATAAATTTTCTAGCGGTTTATGAAAAACATTATATCAAATTTGCTTTAACTTAATATAATGTGTTTTAGTAGGGCAACTATTTAATGTTAATATACAATAAACCGTTTCTTTAGCAAATAATTTACTAAAATACAATACGAAATCAATTTGGGTACACCAAAACACATTATACTACACCAACAAAATTAATGTAAAACCAATTAAGATGCAAAATTGAACAAGCAAACAGAAACCAACACGAAGATAATGGTTAATAATTTAGAAGGTCAGTATCATAAATTATTATTAGTGATTAATTGGTTAACTTTTAATGAATATCGTAGATCGTTGTTTGTGGACTATACCTACAAATGTATAACAGTGAATGTACCTACATATTTTTGGTAGGTAAAGAAAAAATATTATATTTATATTTCCTTTTTAAAATTTTAATTTATGGAAGAATTTGGCATCTTTAATTAGTAATTTTATTTTTTTTTTTACTTTTACCACGTGCTGGCTTGAAATTAAATAAAAAAAAATTGGAATTCAAACAAATTAAATCTAACATAAGCAATAAACAAATGGGAATCTGTATTCGAAGACAAATTTTACTTGTATATCCCTATTCATCTTAAAGTTATGTGTTGACATACACTTTTTAAGTAATTAATTTTATGTACTAATTATTGTTGATAACGACTTGAAATCAATTTTGAAACTCATAAATTCGTTATATTTGTGAAGATCTACATTTTTGGCACATTATATTAGCACAAACACTTTGCCTGTAAAATGTGAAAATCTTTTTTAGATAACTTGCTGAAGTTGTTTTGAACTTATCTACTTTGAAATTTTAAGATACATTTTACTTTTTGTTACAGTACATTTAGTTATAAACTTGAAGTCTATTTTTTCCAATTTGCGTTCTTATTCTAATGCTTTTTATCGCTTTACTACTAATTCAAACAAAATTTTACTTTAATCTAAAACACAAAACAGTAATAATTAATTTATTCTAAAGTTTTACAGATGTAGGTGCTGTTGGGATAATAAGTAATCACGCACATAAGCTTATAGTTTTTTTTTGTAAAACTTGTTTCAAAAAATTTGGAACAAACTAATCAAAGCAAGACAAGTTACAAAAAATACTCGCGTCATTTCCTAAACCTCACACAAAATGAAACAATTATAGATCTGATTTAATAATAAACATAGTTTATATTTTAACTTATCAATTATAGCGAATAATTTTCATTCTTCCAATTATGATTTTAACCACGCAGTTCCGAAATTTCGTTTAAACTTTAACGAACATTTTGTAACTAACAAAAAATTATATTATCTAGATAACAAGATTCAACCCTTTTATGTAAATGAAACCCTATATGATAGTATATTTTTAATTAAACGCATTTAAAATTATTACTGTCGACCAATGTAGTTTTTACAAGTTAGGAAAACCAAATTACAATTAGTTATATGTAATAAAAAATCCATTAATTGATGTCAGTAAAAATTACACATAATTATTTTAAGTGAAATGCATGTCTTCCGACATCTCGTGTATAAAAAACAATTAGTTTAATTATTTTACTTTAGACATAAAAGTTCTTATATTCCAAAATGATGTTGTATTGTGTATACATGCAGAATGCCCCAAATGTGCGCAATTCTTCCGTAACACAAACATATGATAATAGTATATTAAATAACTAGTTTCAGAAGACGCATTTTATAAGACGAGTACAGTTTCGAAAAACGAACTCGTTTTCGTAAGAACGAGTTGCTAAAATGCCTTCTGAAACGAATTCTTTATACTACTTTTTCTATTTTGGGTTTTCCAGATTGATTGTAAAATAAAATTTCGCGAGTTTTTTTAATTTAGGGAATTTTGTAGTATAATTGCTAGGTTGGCAATGTTTTTATTAAATTTTGGCTTAATGCTGGTTTAAGTTTAATTAGAACATTTATCATACGTTTAATCTTCAAAAAAGTGGGTGGAAATAAAAATAAGTAGATAAATAAATCTACTGAACATGAATTACAATTTAAGTGAACGCACGACGAACGTAACAACAGCTTTCACTTTTAATATAAAATCAGTGTTACCACCGTTCAGAATAAAAATTGTTCTATTTTTATAAAAGAACTCAATTTTTTATAAAAGAACTTATTGCTTTTATAGATTTGTAAGAGACCCAAAATAAAAAAATAGTATATTAAAGAACCAGTTTCAGAAAACGCATTTTATAAGACGAGTACAGTTTCAAAAACGAGCTCGTTTTCGAAAGAACGAGTTACTAAAATGGCTTCTGAAACGAATTCTTTATACTACTTTTTCTATTTTGGGTTTTCCAGATTGATTGTAAAATAAAATTTCGCGAGTTTTTTAATTTAAGGAATTTTGAAGTATAATTGCTAGGGTTTTCATTAAATTTTAAATTTTGGTTTAATGCTGGTTTAAGTTTAATTAGAACATTTATCATACGTTTAATCTTCAAAAAAGTGGGTGGAAATAAAAATAAGTAGATAAATAAATCTACTGAATATGAATTACAATTTAAGTGAACGCACGACGAACGTAACAACAGCTTTCACTTTTAATATAAAATCAGTGTTACCACCGTTCAGAATAAAAATTTTTCTATTTTTATAAAAGAACTCAATTTTTTATAAAAGAACTTATTGCTTTTATAGCTCTCTAAGCGACTCCAAAATAAAAATAGTAATTAAAGAACCAGTTTCAGAAAACGCATTTTATAAGACGAGTACAGTTTCAAAAACGAGCTCGTTTTCGAAAGTACGAGTTGCTAAAATGCCTTCTGAAACGAATTCTTTATACTATTTTTTCTATTTTGGGCTTTTCATATTGATTTTAAAATAACATTTTGCGAGTTTTTAAATTTAGGAAATTTTGAAGTATAATTGGCAATATTTTCATTAAACTTTGGTTTAATGCTAGTTTAAGTTTAATTAGTACATTTATTATCTTTTTTAATTAAGAAGTAATGGGTGGAAATAAAAATAAGTAGATAAATAAATCTACTGGACATTAATTACGATTTAAATTAACGCACGCCGAACGTAACGACATGTTCGACGTTTAATATCAAATCAGTGTTACCACCGTTCGAAATAAAAATGATTCTATTTTTATAAAAGAACTGATTTTTCTATAAAAAAACTTATTTGGATGCTTTTATAGATTTGTAAGCGACCAAAAATAGGAAAATACTTTAAATAAGACTTTTGCCAAATTTTAAACATGCTATTACAAAAAGCTAGAGTTTCTTGTTACATTTATACTTAAGTAGGTAAATTGTTTTATTAGACATTTTAACATAAATAAATAATTTTGAATTAACTATACTGATCTGCATAGAATAAACAATAACTAATAGGTAAAGCTGATCCTAACTTTCGAGGGTACATTCAAACTCGTGAAACTTTTGGGGCTGTTAGGAATAATATTATTTTGTAGTATTATTATTTGGCTTAAAAGTACAATCGAGAAATAATGAGTCAACAACTAAGAAGAATATATTAAAGAATATGAAATATGAATATGATACCAGAACAACAGAAAGAGGCATAAAATGCTCAATATACATGAGAGGGGATAGGAAAGAAGCAAAGAACTATGCAGTGTGTCCAGTTTAAAAGAGTCTAGGTTTTACGTGGGTATTGTGGTACTCTTTGGGGGGTTTTTTGTTTTTTGATTTTGTGATTTATTGTGAAATAGAGATTGTATATACAGTTAGATGGTGTGATGGAGGTGGATGGAGTTCTTTTATTTCTGTGTGTTGTACGTTGTTATATTTTTAATTTTTATATTTGAGAATTTAACGTATAAAAAGGGAGAGGAAGGTAAAAAAACGTTGTAACTTGATACAAATTGACATGTTTTACTTACTGAAAATATTTTCATGACGGTGTCACTTCCAGTTATACATGAAGCAAATATAAACTTTGTTATTTTAAATACAATGCCCCAATTTTTATTTTACTTTCGGTTTCCGCATAAACTTTACGTCTTCTACTATCCGGATTTGCGTACGTAATTTTTACCATTATTAAAAATATAATAATTTCAGGTGTTAACAACGAAAATTTGAGTCTAGTGAAAAATTAATATTTCATGAAACATAAAAGACAGATAAGCGAAACGGTTAGGCATAGTATTGGACTTTGTTTTCAGTATTAGACATTTTTGAAATTTATTTCTAAGGGAGGTCCGGGAGTAACGGTAGTTAAGAAAACTGAAATTGACTAAGAAGCATTTTTTTTTAACTTTAACACACCGTATCTTTCGAAAAGAAACAACTGCGGACATACGTCACAAAGTAAATTGTCATTATTTTTAATGCAAAATAAATCCCTAAAGTTCGTCGTACTTATTCACTAAAACCCTGTATAAATCAAAAAAAGTGTATATGGTACTTTACAATTTATTGGACCTAATATTTACATCTGTGAAGTGTAAAGAAATTTTCAATCTATGTGGAATAAGTGATTATAAATCTGCTTTGAAAAAATTAAATGATTTACGTCGACGTGAAAGATTGTATTGGTGTAGAATCAATCTAGTATTATTGATAGTGAAGGATGATGAACGTCATAAATGCCCGAGAAATTAATATTAAAGATTTGTTATTGTCGAAAAATTATTTTAAAAGGAATTTGTAGTCGTTTCGAAGCACTACCCGATAGCTACCATTGGTGAGGGGAAGTGAGCAATTTTTAACGATGTAGTACCTAATAGAAAAGGTGCTTCAAAACGAAGGGGCGTCACCCTTAAATTATATTTATCAGTCCTAAGCGGTAAGACTTAAGACACCAAGAAACAAACTGATAACAAAAGAAACATATAATTTAACGATATAGAACTTGTTTTACCATTTGTGTCACAGACAAAAATACATAACACATACATTTGTAGTAAGTAACAATAAAACAATTAGTAAATAAATTACGTGAACATTACATATCGTATCACAGGTAAATTGACTCTATAATAATCTGGCAGCACAATTCACATTTAGATAGAAAGTAGCTACTAAGATTACGTGTACAAACACGGTCTATGAAAATGATCAGTTTTGGGTCGCAATCCGCCATAGCAGTTACAGTCTAAACACAATGCTTGCACCTTATTCATTCTTGCAGGTTTTGTGATCTTTTATATTCCGAAGTAAGACTCAAACCTTTGAAGTATTTAAACTGTTTATATCAATGTTAGCTCATAACATCAAATAATTACTTCTTGTAATGATATCTAATTTAATTATCATTTCAATAATGATTACGAAAATTAAATAAAACTTTTACTAAGTTAAGGGTTTTGTCATTACCTAATTACTTTACGGGCTAAACGTATTTTAGTTTAAATATATTTTTGCTAAAAATGACCACAAATAATAAATCCACTTGGCAGATTTACCTCACATCTAAACATGAGACAATTTTAATATAATACGATACTGTGGGGGTGAAAGTACAGGAAATTGAAAAATACTAAGATAATAGATTCAATTAGTAGACAATAGACGTTTTTGTTAATGACTAACAAAGAGGGCTTAAGTAATGAAAAATCCTTGAATTTAGAAAACGCGATTTTTTGCTGTTAATTACACTTTAGTAGTGGTTTACCTGCCAAGAGGTTACTGTGATATTTTAGTATTTACTGCGTTCTGTGTCGAATTTTTATTATAAATTGGAAAATGCCAAGAAGACCAAATCAAGCGGATTCTTCGTTGATTATTCGATCCCGAATAGCTGCTCTAGCTGTTGCTGGTTGGTCCACAAGAAGAATTTCTGAAGATGTTGATCTTTCTGTAAGTTAGTTAAGAAGCTTCAGCAGTATATTTTCTTTTGAAAAATGCGTCAAAGGGGTGTAATTTTAAAAGACGTATTACTGTTCAAAGTTTTAAAAATTCCATATTTTTTGTTGTATTAATTAAAGGTAGCATCAAACTATTTAAATCTTTGCAAGTAATCTGTTATGTGTTATTAATTATCTTATAAATAAATATCAACGTTTTAAAATAATTTAGCCACAGTAATGCATTTAGCATTGCCATACTGGTTTCACTTTACTACACCGTAATATGATCCTCATTGGTTTATTTTGTAATATTTGCAGTCTTTAAAAGTGGCCTTCGGAAGATAAGAATAGTATGGTTGCACAATTATCAAAATTAAGTGCAATAATAGTTTTATGTGCCAAAAAGTTTGTTAAAATTATAATGAATATCCTTGTGATCGACATTTGTATTAAAAATCAAAAGCAAAATATCTGCCCTAAGTGCGCACACTTTGATTGATTCACTCTGTATATGAAGATGCTATTTATTTCTTACTTATTACATTACTCATTTAGAAATCGATTTTATTTAATAAAATTGTTAAAAGTATAGTGATTGTCACGACTAGAAAAATTAGTAGGGATCTGCTGGTTATCGAAAATTCAACGTCATAAGAAAATCTAGGACTGGGCTGTAGCGTTAGAACCATCAGACGTCGGCTACATGAGGGTGGCATGCATAATCGGCGACCAGCCCGAAAAATTATTTTAACTCCTGACCATGCTGCTGCACGATTAGCATTCTGCCAGCAAAATATTGACAGAGACTGGTCAAATGTTATATTTACCGACGAAAAATCATTTTCGACATCACAGGAAACCCCCGTGCAATTATGGCGAGCAAATGGAACGCGCTATGACGTAGAAAACGTCCTTCCTAACAAAACGAGTGGTCGAATTAATGCAGGGTTTTGGGGTTGGATGAGTAAAAATGGTCCAGGGGAAATTACTCGAATTGTTCCACCTAGATTTAATTCAATAGAATACATACGCGTATTAGAGGATGTGTTATTACCGTCCGTAAGAGCAATATTTCCGGAAGCAGAAATGGAAAATATTGTTTTGGTACAGGATAATTGTAGTATCCACACCGCTCGAATTGTGGATGAATGGTTTAACGAACACCCTGAAATACAATTGCTACCATGGCCAGCTAAATCGCCCGACCTAAATCCGATAGAAAATCTGTGGGCTGCCATGGTGAAAAGTTGGAACGACGTTGGCTTCAATGGCGTAAGAGAGAGAAGCTTACAAGAACTAACCGATCATGTGACGGCATCGTGGGAATCATTCAGAAATTCCCAAATTTGTGACAATCTTGTAAACAGTATGAGAAGGCGTTTAGAAGAATGTATCAATTCTAATGGATACTATACTAAATATTAAACAAATGAGACAAAATTTTACATATTCCTATTGTATTATTTTGTATACATATTGTATTATTTTTAGTTCGTAGTATAAAATTATGTTGGAAAAAATATATGTTGAAATTTTTAGGTAAAATGGTTACAACATTTACATTAAATTATTTTCCAGCCGATTGCTTCGAAGCAACTATTTGAAAAAAATGTTTTGATCAAAAATTGGATGAATTTAGCAAATTTTAAGTTTACTTTATCAAATAAATCTAACATAGAATTTGCGCATTTCATCCAATTTTTAATTTAAAAATTTATTATCAAATAGTTCCTTTGAAGAAACTAACCGGAAAATAATTTAATGTAAATGTTGTAACCATTTTCACCTAAATATTTCAAAATATAGAATTAATTCTTGATTATGTGCATTGCGTACCTATTAAATTAAATATTTCGTAATTAATGTATCATTTACCTTTTCAATTCCACTAATTTAAATGCTTATTTTGACAATCTTTAAAAAATTTACTGAAGTAAACAGTTTAAATAAGCCGTTGTAATTGTTAAGAAGCTTACCTGGGAATACAATAGAGGATCGTAAAAACTACAATGTTTGTGTTTAGACTGTAACTGCTTTGGCGGATTGCGACCCCAAACTGATCATTTTCATAGACCGTGTTTGTACAACCGTCGAAGCCACTAATGCCTTTATACGCAAGAAAAAGTTAATTTCTACGGTAACACGCAATTCGACACTAACGTTTTGTTGTCTAAACACCAGACCGAAATTTATTAAGCCAAAATTCATAAAAGCTACATAAATCGAAAAAACCGTCACCAATTGTTTTAAGTCAAGTATAACATAGATATTAATAAAATTTGCAAATATTCTGTTTCTGTTATCTTTTATATTCTTGTTTACAAAACTTGGGACATTAAAATCACCTAGTATCAGCTAGCAAAGTGTACCGGAAGTTGTAGCACATTTGTTTAAGAAGATCAAAGAAGGTCGTGAAATTATCAAGGTTAGTACTTGGAGGAATGTAAATAATAAAATGTGCAAAAGGTTAAATTGAAAATCATCAATTGAATTCACTGCATTCTTAAACGGATTGTGTAGATGATTTCTCATATTATGGAAGATTAAATGGACAATAAGATACCTCCACCCCATTTTTGCCCAGTAAGGTCGTATTGTCAGATCGATAAGTGTTCTAATTTTCCGATAAAAGCTCGTTATTATGTATATTCAAATGAAGTTAATGACGTTTAAACCAAACCGATAAAATCGTATTCACATTTACCGTATTTAGGATAATTTCAATTCAAATATGTTTGTAAAGAACGTGTCTGTATGTAAATGTCGTATGAAGTCGTAATAATTAATTTTTCTATAATTTTACTACAATCTTTTTCAGGATTTCTATGGCGTTATTGTTTTTTGGTTGACAAAATTGCCTGAAATACAGATTTATTCTTTAAAGCGGCCCCCATTTGATAAGGACGAGACGTCGGCAATACTGTATTTTTTAATATCCACTTTCGATGATCCTTAAAACAAATAACATTTATTAAATGATTTAGTTTTTTGGGTTATTAAAATTAATAATCTGTGGAGTTCCAATTATATACTTTATGGTTAAGATTAATTCACGGCTAGACTGTGTATCACGTTGCATGGGCGTTGAAGATATGTTTCTAGTGATATCCTTTAACCTATTTTTATAAAACCCGCAGTAACGTTAAGATTACTTTTTGCGGACGAGGTTTATTGGTCAATTGAAGTCTATTTGGTCACAATTAACGTTGGACAGTGATTCTATTAATTCACCTACGTTCTTACATTTTTTTTTTTATTTGAGTTTTGGGACTGGTAACAAACCAGGAAAACACTAAAAAAACTGGACCAAAAAACTATACTCGGATACGTGTTTCAATAGCTAAGCTATCATCATCAGCGAACTGATACTAAAAAATAAAAACAGTAGTAAGCTTATATATACTATCTGCGTGTCACGCATCGTTTTACTTCATTGATTCTTATATAAGCTTGAATAATTCCGAAATTTTTAATGAACCGGGATCATCATAATTTATAAACAACTTTCTTTTTTAAAAATTCCAAAATTTTTACAAAAATCAAGTTCGTTTGTATTATCTACTCTCTTAATAATTTAATGTAGCCTCTTCTAAGGTGATTTTCAAGCATAAGCATGGCAACACTTGATCTATCTGAGCGATGATATTTGACATGAGCTAGTGCTCTTTAAAACGAGTTTTAATAGATCTCTTAGTTAGCTTTGGGAAATGTAATAATCTGTGAGTCAAAAAGTTAAAAAATGTTTATGTTGCATACTATGGTTGAAATCATTTGTTATAAACCTCATAGTGTTAGTGGCTTTACAATACATATCTACATCTAGTTTGTTGCAATTTCTTTTCACTAAAGTGTCTAAGAAAGGTAACTGCTGATATACTACCATTAAGCAAGTTAAAAATAATAAGGTTTGAAGATCGTTGAATCTATGATTTCACTAATTACTTCTTTTTCTGTTAGATTTGAGGAAGAAGTAATTACGATGCTCTTTTGTTTTAATTCTTGGATTTTTTTTATCTACTATTAGTAATTTTAGCCGACTAACTTCAGAATAGTATCAAACAAGTGGAATACATGAATGACAGTAAAATAGGTACTATGAGAATGTTAAAAGTAAGTTGAGGCACAGAAAATAAGAAACAGGGAAGGTGGATATGCGAGAAAAAACATAAAGAGGTTAAGACAGGAAGTAAGATGTATGAAAGAGTGGATAATAGCAACAAATTAACACACACACATTCAAGAAAAAAGAGCAAAATTAAAAGAAGAGAAATATAACGAGAAATACAGACAATTAATTGTTACGCCATGAAAATAAACAACACGACGCAACAAATGCCAAACTAACTCGGCGAGGGGTAGGTCTAACAAAATGTTTCTTACTTACTATTACGAAAGACTAAAGATATTTATCAAGAGTTACTATCGAGATTTTGTTAGGCGCCACCCAGATCTTTTAAATGTTCAACAAATGCTTACTAATAAATTTGGGGAAAACACTCGAAAGAAAGCGCTTCAAAAAAAAAGAAACACGAATGACGTATGATTTTCTATTTAAATGCAAGTGTCTTACAAATTGTGATTACAACGCGGTCGCGTTCTTCAACGCACAAAGTTTCTGAACGAAATACGACGGTGGGTTTTGTTTATACCAAAATAACTAATCTAGCAACTGACAGGAAAGTCACCAGCCCCATTTCACTTCGTTCATTTTGAATAATACGTCATTATCAAACAAGAACAAACAAACAAAAAAAACGTTCTCAAGGACGTTTTCTAACTTAATTTTGTGTTATTCGTAACGGCACATGAAATTTTACTCAGGTACGATAGTTTTCCGGAATAAACAATCAGATTACTTACAGTTGGTTTTTCTGGTGAGACAAATAATTTAATTTCGATATACACTAAATACAAATTTATGTAGTTGTTACACTAAACTTCTTTAAATAGGAACAGTGTTATTATGCCGAATTTATCTAAAAAAAAATTAAGTTTAATCGAACGGTTAATTTCGCGGACTATTATTTCTTATTTTGATCATCAACGTAACTTTAACACACGCCTACGAATTACCTCTCAATAGCGAGCAACCACTCGCGCATTTATATTACTGACGTTTTATAATTATTATTATTCCGTTTTTGTACATGCTTTTACATGTTAATAATCTGGAGTCCGAATATCGACTACCTTTAAAATACTAAAATACAAACTGGGGAGTACGTCTCCCTCCTGTTAATTTCTACATTTACAAAAAAGCCTACAAAAAAATACGTTAAAAGTTTCTCAGAAAGATAATCAATCTGCAAATTTAGAATTTAACCGTGGTTTGTAATCAGTGTACTGTAGAACTAGTCAAAACAAAATGTTCAATTTTACTTTAACAACAACATGATTCGAGCTGTTTCCTTAAAGCAAAGAAAGATTATATTAATTCAGCAAAACCAAACGGCGATATGAGTAGAATAATTCCAAGAAAACCCCGATAGTACTACCGAAATAAACATTTCTTGGAAAAATTTCCAAATTTCCAAAAATTTGTTCCAATGTTTCTCTATTATGTTTGCAGTTTGTGCGACTTGTGCAATACCAACAGAGCAAGTCGATTTTGACACATTTATAAACAAATTTGCCTAAACGAATTCAATTAGATGCTTGCATGCGGTTTTCAAAAATAAACTAGGTATTTTATATAATATGATTATGTTGGGTTGTAAACCATTTAAATGCTATAATCAGAAAAAGCAATACTAAAGTAATAGTACTTCGTACAACAACATAATGGTGAATTATACTTTTTCCAAGGTAAATACATAATATTTATCACACATTTCTTCTACTGAGTGTACATATAATTATGCTAATGTTAATGTCATCCACCCGGAAACGCTAGATTTTAACGAAAAGATAAACTTAATTACATCATTCTCAGTTACATCTTTATGAATATCTGTTACAGAAACAGGCGCTAACAGTATCAAAATTTATTGTAATGGCAATAAGATATTTACTTTGGAAATTGATACATCTGCACCTACCTTAATGGTATTGAGTTAGTGCTAATATAAAGTGAATGCTTAATTAATGTAACACACAAAATAGAAGAACAAAACTTGGCGTAACAGCGTGCGTTTACTTTACTTATTGTTAATCTGTTAAACGTCTTCTACAACGATGTTAGATTTTATTATACATAAGAAGCTTGATGCTGCTGTTAGCTTGAAACTGCAGACATTGCGTCTTTTATTAAATGTTTTAGACTATTAGTACATCCAATTCTATACTTTAATTCAAATTTAGAATCCTACATTGTTACGACACAAAATAAATTACAACAATCGTTTCTTCTTTTTAAGATTGTAGTTGAACAATTTTTAAAACCACAACACAACTGCAATTTATATACCTTGTGCGCAAAAAAAAGTAACATTTTTTATCGGTTATATAGGGTTTGAAAACCAACTGAGAATCTGAACAAACACAGATTTCCCTCGAGGTTACAAACAGACCATTCTATATATGTATCTGGAAAATGGACTTTAGAAAGTAGAAAACAATCAGAATCGTAGAACGAGTTAATTATTTATCTTTGAGTAGTACGAACTTCGGACTTCAACAGAATTTGAACTTTTAAATTATTTTTCTCTCTTTTTTCTAATATACTTCTAAAAGCTCTTACGTAATTACGTTATAATTAAAAACTGAATTGTGTTTTTTTTTAAATAACGGGTGTAGAACGTTACGTCCGGACTACCTCATTTTCCCGGGCTTAAGATTATTCCAAAACTAAAGCAGATTAATGGTTTAGTAGTAAAGTTAATAGCTTTTCCAATTACATTTGTATGCAAATATCGCATTGGGAATTTCAAATTATTGGAGACTTGCCTAGAAAACAAAGACCTTGTCTAAAGTAAGTAGTCGGTTTTAAGAAGTTTAATTTCGAATTTTGATGGTACGCAAAATTAAAATTTAATCGTTATAATTTAATTATGAGTTGAATTAAGTTAACGATAAACATCTCAATTTATTAAGTTTTGAATGGTTTAAAAAGTTTGTATTTAATTGTACCTATAATGTAATCAGTAACTCGGCCAACTTTTTGCTTTTGAAATATTAATTAAGTTTTTTCTATTTCGCTTAACGTTTGTAATGCAGTTGAGTTACATTTCATTTATCTCGAACAATGTATGTATGCTAGGTACGTTGTATATAATTTTATTTGTACAACTCTTATGTAATTACTTGCATTTGTAGTTTTGCTATTTTATCTCATAGTTCTTTGATAAATTTCAACGAGCATCTTTTCCCAACGGTTTTATGTAATGCCGCTTTAGTATTATTTTAATATTATATTTGCATATCAAAACCTGAATAAAATTATGCTTAAATGAATACATTAGGTGCACTAATGTTGGCATTTACACAGTTATAGGACCTATAACATTATATCGTTGTTTTTTTAGTATTATTGTTGGTTTTTTCTTTTATAAACACAAGCAACTGTTAAACTACACAATACTAAACCTGTGCCAGATGTCTATGGAATGGCGCAACAATCAGTTATTTTAAAAAAAATTGAATTAATTAAATGGTATGAAATGTAGGTTACGAGATTTTTTAAGTTAAGTTAAAAATATAGACTAAGCCTGAAATGTCTAACATTCATGGGACTGTGAATGTGTGAAGTAAGCCTTTATGCACAAATTGCGAAGTTTAAAGCACATGACGCATCATACAAGTGTTTTAAGTGCATAAAAGCCCTACTTGGAACGTGTATGCAATACTATAATGTAGGAAATAAGCGTGAAATGTAAACTATGTTTGATAGTTTGAACGAATGTCGAATATATTTCAATGTTTTGGATTAAACAGTAAACTATTTTGTTTGGTCTTGTAATAATCTATATACATTTTAAATACTAAATGTACCTACTGTTGGTGGTTTTATATCTCTCTAATTTAAACAATCAAAACCCATATTTTATTACGACAGAACTAAATTTTTATTTATAAGATGTAGAGTAATAATTGACATTGTGGTGATACAAACATGACAAAATTTCAAAACAAGTCACGAGTGTCATAGGTGACAACTAACCTATGTCGTAGTACATAAATTAGAAATCAGTAACCCTTTCCAAAAATAAAGTTAATAAAATTTGGCCTTAGCAAAAAGAAAATTGTGATTGTCAAATAAATGATATAAAACTGATCTTAAGTTGTGATTATTTTTAATTAATCTACAAAATTTGGATAGATTCGGATTGAATGAGAACTGATTTACTTTGGATAATGTATTATAAACCAATAAATTAAAATAAAACTCACATGCAAACCATAATAACATTCAGCATTTAATTCCAGCATTTATTTATTCGTATGGTACATTTTTTATATTGTATTGTGATGTAAATATTATGTATAGTGCCCTAGAAGATCAGTATAAAAGTACATTAA
The DNA here is from genome assembly GCA_030710515.1 of Abscondita cerata. Classification (NCBI taxonomy): domain Eukaryota; kingdom Metazoa; phylum Arthropoda; class Insecta; order Coleoptera; family Lampyridae; genus Abscondita; species Abscondita cerata. Next base: position 250,364 of record JALBCR010002666.1, on the reverse strand, counting down.
ACAACATACACAAATAACACACAAATCGCAAAGACATAACACGTAAAGTTACAATAAATCGAAATATTAACCAAATCAAATGAAAGATTGCAACAAGATATGTTTATCATATTTCAATTTTATGAAGTAAATAGCAATCAAATAGCTTCATTACTTCTTTTGTCAAATGTTAGTTGAAACACAAAGACAACACACATAAAAACAATATAACATAATACATACATTTATGCGAATAAAATAATAAATTAACAAACACAACGTAAAAACAACACATAGTATATACATAATAAATATCATATAAAAACAAATCAAAATCATAAATCAATAAACTCTGCTTTGATATTCTTTGTATCAGCAGGCTTGAACTTCTCCCTTTCTGATGAGTACTCCCCAATGTTTGTTGAATCAAAAATATCAAATAATTCGAAGGTAAAGGTGTACAAACTACTCAACAAACTAAGGTAAGACAATTAAGTCAACCAACGGCTGTTTCCAGTCGGTTTAAATTATACCCATCCGAGTCGACCTAAATCAACATATCAAAACTAGAAGAAAGAGCTGACACCTTTCCGGGATGGTAGCAACATAGAAGCAAATACATATGGTATTCAAGAGTGATATAACAATAAAAGTAAAAAGATGCGAATTGTCATGACGAACAACATTGGTATGAGTCATGAAGCACAAAAATTGAATTGTAAGGTAATGATTTGCCTCCAAAAACCTGTTTTGGACATGATTGTGGTGGGGTTGAGACAGGAAGAGTGCGTTATACCATGTCCAATTTCTAATCAGCTTTTCCTTGTAGTAGACTAGACCTACAATGAAAAAATCAAGGTTCTAGATGCTATCAAAAAATGGTTTTTACCAAAAGACGTAGAATTCCGAGGCCAACAATTGCACAACGAAGTATTTTTAGTTGGGTGGATGGTTAGGTCAGAAAATGCAAAAAAGTGGTTTTGCCATCTGGACTATTATAAAAACGGCATCGGGAAAAGTATTCATGCAGAAGCGTTCCCCTTCTTATAAAAGATAATTAGTATTAACGTACAAACTAATTCATGAGTAAAGTATCGTTTATATCCAGTTAAACTAAACTAATGCAGGCACAAAAAAATAAGAATTAACGCACGAATAAACAAAGCTTTTCGCATACATTGACTAAGTTAGCTTAAGAAGTTCTCTTTGCCATCACTCATGGTAAAAACTGCACACAAACATAATAAATCATTTAGTAACTTCTTAAGTTGAAGTTGACCCAACAATTTCGTATGCTACATTAATTTTACGTATGCAAGTGTTAGCGGAACGGCGTTAAACATTTGCCAATTCTTAATTTTACGTAAGTCAATTCAATCTGAATTAATCATTGTTAACTTACATTTTATCGATTGTTTCCCATAGCAATATATATGAACTCACTTTAAATTTAACTTTAATAAAATGGAAAAAAAACATTGGATAAAGCGGTGACAAACGGTTCATAAGTGCGTTTTACAAAAAAAATAACAATTTTCTTCGCAATAAGTTTCTAGATAAAGAAACTATGTTAGCGGTTCCTAATTAGTTAATTTTTCTATAGATGAGGTTTAAACGAACGTAAAGGTAAACACTAGAAACGTGAAATGGAAAAATTGAATATTGTTCAAAATAAAGCATCCCTAAAATTTATTTAAAACAGACTGTACATACCACCAGTAACACGTTACAAGGTTGAAACACAAGTATTTCTGTGTCGCCCTTACTTTATTAGTTCAAACAATAAATACAAGGCGGGGAATTCTTTCCGACATATTAGCAAAAGCGTACAAAAAAAACTGGTGGTTTAATATGTCGTCTATCTTCAAGCTTAATTATACGTAACTCCTTTTTTTTTATTTAATTTTTAAGTCCGAAATTCTACAACATGGCACCCAATGTAAATTACTTTATAATTTAATTTATGTAGAGTTAAAAATGGTTTACAAATAATTCAAAATTGGCAACAAATTTACTTAATTCTAAACATTTATACGTTTTAAAAAATGTGGCATTAATGACTTTTTGAAACAATAATGTGGTTAATTAGATTTAATTATACCACGTAGATGCACTACTTAGATGGGGTTTTAAAATATATTTTATAATACCTAGAGTACATGTTGTTCTCCTCACTTTTCTGATTATAATATTTCTTAGAATCCATCTTCGAGCCGTCGTCTTGGCATGCCTTATAAAACTTTTTTATGAAACTGATCGTTTCAGAATAAATTAAGATTTGTCTTACTAACAATTTCCTAGAATTATTTAGGGAAAGAAACAACGCTGTTGTCATTTGATATTTGTGAATGCTGTAGGAGAGGTAAAGTCTATCACGTTATTTTAAAAGCTTGATACCATAATGTCACTTAATATTAGCGTATCTGCTGTTACCTCTAAATCTAAGCAGTTGCTAACAACGAAGCTTTATGATTTCCTAAGAAACCACATTAAGTAAACTTATTACTAAGTTGGAAACTTAATAAAATGCAATTGGCAACACAATATACAGAATGTATTAAAAATTAAAACAGTAACTGCACCATAGTAACATTGTCGACGAATGTGTAAGCAGTTACAAAAGTAGATTTTTTGATGATTACACCAATTAAGCGTTGACATAAAAAACAATCACAAATTACCTGTTCTAAATTCGCAAGGGATTGTACAATTGCATACAATTACCGAGAATCACTCGACAGCTGTTTCGTTATTTTGGGACTCTTCAGGTGTGAGAGCACTCGAGTGTTACACCATATATAATAATTGGTAATTAAACTTCTTAAAGGAGGAGCACTATAAACCAATCACTTGTTTATTCCGGCTACGCTTCGTGTGCTGAGTGTACACTTTATCAGACCTCTATTTATTAATAAGAGTACACAAAGTGAGTAACAATCATAAAAATAGTACAGATTATAAATTATAACGTTACAGATTGACATTTAGTAAACATTAACACTTACTCTAAACAGAAGATGGTCCGTCGTATAAAAACACAACAGCAATGATGAATAAATAAATAAAAAATTATCATATAAAAATAAATATATACAGGGTGTTTCAGAATAAGATGCTGATCCTTAGGGGTGTCAATCCTTACGCGATTTTAAGAAGAAAAGTTCAAATAAATCTCTTAACTTTTGATCTACAAGGTGTTCAAGTTTTAAGAAAAAAACGTTTTTTTTATCATAACTTTAATATCTTTATAGATATTTTAATAAAATTTGGCATATGCCTTCTAAGCTACAACAGCTATTTTTTGATTTAGAAATTTTTAATTTTTTTATTCAGTGGCGTCCGTACAGGATGAGGAATAGATATTTTAGAAAATATTATGTACGCCACTGCTTTTTTTTTTAAATAAAAATTATTTTTAATATTTCCATGCATTTTAAGGTAAATTTGATTTTTTTTTCGTCCGACGAACGGTTTCCGGTCAAAAAATAAAGATCATTAAATGGACACAATTATCGCTATGTACCTATCATCATTTTGAAAAAATAGGCTATGGACTTTGTTGTCAAAGGGAAACAATTAGATAATGCCAAACAGTTTTGACAGATAGTTATTTAAGTACACGAAAAGTGCATTAAATTACATTTTAAAATTGTAATATCCATTAAAACGTATCATGGTAAATTTTACAAATGCTGAGTATGCTGATATGCACTACTTGTACGGGCTTGCTGACGGCAATGCATTTGAAGCCAGACGATTATACCAGGAGCGGTATCCAAATAGAATAGTTTCGGATGCCCGAACAATATCAGAAAACCACAAAAAGTTATGTGAAACGGGATCTTTTAAACCGAAAAACTACCTAAAAGGGGCACACCGTACCGCACGAACACCGGAAACCGAAGAAACTGTTTTGAATTTAGTGGAACAAAACCCTGAGATAAGTACCAGAAAAATTGGAAATATCTTAAATATTAGTCATATCCTAGTCTGGAGAATTCTTCATGATATTTTGTTATATCCCTATCATATTCAACGGGTCCAGGCCCTACTTTGTCGAGATTTTCCGTTACGTATAAATTTCTGCCAATGGTTTCTTCAAATGGTTACCGGAAATCCACAATTTGACACCGAAATTTTATTCACGGACGAAGCTAATTTTTCCAGGAACGCAATAAGAAATTTTCATAACAATCATTTTGGGCTGAAGAAAACACACATGCCATCACAGAATCCCGCCACCAACACCAATTTTCGGTAAATGTTTGGGTTGGAATTATTGGTAATTATTTAATTGGGCCTTATTTTCTACCAGGCAGATTGGACGAAGACGCTTATCGTCAGTTTCTTGAACAGAGTTTACCAGATTTGCTAGACGACGTTCCTATTTTTTAATCCGTCATCGTATGTGGTTTATGCACGATGGTGCGCTTGCACATTTCAGTCTTCAGGCCCGGGAATTTTTAAATCAATTTTATAGAAATCGCTAGATAGGGCGAGGAGAAACACAGTCGTGGCCACCTAGATCCCCAGATCTAAACAGTTTAGATTTTTTCCTTTGGGGACACCTGAAGACTTTGGTTTATAGCACCCCAATACACACTGAAGATGAGTTGAGAAATTGCATAATACTTTTTTGAAACACTATTAGGAATACTCCAGGAGTTTTTCAAAGAGTACGAGACTCAATGAGGAAAAGAGCTGAAGCATGCATACTTGCAGGTGGTGGTCAATTTCAACAGCTAATCTAAATTATTTTCTTTTTTTTAGGTTATTTAATGTTAGTTCTTTTTATTTTAATGTTAAAATTAATATGTATTAAATAATCAATAATTATTTGCCAAATCTTTTTACGCGAAAATATATCTATAAAGATATTAAAAGTTATGATAAAAAACGTTTTCTTTCTTAAAACTTGAACACCTTGCAGATCAAAAGTTAAGAGGTTTATGACATATGCTTATTTGAACTTTTCTTCTTAAAATCGCGTAAGATTGACGCCCTTAATGATCAGCATTTTATTCTGAAACACCCTATATATATATAAGTTATATTCAGAAATCCGCAAACTTAACAAATTGAGTTCGAAGACATCGGAAATTACTGATACTCAATAATTTGCAAACGTATCAAAAGTAAGTTCATCGACAGCGGATGTATCGACTCATGAAAAGAAAATGTATTAGTTTTAATTAGTATTAGTTCTGCCTTTGTATTGAAAACAACTAAATAAACTCGTTTAATTAAAATATTTATCTTTTAAAAACTCGATAAGCGAAAACAAAAATAAAATTGGCGCAGTCGGTAGGATTTTAAAGTAACACGGTCTAAAGTGTACGAAAACGTTTTATCGAAAAACAAGTACGGGCCGGCGAATTTCAATTCCTTAGTGAAAAACGAAAACTAACGTATTCCCAGTGATAACAACCTGTAAACGTTCGAGTTTTGCGTTATAATTTTGAAATAACAACGGAGCACCAGCCATCCAAGTGACCACCGTACGTGCATCGAGCATTCGGTCGAGGAGAGCCCTGGTACCAAACCTGCAGAAGACAACTCGCAAGGTAGGAACTAATATTCACATTGTTGTTTAAAACAAATAGGGAACTTCCTATAATATTTTTGTAATATCATCCATTAATTGGAAATTGCGTGTGCAAGATTAATTAAGAAATTACAAACTGGACGATTTAGTAAATTCACTTGAATCGTTGTCATTAAAAACAATCATGGCTAACACTGAAACCCAATGTCATGAACCAAAACAAATCCAATCATTAATTATCAACTTTTTAAAATAGAATTAGATACTATCCCATTATTTGAAGGTAAAGAGACTCAAATAAATGCATTCTGCATGGCGTGCGACAATATTCACATTCGTTACCAGCTAGTAGCGGAAGTGCAAACCGTAATAAGAGCCGCGATATTTTCTAAATTTAGAGGTAAAGCATCAGAAATTTTATCACCACGTGACGACTTAACTAATTGGACACAAATTAAAGAAGCAATAGTAGAACATTTTTCAGACACAAGAAATTTGGAACAGTTAACAGTTGAATTTAATAATATGAAAATTAATAAAGGTGAAACTTTAGTAGAGTACGGAAATCGAATTAGATTAGCTTTAGGAAAATTAATAGGAAAACTTAATTTATCACAAGTATCAAATAAAGCAGTTAGGCAAGAAATTTTAATCGCTAACGCATTAGATAGATTTTTAGTCACAATCCCTTACCAAATCGCGATGCAAATTCGTGCAGGTAAACCGAAAACATTAGAAGAAGCTATTACATTGGCGCAAGATGAATTAAATTTCGCACACAGATCAGGACAAAATCTTAATTTTAGTAATTCAAAAACAATTCCAAAACAACCGCCGTTTAATCCATTCCAAAGAAATTCTTTTAACGCGCAACCAACATTAAACCAAAATTTTCAAAACCAATTCAACCTAATTTTAAATTTAACAGCAATCCGAATCAACAAACAAGTTTTAACCAAATTTTTAACCCTCGCTTTCAACCTAAGATTGTAAATAAACCACCTTCAAACGTTTTTCGACCCAACCAAAATGTGAACTTGCCCAAACCAACCCCAATGTCAGGCATTTCTAGTATAAAAATTATTTTCAAGAAACCGATCCCGAATCAATTATATTTGACGCAGAATCCAATCAATATTATGCACCTATTAACTTTTACCCCGACCAAGTCGACGAAGACGTTCAACAATTATCTGAAGACGTAGAACATAACCCACAAAACGACGTTACCGAATCAGACGTAAATTTTTCGAAATTACCTCAACAAACGAATTAATATGACGGAGACCTTACCGTACATTAAATTAACTAACCCACCATTAAAAATTTTAATAGACACTGGCAGCGAAATTAATATTATCGACCCCCGTATTATCTCAAAATTTTATCCAAATTCGACACAACCTATAAATCTAAAATTAAACACCGCAAACGGAACAAGTACGATGAAAACTTTGGCAACAATTCCTTGTTTCGAAGAATTTAAGGCAACCGGAAATTTTAAGTTTATAGTTTTGAATTTTCACGAATTTTTTGACGCTCTTATAGGAATACGCGATTTGAAAAAATTAAAATTTAACATTGATTTACAAAAAAACATGCTAACAAGAAGTGATGGTAATAACTTTTTGTTGCACTATAAAAAACCAATCAAAATTAAGATACAACCACGAATTAGACAAATATACAATTTGACATACCCGAAACCCGATCAAGACATCTTTATAAAGGAACAAAAATTAATGGAGTAAGGATAGAAGAAGGACTGTACAAAATATTTAACGGACAAATTAACATCGTTTTAGAAAACGAATCGGACGAAGAAAAGCAATTTGAATTAGGAGATTTACACGAAGAAAGAATTGACCCAGAAAATGTAGAACCATTTAGTGGCACAAATACCTCAAATTTAAAAAACTTAAACAATCTTATCAGAATGGATCACATGAACTCCGAAGAAAGAAGGGTGATTATAAAGACATGCAGAAAATACATAGAGATTTTCAAAACAACAGAAGAAAAATTAACTTCGACAAATTTGACGAAACACAAAATAATTACAAAGGATGAAGAACCAATCTTTTTAAAAGCATACCGAACACCATTTACTAACAAGGAAAAATTAAACAGCACGTAGAAGAAATGCTAGAAAACGGAATTATCCAACCAAGCATATCGCCATGGGGATTTCCAGTACATTTAGTGAAAAAGAAAGAAGATGCGTCTGGGAAACAAAAACCAGAATGGTCATCGACTATAGACAATTAAACCACAAAACTATCGACGACAGATATCCAATACCCAACATAGAAGATATTTTAGACAAATTAGGAAGAGCGCAATACTTTAGTGTATTAGATTTAGCATCCGGATACCACCAGATCGAGATGGATGAACAATCAAAGCAGAAGACCGCATTCAACACAGAAATGGGACATTTTGAATTTAATAGAATGCCGTTCGGACTTAAAAATGCACCAGCGACATTTCAACGCATGATGAATAATGTTTTAAAAGAATTAATAAATACACACTGTTTGGTTTATTTAGACGACGTAATAATTTTTCCCCAAATTTAGAAGAGCACCGGAAGTCACTGGAAAGAGTATTTCAAAAATTACAATTACACAATCTTAAGTTACAATTAGACAAATGTGAATTTTGTAAACGAGAAACGGAATTTCTAGGACATGTAATCACTAAAGATGGGATTAAACCTAACCCAAAAAAATAGAAGCTATTAAAAATTACTCAATACCACGCAACCCCAAGGAAATTAAAGGATTTTTAGGACTCATAGGATACTATCGAAAATTTATAAAGGACTTTGCAAAAATCACAAGACCTCTGACCCGAATGTTAAAAAGAATATCGAAGTAAAGATCGATGAAGATTTTATCCAGTGTGCCCAAAAAAAAACAACAAAAAAAAACCCCCCCCCCAAAAACAAAACATCCCCCCCAAAAAACCACCAAAACAACAAAAAAAAAAAAAAAACAAAAAACAAAAAAAAAAATACACCAACCACCAAAAACAACACACCAACCAAACCCCCACGAACAGTGAAACAATCCATACATCTAGAGGAGAAATTCAGATCGACATTCCATACAAGGAAACACCATTAAATTTATCAAAGAATCAAATCATATTCGATACACATGTTAGTTGTGCCGAACCTATAATTAAACACATAAATCTATTTAATAATCTGAAAAAGAGAGTTTATTGTAATTTACCTTTTGGATCGAATGATGACGAAATTGTAAACACCTTGAAAGAAATAATTAAACCAAATACGAATATTAGCATTTATTTTAAAACCGTAATATCGAAAAGGACATCTTAAGAATTATGAGAGAACACTTTAATAACACAATTAAATTACACATCACAAATAAACTTTTAGAAGATATTGAAGATGAAAATGAGCAAACGAAATTTATGAGTTACTACCACACAGGCAAATCCAAACACAGAGGAATTAATGAAACCTACAAATCATTGAAAGGGCTATATTATTGGCCAAATATGGAAATGGACGTAACAACATTCATCAATAATTGCGAAATATGCAACCTATCTAAAATTGATCGTAATCCACAAAAATTACCGATCGCATTAACCCCAACACCAGACAAACCCTTCCAAGTAATACATTCTGACTTATTATTTATAAATGGAAAAGCAATATTAACAATAGTAGACGCGTTTTCAAAATATGCACAAGCATACCTACTTCCAGATAGAAACTCTAAAACTATTTTGGAATATTTAACATTATACATTTCTCACCACGGTATTTTTTCGAAATTAATAACGGATAATGACCCTTCCTTCTGTAGTAATTTAATTTCAGAATTTTTAGGACCCATAAAATCGTACATCATAAAACGTGTACAGAAAACTCAAAATCAAATGGTATAGTAGAAAGATTTAACTCAACCCTGATCGAATCATTGAGAGTGTCAAATGTAGAAAATCTAAATTACCCTTCGAAACACAACTACGTATGTCAGTAATATCATACAATAACAGTATCCACACAACAACCAAATTTACACCTTTCCAAATAATCAACGGAAACGATAGAAATGTTTTACCATTTGATCAGACTATTAATAAAGTGACAGAAGACTACGTAAACGAGAGAAATAAAACTATGAATATGATTAACCAAAAGTGAAAGAAAGTATATTAAAGGCCAAAGAGAAAGTTCAACAACAGCAACCAGAAAATACTATAGAAGAAAATTTACCAGATCAAATAGTGTACGTTAGGAGAAATCCACAAAGGAATAAACTCAAACCCTATGCAGATAAAATAAAATTACATAATGTGACCGATAAAACGATCTCTTTCAAAAATAAGAGAAACCAAATTACTAAATTAAAACGAGATTTAGTAAAGCGAACTAAAAAGAACATGTTGTTGCAGGATGAAGATACTAATATTAACGATCCTGGCCCTAGCCACAGCAGGTGAAGAAATTCAAGTTAGAGAAATAAATAATTATGTAGTACCACTAGAATTAGGCAAATCATTTAACCATTTATTTGATCATAAGTTAGTTTTTATGTTAGAACGTAAAAATATACACACCTTAATCGTAAACATAAGTACACAACGTAATTTAATTTTAGAAAAATTCAAAGAAATCAAATCTAAGCAAGAACCTTCAGAGCATGACGCGAACATTATTAGATTATTAAGTCAAACAAAAATCAAATTGAAAAAATAAAACTTAAAGGTCAAAATTTTGTCTCCGCATACCGCGAAAAACGATCCCCATTCAATTTTATAGGAAAAGCAGCAAGTTGGCTTTTGGCATCATGGATGACGATGAAAGGCAAAATATTTATCAAGCTATTAAAATATTAAAAGATAAACAAGACGAAGTAATAAGTAATGTTAATCATAAAACCAGTTTATTACAAAACATTTTTGATCAGGTTGAAACTTTAGCAAATAATACGAACAAAACATGAAAATAATTCAAAAACATCTAAATTCTTTAGATAACCAAAATACATTGTTTTACCAATACATTATAATTTTAGAAACTTTGTTTATTTTGGAAAATAACATTAACGAAGTAGAAAATTTTATGAACGACTTGCAGCAAGCAATTATTTTGGGTTTTAGACATCAATTACATCCCTTCCTTTTACCCTACACACAACTTCATAAACAGTTAGCTTTCCTCAAAAATTATATCCGAATAAAGTCCTACATCTAGACAATGATCATTATTATTATTCAATACTTTCGGTACAAATCGGACTAGATGCAGAAAGAATTATTGTATCAATACAATTTCCAATAATGGAAGATAAAAATTCAACTTTATATAAAATTGCGAAAGTTCCTTATCGCAATACTTACGTGTTAGAACAATGTGATTATTTAGTATGGTCCTACAACGATTTAGTGTGTGTATCAGACTATTTATTAGTAGAAAATAAGTATGTAATTAAAGAAAATTCTAATAGACAACGTAATGATTATTGTATTAATAATCTTATGCAAAACAATATCAATAACTGTACTATAGTTAAGATGAATCAGATTAAAACTCAATTTCAAGCATTGAATGATGCAAACTATTTGTTGATTACCGACAAAAATGTTTGTTAAAATACCAATGCCACACAAGAGGCACTATCGAAATAAAACAAAATTCTCTTATAAAGTTACCTCAAAAATGTACAATAGAATTTAATAACCAATTGTATAGTAATAGTAAGAACGAAATGTTCAAAGAATTGAACCTTCCAAAATTAACCGAAATTGAATTCAAAAGCCGCGTAAGAAATAGTAGGCCTTTCGAGTTCACCCCAATTAATTTAGACGAAAAATTAAAGAACAGCTCATGCAAGATGATTTAACGTATTCGAAGGAAATACCGGTTCAATATCAGTTTTCGCACTATCTAATAGTTATCGTAGTAATAATCTTAAGTATTTTTGTATTGTATAAATTTAAAGATAGGATAAAAGTGAAACTGAGTAAAGTGTGTTACAAAAAATGTGAAAGTGCTCTATCTCCGAATCCTGAGGACAGTCTTCCCACTGGCCATGGAGGAGTTATATTCAGAAATCCGCAAACTTAACAAATTGAGTTCGAAGACATCGGAAATTACTGATACTCAATAATTTGCAAACGTATCAAAAGTAAGTTCATCGACAGCGGATGTATCGACTCATGAAAAGAAAATGTATTAGTTTTAATTAGTATTAGTTCTGCCTTTGTATTGAAAACAACTAAATAAACTCGTTTAATTAAAATATTTATCTTTTAAAAACTCGATAAGCGAAAACAAAAATAAAATTTATATGTATATAAAACACACAATCTGTCAAGACGAACATACATAGAAAGACTAGATAACAATTCAAACCTTGGAAACCTTCAACCTATTTTATTTTTGAGATGAGGTATCTATAAATACCACTTATTTTGCGTGTCTTTATTATAATTGATGTTATTGTTATGTTTAACTATGTATATCATTTTCGCAATAAGACGTTTCTTATAGTTACCTTCTACATTTAAAATTACCGGATTATTAAAATCAAAGTTATGTCCCGTCTCAATATTATGCACAGCTAACGCAGAGGCAGGTCGCTTATTTTTACAGTCATATGTGTGGTTTTTAATCCTGTTACATGTTTTTTGTCTTGTTTGGCCCACATAGCAGGTGTCATAATCGAAACAAATTATTTTGTAAACAACATTGTGTTTGTCAAGAGTGTTAGCCTTGTTTTTTAATAGTGTATAAATAAAGTTGTACATAGTATTAATATTGTAAGTAGCTATGTGAATGTTAGTAGTCTTTAGTAACGGGATAAGGTATTTTGTTAAGCTAGGTACGTTAATAATTTTAGTGTAGGAATATTGAGAATTAGTGGGATTAGTTAGGAGTGGAACATTATTATTATAATATAGAATTCGGTTAATAATGTTATTGGGATAGTTGTTATTTTTGAGTATGTTTTTGAGACAGTTTAAGTTTTTAGTAAGGAATTTAAGACTAGCAAGTTTAATTATTTTATTTTTCATAGATTTTATTATATTTATTTTCTGGTGTTGTTGGTGTTTAGAGAAGTAGTTCAAAGTTCTGTTGGATGCTATAGGTTTTGCATACCAATCAGTAAACAGTCTGTTAGAATCATTATCTCTAATTAACTTAACGTCTAGAAAAGGTATAGCTCCATCTTGTTCTATTTCATATGTAAATTTTAAATGTAGATTATAACTGTTAAAAATATTTAATGTGTTTTGTATTTCATGTTCAGAAATGGAGGTGATAACATCAACATAACCAAACAAAAAGGTTGGTTTAAAAGACAATTTGTGTCGAACGTATAATAATAAATCGTGCATTATAAGATTGGCTAAAATAGGAGATGCAGGATTGCCCATAGCTGTTTCGAATTTTTGTTTATATATTTTTTGATTACATGTAAAATAACTAGAGTCAAACAAAAATTCTAAGATATTTTTAAGGAATGTTAAATCCCGTGTAGTGAAATATTTTATATCATCCCAATACTTTTGTATTAGTTGTATAGTTAATTCCTTTGTGATGTTTGTAAATAGTGAACTTACATCAAACGAAATCAATTTATAACTCGGTGGAATTTCTACATTGTCTAAGTTATCTACTAATTCATATAAGTTTTTAATGTTATAAATAAAAATGTATATGTTAGTTATTATGTCTGATATGAATTTAGAGAGATGATATGTTGGTGCACCAATGCATGAAACTATGGTCGTAAGGGATGATCGTCTTTATGTGTTTTCACCAAACCATATAACTTTGGTGAAGTACTAGTATATGTCATAAGTTTTTTGTACGTTGTGTCATTTATATGTCCATTATTTAGAAGTTTTTTAGCGATCTTATTATTGTAATTTTGAATCTTTGTAGTCGGATCATTAACAGTGAGATTGTAAATTTTTTCGTCATTTAATAAAAGGTTGAGTTTACTAAAGTATTCTTGTTTAGGTATGACTACAGTGGCGTTACCTTTGTCAGATTTTAAAACCATTAAGTTATCGTTATCTTTTACAAATTGTCTAGTGCATGTCAAAAGTTTGTTAATAATGTAATCTTGAGGGTCGCTTTTGTATGTGTTCATTCGGTTAGTATAATTAGTTATGATATTAACAATTTTACGTCTCAAGTGTTCTTTGTCAGTATCATCATGTGTAGTAAGTATATGTTCTGTGTCTTTTATCAAGTCTATTATCGGTATTTTGTCTTTTCTGTAATTACACACAAACTTAGGACTTAAAGCTAAACATTGTAATACATTATCTGGTAAGTCGACATCAGAAAGATTGTAAATACAGCCATAATTTGTTAATATTAAAATTATTGGTTTGTTTAATTGTCAAATTTGTAAACTTTTTAATTAACGTTTGTTTGTTTTTTGTAAAAGTATTTTTTGTATTTGTTGTCTAAAATTTTATAAGAACCTGTAGATCTGCATTATTGAGTGAGCGGTGTAAAACAATCGTCTCTTAAGCAAATAAATTTAGTCTTTTCTGTACAATTTAACGTAGTGAATATTTGCCTCTTCTTTAGGAAACTCTCCATTACAATATTAGGTTCACGTTTTGTGAGTAAAAAAATATTCAATTTCAATTAGTTCGTGTTCTCAACAAAACTCACACAATCTGTATAAAATATAGAAATATTAATATGTATGATATATATTAATATAAATGAACCCCGATTACTTGCATCATGGCATAATGTAGGAACACAAAACTTACCCTTACCTTTTTTGCTAGTAATTTGTTGTGTCAACTAAACCATGTTGCCAGCTACCCTAATTTAAATATTTTTTTAACTTTAATTTAAGCTTTTTTGCCTCGACTATATAGAATTTGCTAATGTCAATTTAATTTTTATAAAAGATTTGTGAATAGTTTTATATAATAATGTAACACACTTATTGTGTAAATAAATTTTGTTGTTTTATGTTTTTGTTTTGAAATCTTCTACGTTAGAATAATTAGAGCTCTTTTATTTTCCAAAAATTAAAAAAGGCAACTGGTTCCAGAGACCACTTGGTCACCATTTTCGTGTTTGCAAAACAATTAAAATTAGTTAAATTACAAAAAAGCAAACAAAAAAATAATTGACTAACTGTGACTTACCAAATTATATTAGATATAACGTGTTTTTATTAATAATTTTGTTGTTATTGAGAATATGGAAACTAAAGTTATGAATGGATTATAGAATCTGCTTACCTAAATTCGAGTTACTTGGTTTGTTCAATCGAAACACCTGTAATGTTCTTTAAATTAAAAGATTTGAACGTTGAACCTTGTGTATCTATGTATTGCACGTCAACTTGTATACAGTTTTCAAATTTAGTTTATCTGTGTTATTTTTAATAAAGTATAAAACATTTGTAACTACTGGGTCCGGCACATCGAGCGTGCATTAAAAGTATATGGAGAACTAATTCGATTAATTTTCTAAAAATAGTGTTGCGCCTGTTTTTTGACATCACTGAACTCAGGCAAAATATTTTCGTTCATACAGCACTTCCGGTTGTACCGGAAGTTAGCTGTCAACTTTCTTATTTCAAATAGAACATGCGATTTTTATTTTATTTTCAGATTCTACGTAAAATTTAGTTATAACGATTTAAAAAAAAGAATTAAAATCATGCTAAACTCGAATTGCATGTACAGAGTGATGAAAATTTTCCTGCCAATATCAACAAGTTTCGACCTTAAAAACTTGCTTAATTCAAATGGAACACCCTATGTTTTTAATTATCCATCGATGTCTTTTGTTGTCCTTGTATGTATCAAACATACTAACATACCCTATGCTTAAAATGATGATTAAAAACACAGGGTGTCTCATCAATTTGAGTTCAGTATAAGGGTTACTTAAGATCGTTTATTAAATTGGCGCTTAGTTGACGTTAAATGGTCAAAGAATCAACATTTGTATGGCTGTAAAGTTTTCTTTTCGACCGTTCTGATGTTGATGGCCGATGCGTTAGTCTAGGTCAACATATCAGAAAAAGCCGGAAAAAACATTTATGCTCAACCGGCTAACTTCGTGCTGTTTATGATACATTTTTTCGGCTATAATGTGCTTCTCTATAGACTCAAAAACCAAAAATATAAAAATTCTGATGAAGGCATATCACAAACAAGTAGCACACTGTCGCGAAAAACCTCAATCTAATATTTTTAAAAGTAAACGAGATTCTCCCCAAAAGTGTTGAAAATGGGATACCTTGTACTTAAGTTTAACACGTTATTCCCTAATGACGTGAACGGTCAATTTTAAACAGAGTGCAAAATAGCTGACGTTCCAAAATGAAGGTTTTTTTTTATTTAAAGGAATCTTTGTTTAAAACCCAGATATGCTCAACTTCCTACATGTAGGCCGGTTGTATTCATGTCAGACTTGTCTGTCCTACTTGTAGGACGTTGGGCATAAGCACCACTAAAATCTTATTCTTTTAGAAACTTTTCTTTGAATGATGCACTTGCTATGATAGAAGACATAGAATTTCAAAGACAAATTCGATCATTATCAATATTGCCACCTGAAAATACTTTAGGAAATCAAACAGAGAAAGATTCAGTAGACGAGGATTTTGTCGATATAAATAATTTACCGAAATCTCATCTTTGTGCCCCTGCTGAAATAAACATAAGCACTGATGCTAGTGATGATGATTATTCTTCGAAAGACGATATTCTTTTAAAAGAGCTGAAAAAAAAAACTATTAAATTTTCATCGACCCAAAAGAAACGTCGCGTAGAAAAAAAATGCTACGAGTGGATAGAGGAAGGTTTGTCAAAAAAATAAAACAGAGTTTTCTAGCATTAGTACTCTAAGTTTTAAACAAAAAAGCCCTTTGAAATTATTCAATCTTTTTTTTGACGATAAAATTTTGGATCTGATAATTACAGAATCTAACCGTTACGTACACCAAAAAGATATTGATCACAATAGAAAAGTCCAAACTAAAAGCGTTTATTAGAATTTTATTGCTAAGTGGATATATTCAGCTTCCTCAACGACGCATTATTTGGGAAAATGAAAGCGACACTCACAGCAGTTTAGTGTCTGAGGTTTCATGTCGTAATAAGTTTAAATTCATTTTGTCTGATTTTCATGTTGTGAATAATACGACATTGCACAATACAACAAAGAAATTTGCAAAAGTGAGACCGTTGTTCGATCATTTGAACCAAAAGTTTGTAGAATACAGCACTGTGGACAAAGCTATGGTGCCTTGTTCTGTGCGTCATAGCTGCAAACAGTTTATACATGGCTAATCCATTAGGTATGGGTACAAACTATGGATCGGTGCAACTAAGTTGGGTTACATCAACTGGTTTCAACCATCCCAAGAAGCTTCTACAAACATTAGCACAAAATATGTTGAACTGGAAGTCGGTCCATCTGTTGTTTTAGAATACTCAGATATTTTGAGAAAAAATGGCATGACGTTTAAATGCATTTATTCTTTTGCAATTTTTTTTTCTACAATACTTTTACTAGAATTACTTTCCTATAAAAATTTTAAAGGAACCATTCCGAAAACCGAATTTCTTACAATAATCTAAAAGACTCCAAAATACTAAAAAAAGAACCGCGAGGAAGTTCCGTCTATAGAAAATTGGTTGATAATGACACAATTGTTGTGAAATGGCACGGCAATGATATAGTAACTTTGTATTCAAATTCGGCAGGAGTAAATTCTCTTGACACTGTAAAAAGATTTTCACGAAAAGAAAAGAAAACTATACTGGTAAAAATAATTACGTACAATTTTTGCTATAATTTTTTTTTTTTTGTGTTGTAGAGAACTCAACCTCATTTGATAAATTTATATAACGCAAATATAATCAAAACATCAGTTTGTACAGAGTGTCTATAAGAGGTAAAAAATGGTATTTTCCTCTAATTACTCATTGTATAGATATGGCTATACATAATGCATGGCAAATACACAGAAAAACTGGTAGTGTGTTAGACCAACTAAAATTTAGAAGTAAAATTACTATTACCCTATTACAGCAAAACAAAAAAGCAAACCTGGGCAACAAGACATTGTTCACGTAACGAACTAATACTTAGATATCCGCTTTGATCAAACTGACCATTTTGTAATACCTCAAGAAAAACAAACAAGATGTGGTTTTTGTCATTCAAAAGCTACTACAAAGCGTACAAAGTATAACAAAGGTTTACGTGTAAAATGTTTCGATAAGTTATTATTTATTAGCTAAAAGTATGTAAATATCCAGTTTATGTCACTGATTTGCCCAACGTACTACATGAAGGACGGCATTTTTTTTTGTACTTGAAACAATACATTTTAAGTTTATTTGTTCTAGAAGTTATTTTTTATATCTCAATTAAAAGATATATATGAAAATTAACAAAAAAACAATTATACAGTTGGCACGGGCATATCTGGATAAACAAATTCGCTTTAAATTCTGCTTCCATTGATGCAATAACTTTACCGACCAAAGTGTAAGCAGCTACAAAGAGTTCCAAAAGACCTATCTCGTGATTTTCGTTGTTTGTTTGCAAATGTACAATTTCTTGCAAATTTACAGCAAGCAATTCGAGATTATTTTTAAACCAACGCTTAGTAGGCTTAAGAACGAACTGCTCACACATCTATCGGAATATTTTCTTTGGTAGGTTACTATTTAGACGTGCTACAATAACACTAGGCGGCACTTACTATCGCAACAAACTATTAAATTAAGTAAAATTGCGTGTATTATCATTAAACCAATATAAATTTGGTTTAAATCTCTTACCGACATACAATTCAGGTTAAACATATAAATTTAAAACAAATATAATAATAATAATAATAAATTTATTAACGGATTCTCCATTTTACACAAAAGAAAATATACAAAGATACTAAATTACCCTACTAATAACTAAATTACACTCGAATAAAAATCGATACAGAAACACAACAAAAACACAATTTTTTATACTGGCAAACATAATCTAAGAGTAATACCCTTGTTTATATGCATCTAATACTTAACAATAATCTAATAATCGTGCTCTAAAACACTCCGGGGAGGAACCAAATAAATGAAACCAATTATGTTTATTGAGGTTATTTGCTGCCGACATTATACGATATAATGGTACATTTAAAGCAAAATTTGTTTTCACCGTTTGAAGTCTGAAAACAGGTTTAGCGCGAGAATGCCCGCTTCTAATATCTACGTAAAAAGTTAGTTGCTCAAGTAGAGCTCTTGAATGAACATGTCCGTTAAGTAATTTATGTAAGAAACACAGATCTGATAGATTTGACGTTAAGGGTTTCCATAATAGCGTCGTATTGTCCTTTAACATGTAATTCGTCTCTCTTATACTCCATAGCCCTCAAGAACTTTTTTTGAACTTTTTCAATTTTATTCGAAGATGACAGGGTATATGGTGCCCATACAGTAATACTCTAAGTTACATCGCACAAGAGAACAATATAATGCTCTGAGACAATTAATACTTAAATTACTTGCCGTACGCCAAATACAACCCCACTTACGCAAACTTACATTACATATATTTATGACATGTGAGTTAAACTTTAATTGTCGGTCAAAAATTACACCAAGGTCTCGAACCTCATTCAATTTTGGCAGAACAAACGAATCCCCATGATAACTATGGATTATGAATGACCTCGATTTATTAAAAGATATTGTATTATACTTTGACAAATTCAAATGTAATCTATTAATTTTACACCAAGACATTAACCTGTGCAAATCATCTTGCATATCATAACAGTCTTCAATAGCATTTATGACTTTAAATAATTTCAAATCATCCGCAAACATCAATATTTGGCTGTGCATGACAATGCTTTGAATGTCGTTGATGAAAATGTTAAATAAAATAGGACCACAATGTGATCCTTGTGGCACACCCGAAAAAACCTCTATACGACTAGACTCGTAATTATTAATTTTCACTGTTTGAAATCTATTACATATAAAAGAACTAATCCAATTAACAATACCGTCACTAAACCCATACATATTTAATTTATTAATTAGAATTGACAAGTCGACTCTGTCAAACGCCTTGGAAAAATCCGTATATATGCTATCTACTTGTTTTCCGTGTTTTAAAGCGTCAGACACAAACTGCCTATATTCGAGTAGATTCGTTAGAGTAGATCGACCTGGCATAAACCCATGCTGGCATTGGGAAATTATAGATGTAGAAATCCATCTAAGTTGTTCAGCCACTAATTTGTCTAACATTTTAGGAATGACAGATTGAATAGATACACCCCGATAATTGTTTATGTTCTGACGCTCACCTGATTTGAAAATTGGGATCGTATAACTATTTCTCCACTTAATAGGAAAGGAACTTGTCTTAAGTGATATAGAAAATAATAAATGAATTGGTTTACATAAGGAAAAATACATTTTTTTATAAAAATACTTTTATCATATCGGGACCACAAGCTTGATTGTCCTTCAAATCATTAATTGCTTTAAACACGTCTGATACAGAAACAACAAATGAAGACTGAGCCATTACACAATCTTTAGCTATATTGTCACTTTCCACTCTCGGATATCGCTCATATACTTTTGCAAAATATTTCGCAAACAAATTCACAATGGCTTGCCCATGTTTAGCTTTCGTTCCTTCGTAATCCATTCTATCCGGAATAAAGTGATCTTCCTTTAAAGTTTTTCCATATTTCCAAAACATTTTAGGATTGACCTGAAGGCTTGCATCCATCGATTGAAGGTAGTCATTGTACAACTCATCACATAGAAGTTTAGATTTAGTACGGAGCCAAGAGAACTTGTTATAATCATTGGGATTGCCAGTTTTTTTATATCTAGTGTGAGCTTTTTCTTATCTTTAATAAGATTACGTATCCTAGGTGACATCCACTGTGGAAAATGACTAGGAAGCCTCCTAATGAAGTTATATTGAACGAATCTATCAATTCCAAGAATAAGTCCAAAAAAACACCACGCGAATTCGGTAAGGTGTTGTATTGCTTTAAATTAAAGAAATTGTAATTTGAGATTAACGTATCTGCACTAACGTCCGAAGATTTTAAGGACTTAAAGACAAGACCATTATCGTTCCATTTGAGTAATGGCAAATTAAAATCACCACATATAATAAATTTATGATTGTTATATTTTATGATGATGTCCTCCAATTCTTGGCAGTGACTACTATAAACGAATTCATTGGACCTAGGAGGTATATAAACCGAATCAATAACAAAATTAATATTATTAATGGAAGTGCTAACATACAAATGCTCAATCAAATTATTACAACAAATAACGTGGGAAGGAAAACATTTCTTTATTGCTATTAACAACCCGCCACCTTTAGATTCCCCTTTAATTGTTTGATCACATCTAAATATATTGTAAGGACTCAATTGCAGTTGATTATTAGTAATTTCCTTATAAAGCCATGTCTCTGTAATAATAATCACATCAAAATCATTAATAAGAACTGATGATATATACTAATGGTTATACTCAAACCTACTTTCTACATCAAATACAAATTTTATTTAGCTGTCAAATTTGACCAAGCGAGTGTGTTTTATTTGAACATTTTATTGGCCGGTTTTATTTTATATAAAGTAAAATAACAATAACATTTTTTTTATAAACCAATAAAATATTGTATTACGTTGTAAGAAAAACGTGTAGTTTTTCGGAAAAAATATTTTTCGGATACCTCTCTAAAAACATATGCTTTTCGTGTTTGTTTATTGCTATGAAAGCAACCTTTTCCGTCGGTACATGGAATATTGAAAACAAGTGTCACAACTGCTGTGTTTAATCATTAACTTTATTATTTAACAATATTTACCAAATACATAAAATATTTACAATCTTACAAAGTTCATTTTCAAGTGATCACAACGACAATGGTTCCTTAATATCTAACTTGGTGTCTCCATATACACATGTATGTGTGTAGGTTTGTCTCACACTACATCACTACAACCAGTACACTACAATTTGCAACACATACTTTACTATTTTACGTTTTAATTTTTTTGTGTGATGTGCAGAAAGTTATACCGAAAAGTATCGTTCATTACTCGACAAAAATCTCTTTTTCTAAAGCATAATTTATAGTCTCGGAATGAAATATAGTATTGCATATTTATATGACAAGACTTATGATCATGAAATAAAACAAACAAATCAAAATCATTTACGATAATTAGAGAATGTTATAGAGATTACGAGGATGTATTGATATCTAGTTAGCCTAGACCAGTTCCTTGCATAAACAAAATATTGCGTTACCATAGCAACAAACAATAACTTATTAGAAGTGTCAGTGTAAAGTTTGACGTCAAAAAAGTAAACCAGAGTCACGCAAATAATTAAATGAAAAAAGATGTCCACCGAAATTGTGAAAATCGAAAAATTGGAGTATGCTTAATACCCTTGATGATCAATGTCCTTCGTATGCAACCGTCAAAAATTGGAATGCAAGCTTCAAAAGAGGTAAATTTTCCATTGAAGATGATGATCGATCGGGAAAGCCAGTTTCTGTGTCAGTCCCCGAAAATATCGATGCAGTTCATGACATAATTTTATCAGACCGTCGAATTGGGCTAAAACGGATATCTGAAGCACTGAATATTTCATACAAACGCGTTCATCATATGGTTTACGTCAATTTGGACATGAGAAAAATTGCTGCAAAATGGATCCCCAAATGTTTGAATGTTGACCAAAAGCGTGCAAGGGTAGAATCATCGCGTTCGATCTGTGCTTGATTTGAAAAGGATGTAGACTTCTTAAACCGAATTGTTACTATGGATGAGACTTGGGTACATTTCTACGATCTATAAACAAAGCAACAATCGATGGAATGGCGACACTCTGGTTCTCCAAGACCTAAGAAGTTTCGTGTCCAAAAATCTGCTGGAAAAGTTCTTGCTTCAGTTTTTTGGGATTGTCATGGAATAATCATGATTAATTTTTTGGATAAGAGTAGAACAATAACTGAAGATTACCATTCGACATTATTGACCATTCTACGGGAAAATATTAAGAGAAAAGACGCGGAAAGCTATCCAAAGGTGTTTTGTTTTTGTAGGACAACGCCCCTGCACACAAGTCTCATGTTGCCATGCAAAAAATTTGTGACTTAGGGTTTGAATTACTAGAACACCCCCTTATTTACCCGATTTGGCTCCGTCCGACTATCACCTCTTTCCTCAACTGAAAAAAAAGGTCGTACATTTTCTTCCAACAAGAAGGCAATAAAAGCTGTGGAGGTCTGGTTTGCAGAGCAAGAAGAAATATTTTTTTTGAAAGGTTTAGAGACGTTGCAGGTTCGCTGTAATAAATCTATCCAATTAAGAGGAGAATATGTTGAGTAATAAAATATTTTGACATTAAAATTTTGTTTGGTTCTATAGTAGGCTAAGAATTTTTCAATATATCCTCGTTTATAGCATTACGTTCAATAAAAATAAGCAATCAACGACTTTTTTGGCTTATCGCAATGGAAAATGCTCTAAAAATTTTCAAAATACACAAATTTAACCCCAACACAAGAAAATAAAGTCTTACCGAAAATTGTCAAATGATACGGGATATTCTTTCTAATAACATTGGTTATAGATGCGAAAGCAGAACAGACAAAGCTTCTGTAAAACGGGATGGTGGTTATCAGTATTCTGGAGTTTTTTAACACCCTGTAGGTCCTAAACGAAGCGTTTCCGGACGTAGGTTTATATGAACTTTTTTTCTTATTTTTGGGTCTAGAATCACTACGCAAAGTTTTTCCGTAGAGTATTGGACACCCTGTATATGGTTTGTTTATAAATTTTTTATGTTGATTACTATTATAAAATCTATAAACATACACTATACAGGGTGTGGCACTACCAAAGAATTATTCTGGTAGCATTAAAACGACAAATAATGTTAGAAATTTTAAGGCATACATATGTTAAAATTATTCGAAACATATCAAAGTTGGGTTATTTTAAATGAATTATTCTTTCAATTTTTGCATTGTGCGATAAAAAATAATGTATGTTCTTTAACATGTCCTTATACCTACTTACTTCCGTTTCAGAGATAAATTTTTTACCTAATTTGCAGACCCTCCAAAAAAAACAATAACTTCAAAATAAATAAAAACAAGTAACTTTGACTTACACCATCTTACTAATACCCTTTAACATCCTTTGTGCAATATTTATTATTATGGTATGACCCCTTAACACTAACGACTTAAAACTTAAACAACTTGCTTAACCTAAATGGAACACCCTACGCCTGTTGAAAGCTAGAAATAGTTATCATTTAGTCGGTATTAGGGTTACCAATCCCTAACTCTTATAGTTTTTGAGATATTTCAAAATTTGGTAGTTTAACAATTTCCGATGTACTGGAATCTAAGTTACCTGTGAAATATCCGTAATATGAACATTATCTTGCAACTTTCAGTTTTAAATATTTACCTTAAAAATATTTTTTTTGTTTTCAGAAAAAAAACGGTGTTTAACTAATGTTTAATAACAGCAACCATTATTTGGTACAAAAAATCGATCACACGGTAAATATTGACAAACTTTAACCTGTTAACTAGGAATGTAATACAAATCGCTCTATATAGTAGTACGATCATTTCTAAACCATTATTTTAAGAATTTTTTTAACAAAGTTACCAATGTCTACAGTCTACACTGTCACCGTTTTTTGTTATTGTTTGTGAGAGGTGGTTGTGATTCGACTGACTATTAAAGTCCGGGATAATTGTTGAGCACATGTTAGTTTGTTCTAAAAAAATTTTTTTAAGGTTAATATTTAAAGCTAAATAAATTGGTCTATACATTAAAAATGGTTGCAAGATAATGTTCATTTTACTGATATCTCACAGGTAACTTAGATTCCAGTAAATTGCAAATAATTTATGTTAAGCAAGTTATTTAAGTTTTAAGTCTGAATGTAAGCTTTCGCGGCTGTTCTTTCCTACGTTCTCTGCTTGACGTTTCGCTAACCATGCTGTTAGCTTTTTCAGAAGTTACTGTAAAGACTGATGTTGTTGTCTTCTGCTCCTCGTTATATACTTATGATCCGTTACAGTTGGTCGAGGTCGATCAGTGACGGGTGGTTGGTTTTCGATGGTTGGTTGATCTTCTGTTTGATATCGACTAATTTTGTGGCGACATTTGTTTTCTTTGTTTTTGTGAAGAGTTAGTTTCCACGTGTTGCTTAATCGGTAACCATCTTCTTGATTGAAGTTGTTTTTGTTTTTTATAATTTGTAAGGATTCTCTGATTATCCTTGGATAGTAGTTGTTAGTCCTTGATATAACTTTAGCTTCCTCAAAGTTGATGATGTGTTTTCCTTTTTCGTGTAGATGTTCTGCGATTGCTGATTTATCTGCCGCTCTGGACTTGGCGTCTCGGTGATGTTCTTTTAATCTACATTTTATGCTGCGTCCGGTTTGACCAATGTAGACTTTTCCACATGAACAATCAATTTGGTAGACCCCTTTTGTTAAGAGTTTCGGCAGGTTATCTTTATTAGAAGGTAGTAGTTGCTGGATTTTTCTAACCGTTCCAAACCTGACACCTATATTCTTCTTTTCCAACGATTTTCTTAATTTGTCAGTTACTCCAGCAATGAATGGCAAACGAGCGTAGGTGGTGACCTGATCCTTCTCTTTTTTGGATTTCCTGCGACAGGCGGCTCTTATTTCTTTTCTGGTATAGCCGTTCTTCATTAGGGTGTGTTGGACGTGTCGAAGTTCTTCTGCCTTGTGAACCTCGTCAAGAATCTTGTTAGCTCTATGCAATAAACTTTTGATTAGAGACCGCTTCTGCTGTGGATGATGGTGTGATGTGGCATGGAGGTATCGGTCGGTGTGTGTCTTTTTACAATATACACTATGAGCCAACTTGTTGTTATCCCCTCGTTTCACTAGAACATCCAGGAAGGGAAGCTCCTTATTCTCTTCTGTCTCCATGGTAAACTTGATCTTTTCGTGCTGAGTGTTGAGGTGGTTAAGAAATACATTAAGTGCTTCTTTCCCATGAGGCCATATGACAAAGGTATCGTCCACGTATCTGAACCAGCATTTCGGTTTCTGTTCGCTGGATTGAATGGCTTCTTGCTCGAATGCTTCCATAAAGATATTCGCAGTAACCGGTGATAATGGTGATCCCATGGCTGCACCTGATTTTTGTTCGTAGAAATCTCCGTTCCATAGAAAGTAAGTTGTATTCAGACATATTCTTGCTAGCTCTCGTATGTCTTCTCTTAACCCATGGGTTGTGCACAGTTGTTTTATGATGTTATGTGTATCGTCGACTGGTACGTTAGTGAATAGCGATTCTGCATCAAAACTAACTAGTATATCGTCATTGGTTACTTCCAGAGTCATCAGTAATTCGACGAAGTGTTCGGAGTTCTTCACAAAAGATTCAGTTCTTCCCACGTAAGGAAAACACATCATCAACTTTGAGGAAGCTAAAGTTCTATCAAGAACTAACAACTACTATCCAAGGATAATCAGAGAATCCTTAGAAATTATGAAAAACAAAAACAACTTCAATCGAGAAGATGGTTACCAATTAAGCAACAAGTGGAAACTAACTCTTCACAAAAACAAAGAAAACAAATGTCGCCACAAAATTAGTCGATACCAAACAGAAGATCAACCAACCATCGAAAACCAACCACCCGTCACTGATCGACATCGACCAACCGTAACGGAACATAGGTATATAACAAGGAGCAGAAGACAACAACATCAGTCTTTAGAGTAACTTCTGAAAAAACTAACAGCATGGTTAGCGAAACGTCAAGCAGAGAACGTAGGAAAGATGGACGAACACGGCTCAACCCGGAAGATAATAATCTAAGAAAAATGCCAACAGTTAATTGTAACGACATGTGTGCGTTTAACGTGCATGTCGCTATCTAAGCAACAGCTTTAATGCTTGAAACGCACGTGTGTCGATAAAGCCAAGTAAAAACTTGTACAGAAGCATAACACGCAACGAAAGAACACCTGATGCCCCATTTCGCTCTTATTATGAGCTCATCAGCTTTATCGACACACGTGCGTTTCAAGCATTAAAGCTGTTGCTTAGATAGCGATATGCACGTTAAACGCACACATGTCGTTACAATTAACTGTTGGCATTTTTCTTAGTTTATACTAATCATACGTGTCAATGCTTTTACACGAGATGTCGTAACACCCTGTACATCATAACAACTTTGTATGCATATTGGAAGGTGTTTTCCCAACCGTATTAAAATACTCAAAATTCACTCGTGCTTTAAAAAAGGGAGACGTCAATAACCCGGATAATTATAGACCAATATCAATAATACCGGTAGTAGGAAATTATTATAAAAAACAAATCGTGTGTTATTTTGAATCTAACAAATTAATAAATGAAAATCAATTTGTATATAGATCTTGTATATTTACTACGTCAGCAATTGTAAAACTAATAACTATTATTAACGATGTTTTTGAGTCAGGCAAAATATCAAATGTGGTTTTCTACGGTTTTGATGACAACTCTGTGAAATTAATTTACTCTTATTTACCTGGGCTAAAGCAAAGAAATTCGCACAGAACAGAAACAAATGGAAATTATTTATAAAGGGTTAACTTAATTTTAAGAATTTTATTGTAAATATGAATTATCATTTTATTTCATTGTAGCCCTTACACCCTATGGGTAAAAGGATTTGATTATATTATTATTTATCTAATAGAGTGCAAAGAGTTATTATAAATCATCAACTGTCTGAATCACTGGATGTGAGTATAGGAGTTCCCCAAGGTTTAGTCTTGGGGCCCATTTTATTTATCATCTACAACTACATTAATGACATTTTCTCTATTGGTCTTGTCGAAAAATTAATTTATGCAGACGACTAAACTCATATTACAAAATCAAGCTGTAACGGTTGTTTACAAAATAACAAAAAGAAGCGACGGCTTTAGCGGAACAACCTGAGCGAAAAAAAACTAAAGAGAATTCGGCTTGATGTAGCGCACTAAGTTAGTGGAGGATACAGTATTTATAGTAGTTAAATCAGCAGCGACGTAGAGTTGGGTAGGTCCCTGAAGAACTATAAGAAATTAGACTGCTGGTCTTACAAGGCGTCACCTGCTGGTGCCAAAGAAATAAAACCGACCAACTGGAGATCAAACACAAACTAGAGAGAAAGACAGAAAATTTAGTACAACAAACAAATCTTGAAATATTAGGAGCGTGTGACAGAAATATAGAGACTGTCTCATCTAGTTAGGTGCGTTAGCAGCAGCCTCGCTTAACAATATATAAGGCTTGCAATTAATGTGTCGATTTTTAGGTAAGCTTTAGTTATACTCGAGTTAAAAGTATCATTCCAATTGAGGATTGGTTGCTATTAAGGCTCCGCGTACACATATCACTTACACACGGGGATTTAAACTAAACTTAAACTAAGATTAAAGGTAAGTACCTCCCGAAAACCCAAAAGGCCTTTTGTGTCCGCGACAACCGTTCTTAAAAATTTTAAGATTAAGATTAAAACTAACGTTCGGTTGAGGTGTACACCAAATAAAAATTTATTTAAATATTAGAAATCAAGCTGTTCTATGTCATATGTACTTGAGCTTCATACGCATTATTATTATGAATAAGTGGCTTAAATACTAAAACTTAGGAATTTAAGAGTAATATCATAGCTTAAAATTCTTGTAATTTTTGTTTGTATTTATTAACAATAACTCATTTTAAATAATTTTAATTGTTTTGTAGATTTGTAAATGTTGGCCGATAAAACTGGTTGCCGTTTGTTACTAATTCATGCATAGTAAAATTTAGGGTGACGGTGCCACAATTATTCCAACCCAATCAGCACAATCCTTTACTACTTGTCATTTAAAATCTTGTTAAAAGTGTGTATTTAGCCTAAAATCTTTTTGAATCAGATGTTATGCTAATTTATAAATTAATAAGCAAAACGTTCTAAACTTGTAAAAAAATTTTACCCAGGTTAACGTCCTTTCAAATTACTTAATTTTTATTGGCTGTTCGAAGCATTTGCCATTTCTACAAGTTAACTTGTTCTCACGCTGTTAATGCTTTGTTTAGTGTATCTAAATTATGTTTATTTTTAGTTTTAAGCATTTATTTGACCTACATTTTATTACATTTCAAAAACATTAGATTAAAGTAAGTATTTCATAAAACTCATTTGCTATTAATGTAAATCGAGCAAAAACTCGATCGCATTTTGGTAATGTATTTGTTTTCACGCTTGGATAAATCTGAAATCTTCAAATGATAAGTTTAGAAAAATTATACTCATATAAAACTTGTCAATGTAACAATATTCGCATTTTTAGTATTGGTGTTACATACATATAAAATACTTTTACGACTTTACTGCAACTTTATATTCTAAATCGGCTATGGAGGTATCGAATAATAAAATTTTATGAGATTTAAAAGCATTTGAAATACAATTTGCGTCTTTTGCAGTATTAGACCCAGAGAAACCTTCATAATGGTATTTTAAATTCAATAATTCATAAATTAATATTTTGAATAATTACAGATCTTGAACATTTTTTGCTCAAACAGCTTCAAAACGGAAAGTTGTTCGGATATAAACTGATTAAGTTTTTTGTGCTTCTGCAGTTGTGATGTGGCTTATTTTAAGCTTCTACAAATATGCCGGTGGTCTTTTGTTTATCTTGACACAAAAAATCTCTTTTGATACTTAGTATATCTTTCAATTTATAATATAAAAACAAACAACGAGGATAAAATTTTCTAAATATAATGAATTTAAACTGTAATTAACATAAAATTTACTGTTATTATAAAACAAACACAATGAACGTATAGAACACAAAAAGAAAAATATCTATACATACTAAAAAGAGAAAAAATAGTGTTTTATTTTGAAAAATATTATTATCGGGCGTGAAATGATTTGCACTCTAGAGCGCGAAATACTTCGCCACCGATATTTCATTTTCAAAATGTCAACATTATGGTTATTTTAGACCCCATTAGTAATTTATTTATATTAAAGCTTCTAAACTTTTCTATTACAATCGAGGAGCAATAGTGAAGGTACGAGACTGTGTAATGGTCGTATACAGTATTTCATTTTTTTGTTTCATAGTAAAAATTATTTTAATGACAATTAAAAAGCAGCGACAATTCTACTCATATGTAAAAAATGTCATTTTTTTATAAAAAAATCGTAGTCTGCTATCCGATAAATAGGAAGGAACCAAATTGCAAGTGGATGAAAATTTTGTTTTGGAAAGTAAGGTATAGTTTCGTACTTTCTCATTTATAATCTTATTAAGGTTTTCTGTGATTTTTTATAAGATACATAATTCTTGAAATTGTCTTAACAAATACCACTTGAGCTCAGATTTAGTTAAAAGTTTTGTTTGTCCACATAACAACCTCGACTGTGTTGTATTAGATTTTCTACCAAAGAAGTCTCGTTAAGTGCTACAGGAATAAGGAGTTCGATGAAGCACACAATGAAAAACAAAGCACCAAAATCGCCGAAAGGATAATTTTATAAGAAAACTAATACATTAATTTTTTAACTAATATTCGATTACAAGCCCCTCAACTCAAAATACTGTTATTTCAAAAACTTCTAAAGTGTAGAGCCATGCGGCGATCAGCTATAAAAGCGCAAAAGCGCACAATGGCTGAAATTTTTTATATTTCTCTGGCGGAAATTGTTTTGATTTTTTTTATTAATATTCAGATATTGGTATATCTTTTTTTTTGTTACTGGTTTTTGGACAATTCCATTTTATTGCTCTTGTGGTCTTGTCATCTATGTTTGGTGAAAATTAATTTTTTTACGAGTAAATTATTTTGGTCTTATGGAAGTATTTGTTTTAAGTGGGTTCTACTGTATTCTAAGTAGATTTCATTTGCGTTGATAAAGCACGTATGCTTTTTATATTCACCTTTGCTGCAATACTTGTTTCTTTTTGTCATTTGATGTTTTTTTTTAAATCAGACGTGGTTTAAAGAAATGTTTATCTCGACAGTTTTTATCAAAGGTATTGAATGAATGAATGAATGAATGAATTTTATTTATTTTGTCTTTTTACGTTTAACAAAAACATTCGGTTTTATATATAAATATAAACCTAAAACCATATATTTTCTAATTACCGAACAAAAATTATTATTATTTAACAAAATTAACACTCCTGCATCTTCTTTTCTAATCATCTTTTATCTTCTTTCCTTTAACAAAATCTTCTTTCTCTTCCCCTTTATCTTTATTCCTCTATCTTCATTATCTTTCTTTTCCTCTCTTCCATCCTTTTTCTTCTCTCCATCACTTCCTTTATCCATTGTACCCCCCTCTCCTTTCTTACCCAATAGCACCCACCACTTCGTTTCCTCTTCTCTTAACTCACTACATCCTTCTTTCAAGTGGATTATGCTTTCCCATCCATCCCCACCCAATCTAGATATCCTCTCTTCATCCGCCAACCAGTATTTATTCTCCCTTTCTTTATTTCCGGTTCTAAACCTTACTATCATGTTTTTCTCTTAGCGATTTCCCTCCATTATGTATTCTCCTTCTTTTATTCTGGCTCTTCTTTTTTGTATTTGCGTGTCTATATCTCTCGTTATTATTTCCTTTTCTATATATCTTCCTTCCTGTCTCAAACTTCTTATCTCCTCTCTCGCATATCCACACCTTTCACAATATTTTTCTTTCCTCTGCCCTGTAACTAATTTTCTGTGTCTCCACTTCTTTCCAACATTTATATAAAAGTTCATTGTTCTTTCTGTTTTCTATCCTTTCTTCGAATCTCAACGCTTTCTTTCCAGTTTCTCTCCGTATTTTTTCTAGTTTCATTTCTTCTTCCACTATATAACCACGTGTCTCCTTATCCAACCTTAACGTCCATTTCCAATATTTCTCCTGTATCCTTTCTAATATTTTCCTTTCCTTCCACCCCAAATCTCTGCTCCATATAACATCACACTTTTAACTATTTAGTCAAAATCTATCGTCTTTTCCCTAAATCCTTCCCAAATGTCCTTTCACCTATCCCCCAAACTTGTCTTACTATTTTGTTTCCTTTCTGTCTGAGTTCTCTTATATGGTCTTTATCTTTATTATCATACCTAATCTTATAGCCTAGGTACCTATAATTGTCCACTTTCTCTAATTCTTTTTCTCCCTACCACCATTTTTCTTCTTTCCGTCTTCCCTTTCTTTTTTAAATTCTTTTGTTTTTTCAACATTTGCCTGTAACTTCTTTCCCTCTAAGTAACTTTTACAACCTTAATCACTCTTCCCATTTCTTCTCCATTCTTCGCTACTGCCGCTATATCATCTGCGTACGCCAGCACCCATACCGTTTTTCTTCTTATTACTACTCCTCCCACCTGATGTTTTTCTAGTTCTCCCTCTAAATCTCGTATGTATATTGAGAACAAGGTATTGTAGAAACATATTCCATATGTCGCCGTTTTGGTTTTGCTGAATTAATACACTCTTTGTTCTCAGAAAAGACCTTAAATGTCATCTCTTTTATAAAGTAAATTGGATATAAGTTATGACTAAGAATGAACAGTACATTGAACGAACTACGGTTAAAATTCTGAATTTACAGATTACTTACACTGGTCAACAGTGATGTTGCTCTTGTTGTGAGAGTGGTCTTAGCACGACTTTAGGGTCGTAATTATAGAACTATTAATAGTTTTGCAAAGTTGGCTCTATTTTTTTTAATCAAAATTTTTGATAATTGTGTAAAAAATTGTAGTGTTAAAAAATTATTTTATTTCTGAATATGAAAAATTGTGCTTATTGACGAACATTACTATTTTTCTATAACAACTTTTTTTATAAAATTAAAAAAATTAAAACATATTAGACTTGAGAAAACGCCTTTTATAATATTTTTTATTTGTGGGATGTTTGGGAACCATGTATCTGCACAGACCAGCAGTAATCGGCCATCATTTGGCGATTCCACCTTTCCTGAAATTTGTTCTCCAATACTTTTATGTGCTCATAGAAGCGTTCTTCATACCCCTTGTTGTAGTCTCCCAAATTATCGGGAAATCTATCCTAGTGACTGTGAAGGAAATTAAATTTAATACTCATATTCGCTCCTAAATTTTTAAAGTATTTTAACATATTTTTCGCAATGTCTCTATAACTTGGCGCTTTATGGTTACCAAGATAATTTTCCAATTTTCCAAGCTGCAGCCGCTACAGTAGTCATAATTGTTTGGAAGTTGGTATTTTTAGTTAATGTTTGAATGAGAGCGTCGTTAAAAATACCAGTTTTTAATTTTTCCATGTTTATCTTCGGAAATGTTTTGCAAGTATATTCAAAACATTTCCCGTTTTTGTTCAATACTTTAACAAACTGTTTCATCATAACTAGCTGGATGTGGAGGGTCGATAGTATGATTTTTTCTCTGTCTAATAATGGCTCGTTCACTACGTTAGTTTTACCTACGATTAAAGCGTTTTTCAAAGGCCACAATTTTTGGTCACAGTGATTTTGCTTTGCTCGACTGTTCTAGAGACATATAAAGCAAGGATATTTTGTATATACACTTATTAATCATTGATGTTCGTCGTAATTAATTTTTTCTAGAACTAGTTTAATATTCTGATATTCTTCTTTGTAAAATGGGAAATTGGAATGGATGCATAAAAATTTCATTAATTAAACAATTGTTTGAAGGGTGATTTAAACGTAACTCCAGAGGAAATAACTCCAAATTTAAATTTATCATTTAACTTAAAAACTGAAAATGTTAAAATCAAAGCTAATATTATATTTATACCTGAAACCAAAAATGATATCTTCAGACTTACCTGGATTGGGTGAAAATTGTCATGAATTATATTAAAATTTGTTTAAACTTCTTATGGAAACCTGAAAAACTTTTCTTATAAAATACTAAAACGGTCAATGTGTAAATTCACTCAAAAAATTGGTGTAATTGTAACCTTTTTAAAATTCGTTGGTCCTGCACTTTGGTTACCAAATCGAGGTAAAAATTTTGTCGATACCTATTAAAAACCAAAGGAGCTGAAGATTTTTTGCGGTGGCAAAACGCTACATTTAGCGTGCACAAAATAAAAAATGAAGTAGCAAAAATTATCAGTGGTGAAGGCCCTTCGACATCAAAAAAGTTGTGTTACGAAACTATTAAAGAATTATGCACAATAAATGAGAATGTACAAAACAATACCCTAGAATAGAATAAATTAATGCCAGCACCATTCTCCAATGTAAAAAACTGCATTCAACTGCAACTTGTGTCATTATATTAGTTTATGTCGTTTCTCTCACCTCAGAATTTTTTATGATGAAGCAATGCAGAGCTGCTAACCTACGAATTATGAATCTGTTGTTTTATTATTTAAATATTCGTTGTTAAAACAGGTAACACTCTGTTTATAGTGGGTACGGTTATAAAATACATATCTTACTTGCAACATTAATTGAAAAAAAAAATAAACTAAAACATTACTTTTGATAATAAAAATGTAGTGGAGCAAAAACATAATTGCTTATGGAAAAGTCGGTTGCCCTTGTATTTTGCACAATTTTTTGATAGGGCAACTTGAAAAAAAATTAACATGATGTTCGATGACGAAAGTGACGTACTAACTATACACTGTTTCAAATCGGTCACCGGGGTACTTTGCACAAGATAGGACCAGGGCGACCGACATATTTTTAAACTACGTTTGCCACATTCTCTGTAAATTTGATTAGGATGTTCTCTAAATACAATGTGTCCCGAAATTTTACAATTATCACCCTCATTATCATAATTATGCACAGGATTCGGTAACGGCGACCGACCGATTTCTGTTCTCAGTTATATTTACCTTCGAAGTAGCTATCTTTATTAAGGATGTTCGATGACGGGTAAAAAAATCCCATGGGCTCCCGGACTATATGTTTCAGTTTCCATAAATAATTGAGTGCAGAATCATTTAAATTTAATTAATAAATAAATTTACGTTCTAACTGTATGTAAACGTGTGCAGGAAAGACTAACACAACATAAGGTGCTAATTACTAACTACATTTAAGTTAAAATGTGCGTTGAATAAAAAGTTTTATTAAAAAAGGTTAAACATTATTTAAAAGTTACAAATTCAATTTTAGAAAAATCAACTAATACAAATATGCAATAAAATGTCATAATGTAAAAAACTCAGCATACTTTTCAAAAAATGATAATAACATGATGATATATTTAACAATTAAATTAATATTATTTTAATGGTGTTAAAAGAGTAGAAATAAAAATAAATGTAACTTTTTTTTTACATATGTTACTATTTAATAATGGGTTTTGTTTTTTGTTTTGAAGAATTGGATGTTCTCTTAGATGAAAGCTTATCTCAATTATTGTTGTACCTACTTGCATTTTCAGAATAGTCATGTATTGAGATAATTACAACTTGATCTTATTTTAAAGGTAAACACTCCTGGTAATTAAGTGAAGTACAAAATCAACAAAGTTTAATACGTATGCTCATTAAATTACACTTCTACAATGTAGGTACACACTTCTAATTATATTGTTTTTTTTTTATTACACTCTACTTAAAATTACGTAGTAATTACCAAAGTATGTATTTTTCAAAAGCTTTGTATTCATTAACGTGCAAAATTAATACTACAAAAAATATTAATTAACTAATTACACTCTACCAGAAAATATTAAATATTTATTTGAATCATCAAATTATAAAGCCAATTTTTTTTAATTATATACAATAAAAATTCATAAAACATTTTATTAATCTTTTATTAAAAATTTAACTGTTGATTTTAAATTAAAAACTTTATCAACTTTTTCTTAAAGATCAAATTTTTGTATTACTGAAAAATGTCTATTATTCCGTACCTAAAGATAATTGAAACGCTTTCTTCTAAATAAGAAAATACAAAAAGGTAAATTTACAATTAAAATTTTGTATCTGTTAAGAAAGGTTTTTGTAGAACGTAAGAAGATTAGAATGAAACGTTTCTGTACCGGGTGATTCAGTTTGATGTTTACAGCATATAATTTTTGTCCATTTTAAGAAAAATATATAAACCATGTATACAGGATGTCAACATATGGGAAACTATTTATTATTCATTTTGGAAAAAAGTTATTCTTTATAAAAGGTTTGCATGTTCTAAAATCTAAAATACAATCAACAGTCATATTAATTTTTTTTAGTAGTATACGAAGTTTGAGCTACAAGAGTAGAGTACCTTTATTGGAACAATATCGAAATGTAATTATAAAAGTTGTTTGAAATAAATCATTATGTTTTAATATTCAATTACATTTCGTTTTGATCAGAAAGTATAAAGAAAATTTATTTATAACAATTTAATTAAAATACACCATTAAAATAAAAATACAGTTATATAATTTCTATTGTTATTGTAGATTAAAAAAGAAAAAAACATTTTTTTATTTAATTGGACGTAATTTTATACTTGAACGTAGTATTTGGTTCTGATCAACTTTTTCAATAACAAATTTGGGTACATAGGTAAGTCAAAATTATATTGAAAGTTACAATAGTCAACTTTTTTTTTAATAATTTTGTTTATATTTTTTGATGTATATTTGTAAGGCATATTTTGTGCATCCATCAAAAAAAAATTATACACTTGTATTATACATTGATTAAGAAAAGTAGTACCTAAAACAAAATTAAGTGCTTTCATATATTATTTTACTAATAGGATCAGTTAGCAATTAAAAAATTAAAATTAGACATTAGAAAATTGTTTTAAATAACAATTTGTTTTGTAATTGAATTTTGCTAATTTAAACAAGAATGGGTATAATTTTTTTTATTTTCCATAAAACCCAATTTAAATTCCCCTAAAAGGTTTCTTAAACTTAGTTAATATGAAAACAAAATCAAAAAGCAAAAATTCAGATATTGTAATTGTATTAATGGCTAACTAATTATAATAAGATATTTAATTACTCAATGGTATTTTTCTCAAACACTTTTAATAGGTACAACTGATACAACTGGATAATTTTTTACCGTTGTTGAATGGAGAAAAAAATGTCTTACAAGAATCCATCAGAAAATATACCCGTCATCATCTGAAAACAAAAGTTGACTATCGTAACCGGATCCAGAACTAATAAAAAAATTTTTTGGACAAAACTTTACCTTTATTTTCAATTTTATTAATCTTAGTACATGCCAACAGTCCATGAGATGGCATCACTTATTAGAGGTCAATCAATGGCCTTAACGAGATTGAAAATACCCATGAAATCCGGGACGTCAATTTTAATTGTTTGGATCTGTTGAATTATCAATATCATATCGGTAGTAGACCTGTTGCGTCGGAATTCCAATTGTTTTTCCACATTAGTTATTTATTTGTTAAGTTTGTGTAGTACAATTTTTGTTAAAAGTTTAAAATAGTAATTCTTCTTCAATTGATATGATTCTGCTTATTACCTTTTTTAAAAATTCGTAGTGTGAAACTGGTTTTCATTTCGACAGGTATTTTTTGATGGTTAAAAATAAAAATTTTATTCATTAATGTATGTTCCCCGTATTTTAAAAACTTATTCTATATTTCGTTGATACTCTCAGTCTTTTCTGTCTTTAATTAATTATTTTGTCCCGTTTTACTTTACTCGGCACTTTAATTTCTTGTATAAATCATATGGGTTTACTGTTTTTATGAAAACTAACTTTTCTTAACTTATAAACTTCACTTGCAGTTTTATCCAAGATTTATCAACATCATCATTTGTAGGTATTTTATTTAACTCGATATTTTGTTGTAATCTTTGGCTGTAAAGTTTTTGGATGATTTTATTTCTTAAACTTTCTAAGTTCAATTTTTTGTATGATTTTGTTGTTACAGAACTCCATTAATTTTAGTTTACTTAAAAGTAAGTAAGACCGTTTCCAATGTCTGCAGAATTCATTGTTCTCACACTGGGTATATGTTTTGAATGACAGAGCTGTTTGTTTATTATGCACACCCTTTTCTTTTGAACCCTCTTCATTAAAATTTTGTTATACTCTACTCACTACTGGCTTGCCTATCCGTCCATTTAATATACCCATTAAAATTGGATAATCTTTTATTTTGTAGTGATACATGCATGACAAATTTTCAAAACAAGTCACGACTATCAGAGGTGACAACTAACCCATGTCGTGGTACACAAATTAGAAGTCAGTAACCCGCTCCAAAAATAAAGTTAATACAATATGGCCTTAACAAAAGAATGTTGTGATCGTCAAATAAATAAAATGGAAAAGGATCCTACGTTGTGATTATTTTTAATTTATCTACAAGATTTGGATAGATTCGGATTGAATGAGAACTGATTCACTTTGGATAATGTATTATAAACAAATAAATTAAAATAAAACTCACATGCAAACCACAGTAACATTTAATATTTAATTCCTGCATAGGCTGCTTACAAAAAGGAAAACCTGAAAAGTACATTGGACATACACAAATAACACACAAATCGCAAAGGCATAACACATAAAATGTCAATAATCAAAATATTAACCAAATCAAATAAAACACTGCAACAAGATATGTTCATCATATTTCAATTCTTATGAGATAAATAATCATCAAATAGCCTCATAACTTCGTTTGTAGCATGTTAGTAAAAACACAGAGAAAAACAAAAAAAACAATACATTGCATATACATAATAAATATCATATCAAATAAAATCAAGATCATAAATCAATAACCTCTGCTTTGATATTCTTTGTATCAGCAGGTAAATAATAAGTTCAATCACAATAAATGTCATAGTAAAAGTTTCATGTTAAATTGAGAGAGAGATAAGCTACTCCACTTGCATCAAACCAGTTAGGACATTAAGTCTACTAACAGCTCTTGCCAGGCGGCTTGAACCTCTCCCTTTATGGCATTAAGTCGGGGAGAGAGATAAGCTACTCCACTTGCACCAAACCAGCTAGGACATAGTCAACCAACGGTTGTTGCCAGGCGGCTTGAACCGCTCCCTTTCTGACGAACACTCCCCAACGTTTGTTAAATCAAAAATATCAAATAATTCCACGGTGGAGGTGTACAAGCTACTCCACTTGCAACAAACCAGGTAGGACAATTAAGTCAACCAACGGTCGTTACCAGGCGGCTTAAAATACACCCATCCGATTCGAACTAAATCAATATATCAAAAAACAACATCGATAAGAGCCTTCATTCAAAAACGTTCCCCAACTTGTAAAAGTTAAGTACAAACGAATTCATGAGTAAGGTATCGTTCACATCCCGTTAAACTAAATCAATGCAGACACAAAAAAATAAGAATCAACGCACGAATACACGAAGCTTTCCGCTTACATTTACTAAGTTAGCTTAAGAAGTTCTCATTGAACATTACTTTACAATCACTCATGGTAAAACTGCATACAAACATAATAAA
This sequence comes from Abscondita cerata, assembly GCA_030710515.1. NCBI lineage: Eukaryota > Metazoa > Arthropoda > Insecta > Coleoptera > Lampyridae > Abscondita > Abscondita cerata. The sequence continues at coordinate 211,277 of JALBCR010002666.1, read as the reverse complement.
CTGTCTAGTAACTTCTTAAGTTGAAGTTGACACAACAATTTCGTATACACGTTAATTTTCCGTATACGCAAGTGTTAGCGGAATGGTGCTAAACATTTGGCAATTCTTAATTTTACGTACGCTAATTCAATTCAAATAGATGTAAACGACCCTTAAAACAAACGATTTAAAACAAATAATAATTTAGTAGCGTTCCACATCTTGTTGCATTGTAAAAAAAAAATCCCCTTCATATGTTCTAAAAATAGACTGAAAACGCCCAAATTAATGCCTCCGCGACAGTGGTTATTTTACAATCTGAACTAAACATTGTTAACTTATATTTTATTTATTGTTTCCCATAGCAATATACGAGGGCCGTTCAGAAACTAACCTCCGGTTGATTGAAAAAATACACCAAGTTAAGTAAAAATATTTTAATATATACATCTTACAACTACATCTTTGCACTATTTTTCGACATAGTCTCCATAACGATTGAGGCACTTATCATATCTCTTCACAAGCTTTGAAATTCCTTCTGCATAAAAATCACCCGCTTGTGCCTTGAGCCAGCCTGTGACCGCATCTTTGAGCTCTTCGTCGTCATCAAACCGCTGGGACCCGAGCCATTTCTTCATATGCATGAAGAGGTGATAATCGCTTGGCGCCAGATCTGGGCTGTAAGGTGGATGGTTGAAAACGTCCCACTTGAAGGACTCAAGAAGGGCTGTTGTTCTACGAGCAGAGTGAGGACAACTCCTTCACTCATAACTTTTGGTCCGTACACGGCACAAAGCTCACGATGAATAGCTGCTGCAGAGTATCCTTTGGCTGTAAAAAACCTTATAATAGCACGCACTTCACATTTGGCGGGATTTTCTATTGCAGCACACATTTCAAACTGCCACAAAAACTAAACTAGCGCAGGTACGATGTTCACTCGACTACGGCTTGATGCCGACTGACCTGCTGAGCGCGTGAATGCACAGATGGCGCGCTACTCCCCACTACCCGCACTATGACCAATCGGAGGTTAGTTTCTGAATGGCCCTCGTATATGAACTTAATATAATTAAACTTTAATGAAGAAAAACATTTGATAAATTGGTAACGAACGCTTCATGAGAGCGTTTTACAAAAAGAAAATACGCGCGAGACGATTCTCTACGCAATAAATTTTCAGACAAAGAAACTACATTAACGGTTCCTAATTAGTAAATTTTTCTACAATTGTGGTTTAAACAATCGTAAAAGGTAAAACTAAAAACGTGCAAAATGGCAAACTTAAATCTGGTTCAAAATAAAGCATCCCCCAAAATTAATCTAAACATACATTGTACATACCTCTAGTAACATGTTACAAGGTTCACACACAAGTGTCCCTGCATCGCCCTTATTTCATTAGTTCAAACAAAAAAAAATTTAAGGCGGAGAATTCTTTCCGATATATTTCGAGAGCAAAAGCGTACAAAAAAAAACTAGCGGTTTAATGTGTCGTCTACCTTTTAGGGTAATTATACATAATTTTTTTTTATTATTTAATTTTTAAGTCTGGAACTCTACAATTTTATTTCTTATTATTAAAGTTTAAGTATATTAGTATTATTCTCTCGTTTACGTACTTAATGTTTTTTTATTCAAAGCTTGCAGTGTTTGGTAGATGAAGATGACAACTTTTTTTTGTTTTGTTTTTTTTTGTTCTGACCTCTTTATGCCAGCATATAATCGCCATAGTATCTTGCTTCTCTCTTCCATCACGTTTTGTCTCTGTCAGTGTACCCGGTGACGCAATAAGACTGTTCCTCGGCCAAATCTCGGGAACCGTTTGTTGTATGACTTTGGTGTAAAAAAAATATTAGGTAAATCGGCCATGAAGAACCGCAGAAAAATATTTTCAAGTTTTAAAAATCACCACCAGAGGGAGTAACTGCCATCTTAAATTTTTAAATTACATTTTCTATAAATTTCGCCTAACAAACAAAATTTTTTTTTACATTTGTAAAGAGAACCAGTTTATCTATCATTTTTGTAAAAACAAAAGTTCAGTTATTTCAAAAACAAAGATGGCGGGGGGTGTTCAACTGTTTTTGGAATAACCTGCTTTAAACTAATTGGATTGTTCTTCGTTGAGGAGGGGCACCAAAAAACCATTAAGATGTTTTTTCAGGCAACGTTTCGTGCAGCCGAATGTGCACTTCTTCAGGCCTGCGTTTATTAAAAAGAAAGAATACATTTAACGGTAAGTTATATACATAAACATCATATCCTTAATATATTAATCTAAATTATAGGTGATTGACTCGACTACTTACTTAAAACAAATAAATGGTCCGCCACTTGAATAAGTGTAAAAAACACATAGATATTAAACAAACACAAAATTAATTAACAATTAAATGTAAATAAATATCTCTAATAAAACACACCCACTATACGTAGAAACGAACAAACATGAATGACTAGATAACAATATGATAATGGGAATTCCTTAAAATGTAGAAAGGAATTATAAAAAAACGTCTAATAGCTGAAATGATATACATCATCAAACACAATAATAACATTAATTAGAACACGGACACACAAAATTTAAGCAATATTTATAGAAATTTAAACACTAAAATAAAATAGAAGAAGGAATTCCCATTATCATATTGTTATCTAGTCATTCATGTTTGTTCGTTTCTACGTATAGAGTGTGTGTTTTATTAGAGATATTTATTTACATTTAATTGTTAATTTATTTTGTGTTTGTTTAATATCTATGTGTTTTTTACACTTATTCAAGTGGCGGATAATTTATAGGAGGAAATATTTACCTTTCAACCTGCTTTAACTTCTTAACGGTTTGACCGATTTTAACAAATTCTGTTCTGATGATATATTTTTTTAAATAATACCTAAATAAATTTTATTTAGAGTCCCAATTGTCTCTATAACATCTTATTCATTTTGTGCTAAATTTTTAATAGTCCTCGATCTTCAAACATCCATTATTCTCATTTTCCCAATATTTGAAGTTAGGAACGAGATTTTGAAAAATGGTTTTCACTGGCCTATTTGGATGTTATTTGGCTACTTTATCATAAAGAAAAAGTCATATAATTATGTTTCATTTTTCGATTTTTTTAAAATTTGGGCAATGGTGTCAAAACTAGCCCCCTGGCGGAGAAGGATTTTACTAACTTAACTATATTTTGGTAGATTCGTATTGCTTAAAGAATGCTTTTTTCAACGATACTAAATTTGTTAAAATCGGTCAAACCGTTAAGAAGTTAAAGCAGGTTATTGCAAAAACAATTGAACACCCTCCGCCATCTTTGTTTCTGAAATAACTGAAATTTGGTTTCTACAAAAATAATAGATAAACTGGTTCTCTTTACAAATAAAAAAAATTTTTTGTTTATTATGCGAAATTTATAGAAAATGCAATTTAAAAATTTAAGATTAAGGTGGTTATTTTTAAAACTTGAAAATATTTTTCTGCGATTTTTCATAGCCGATTTACCTAATATTTTTATACACCAAAATCATACGAAGAACGGTTCCCGAGATATGGCCGAAGAACAGTCTTATTGAGTCACCCGGTACATGTCAAAAGATTTTTGGATAATTCTTGAATTAAGTACATCATTTAGTCCGTATTCTTTACCTGTTTGTCTTCTGATTCGTATGTTCATATGCAAAACTGTTATCAATATTGTGAGCATATATTATAGGTTAACAACACCTTTGTGAGTTGCTAATACATTTTACAGGCGCTCCGTTCTTCTTTCTCAACCGGGCTTGAGACCTTTTATGGCGGAGTTATCTCTTGTACTCTAATTGAATTGAAAATACTAAACCCCCCATAAAATGTACGATGTTTTTGGGGCGATTCTAGAAATAATTTCCTTTTTTTTTTGTTTTAATTATTTATGCACGTATGTTCTTTATGTTATTATTATTATTAATTAAAATATTTAATATTGAACAAACTAGCTTCTTATAAAATGTGTCAAAACTGGTAGCCCAAGAAAGCTATCTACATCTCAAAAATGCAATCTATTTTTTAGAATAGTTATTTGTCACTTTTTATGTTGATGACTAAGGTGCGACTTTAGAACGTTCACATTTCACTCCAGAAGAGATAAAAAATTATTAAAATTGAATAAATATGTGAAAAGAACAGAGTACTGTAACTCCAAAGTCTAAGCAGATATAGTTCATCAAACAAAGAAGATAATCAATAATATTAGGATCGGGAAATACAGTTTGATATTCATGATGTAATGCCTTTGGTAACTTAGAAGATGGGAGTGATACTGACCAATTTTAATTTTCCATCATTAGATATTTTTTTTTATTTTGTTAGTTTTTTAGTTTTTGGTCTTCTAATCAATTGCAGTAATACATTTTTGTTTAATTATGAATATTATAAAACTTTAAATTATTGTTCTTTCAACCAATAAATGATCTTGATGCACGTTATCCTTAAAATTGCTTTTATTAAAATTTCTTTATTTCATGATGATGAGCATGGTTTCGATACCGGTCTTGTATCAATAAATTTTTCAATTATGCAATGTAAATTTTAATGAATATTTAAATAAAAGCCTTAATAAACAAATGACTAACAAAGACTTTATTTATTTATTTATTCGTATGGTACATTTTCAAATTGTATTGTAATGTAAGTGTTATGTATTGTGCCCCAGAAGATCAGTATATACCTGTACAGTGTGGTGACGAAACCGTGTGCAATTGTGGATTGGTTCGTCTTGGCAAAGCATTTACTTTAAGGTTTAGAAAAACCACTAAAACCTAAACATGGCAACCCTTACCCACATTAGTATTCATATGTAACAATCTTAATTAAGTGTGTAAACATTATAGAAGGTAAATAAGAACATAAAACATAACAACACAGCCATTTCATGACGACATATAATGGACCAATCCAAGCGCGAGTCACGACAATGACGAAAAAATAGTAGGTTAAAGAAATAGCCAAAAAAACATAACGGAAAAACAAATAATCAAGACAGAGAATACAAAATATTGCTAAACTTTAGATGTCCTTTAGATTCGTAAGTTATAAAATAGCTTCATCCGTTAAATTATGAATGTTTACAAACTCTCCTTTAAATTTTGTTAATTGACAATTCTCTACTATATGTGTAACGGTCTCTGGTTTGTTTCCACAGTAATAATTTGGATTAGAAATCTCACCCTATTTAAACAACATAGAGTTGCATTTTGAATGGCCTGTTCTTATGCGATTTACTTGTAACCAAATTTTTGTTTTTTGATCAAAGCCTTTAACAACATCATAGCTGAATCACTTAACACACTAGACAGATACTCTTTTTAAACAATGAATACTATTTAAATTCCAACTATCACAGTTATTAAACAATTTAGCAACCGGAAAAAAGATAAACACGTTGGTAGTATTGACTACAATATTTTTTCTCAAATTAAACAATTAAGCAAAGATAACGAAATACCTTTTACTAAATCAGACAAAAGCAACTGCTTAAGAGTACTAAACAAACATGATTATAATAGAATCTCAGAAAAATACAAACAACTTCAAAATTACGCAAAAAGACAAGTCTAACACCATAAAAACTGAATATAACAACTTTTTTCTAATATACCTGACAAATTCAAAAAAGTTAAGTACCCAATACCAACTGGACATAAAACTCCATTTTTATATACACTACCTAAAATCCATAAAATAAAAATTTTTAATTATTTCAAAGTAACATCAACCCTTTAACAGTGAGGCCCATTGTTGATTTTAGAAACATCGTAACTCACAACTTAAAAAAATGGTTAAACGCTACTTTAAAAATTGAATTTAACATGTCGTTCAAATACTCAATAAAACATTTAACACAATTAGTTCAAGAAATTCATATGATAAACAAATTTCCTAATAACTCCATATCCATATCCAGCCAACCCATAGGTAATCGAGACAAATCACGCTTTTTCGGTAGCTGTAAATTACAAATTTTTACACATAAACAACAACAATTTAATTCTGAACTTGGAGAAAGTTTATATAATTGAATTGTTCTTTGTTGAAGAGGGGCACCAAAAACTACTAAGTCGTTTTTTCCGCCAACGTTTTGTGCAGCAGAATGAGCACTTCTTCAGGCCCTTAATCCATGTTTGTTAGTTTCTACGTATAGAGTGTGTGTTTTATTACAGATATTTATTTACATTTAATTGTTAATTTATTTTGTGGTTGTTGAATACATATGTGTTTTTTATACTATTTTAAGTGGCGGGCCATTCTTTTGTTTTAAAGGCCTGAAGAAGTTTACATTCTGCTGCACAAAACATTGCCGGAAAAAACGACTTAGTGGTTTTTTGGTGCCCCTCCTCAACAAAGAACAAATCAATTAAAGAAAACTAAAAATATTTACCTATCATCAAAGTTTATATATTTCAACAGCACATTAAAGACGATAAATTATTATTAAAAGCATCGAACATTTTGACATAATATTTAAAATAGAACAAAATAAAAACTTATAAACACAAAATACAACACACCTTCAGTTATAAAATATTAGTTTATTTAAAAATCTATTAGATGTCATACAAATGTCCAAAGTTAAAAATAAATAAGAATTCGACTTATCAATATCAAAAATTTTAATAAAATTAATACTATCCAATCAAAAACATCAATCCTAACATATTTAACAAGTGTAAATCTGAGTCTAATTTCACAATTTATTTTAAAAACAAATCTTTCAGGTAAGTCACAAATTGTACCTTTTCATTCTTTTTATTATTTATACATTTGTAAATTTTAATTATAGACTTAATAAGATACAAGACCGGTATCGAAACCATGGTTGTCATCATGTAAAAAATCAATTTCAAGGTTAAGGTGCACCAAGATCATTTATTAGTTGATCCATTTTTTGTATTCATGAAAAATGCATTTCTGTGCAACTATATGCGAATTTTCGTAATTATAGCCAATTACGTATAGTTGTGAAACCTTATTTGTTAATCAATTTTTTTTTTGTAAAAGTTTTTCTTGAAATACATTATACAACGTAATATGATGATTATTCAACACGTTGATATCACAAAAACTTGTAACAAAAAGTAAAACAAATAAGCCATATAGCGTCTTAGGTTCGTGTCTTGCGGATTGCGTCCCCAAGGAAGTAGAAACAAGTTTTATGACAGTTTGTTGTTACCTTTCGTGACACACAAAACTGTGGTTCACATTCATGGATTGCGCTTTATAACCATGCATTATTTTGTTGAAAATGTAAATTACGTGCTCGATAATGTTTTGGTTTTTCAAGTGGAACGTACTTTGATCAAAATAATTCTTTTAACGATTAATTTCATAGACTTCTAATATGTTGGAATTAACAACTTCTAATATACTATTTCTTTTGCTTAACGATTTATAAAATTGAGATGAAGTAATTATTGTAAAAGCTTTTAATACTGCGTTTCTTAGATGCTGTTCAATAATATCCATTACATTGACGTTAATAAGCATAGTTATCATTAAAAGCGTTTTTAGTAAAATGTAATTTAAACGTTTTTATAACTTCAGAAAACTTTATTTTTATTTCACGGAAAATTTCTTCGTGCAAAAAAGGATACAGATTGTGATTAATTTGTTGTTTTTGTTTTTATACTTACAGAAACAAAATAAAATAGCATTTATTACACAAACTTGTGGAATAGTAAAAAAAAGAGGTGTTAATTTACCGGCAACCTTCTGAAAGTGAAAAGACGTTTAAAAAGCTGGAAGGAGTGAGAAAGATCATTTTTAGCCTCCTGATATGGAAATCTTGTATACATGAATTGTCTCCGTCGATGTTTACGACATCTGTGAGATTCACATTTTTCCAGCACATTATACGGTAAACTAAACAACCAGTTTTTTTAACCTCTTTTCAAAACATGAAACGTAACTAGAAATCCATCAAACCGGCATTTAGGAGAATGTTCTTTAATATTTAATGCAATAAGTTGTAAAATAACTTAAATAATTTTTCAATTTGCTAGCGCCATGTAACAGTTTCTCTTAAAATTCTTGCATTATTATGATTTGCACCTTTCCGTGCAATGGCACGTCATTTTTGTCGATAAGGTAATTAAATCAAGCTTCGACTTTCAGAATTTAACTTCGGGCTGCAAAATCAAACTTCCCACACACAAATATAAATAGCTATGAATAGTAGGTGTATGGTAAATTTAAACAACGAATAAATGAAGTAATAGTTATTTGTGTCACTAGGCCAAAGCACAAGTGCGAATGCTCGCAAAACAGTTTCTAGACGTGTGTCATTCAAAATTTTTTAGGCCGACAAATATTTAAAATAAATCTTTTGTGCAAATTTTTGACACTAAAGAATTATTTTTGGGGTTGGTATTAGCCGAATTTGTTTTCTAATTTAAATTCAAAAATTAAGTAGTTACCATTGACTTTTTATAATTGCTTATAATTTTTATAAAAACATAAATGGAAAATACAAGTATACTGACTTCCAGAAAAATTGCAACACCTAGAAGTTGTGAAACGATTTTAATGAAATTTTCAGGAAACGTCTATTTTCATTAAACAAAGTGATGATTAAAATTTGAATAAAATCTAGCCAGTAGTTTTTGTTTTTTTTTGCCTTGTAACAATAAATTTGAAGTATTAGACCATTTAGTAACTGTCAAATTTATAAATTGTTGTTGTTTCTTTACAATTTCATTCTGAACTTGAAAACAATGCCGAGAGTACGTCAACATCAACATTTTGTCCAATTAAGTGATTTTGAACGTCGCCGTATTATTGGTATGAGAGAGGCCGGACTTTCGCTAAGAGAAATTGCTCGTCGTAAACCGAAATGTTTTATCGGTATTGAAATGTTGGTTCAAACTATCCGAGGAAGGGGTTCAACATCGTCGCCGTGGAGATCTGGACGTCCTCGAAGGACTACAGATCGCGAAGAACGTCACTTAAGTGTTTTGGTCACAAGAGATAGATTTTCTTAACTCGATCAATTGCAAATGATTGGATGAGAGGTACAGGACTTAGGATGTCAATGTCATCTGTTTATGGCCGGAAAAGATCTTATGGGTTGCGATCATATCGTCCATTTTTATGTCTTTCTCTTACACCACTACACCGTCTACGCAGACTAGAGTGGAGCAACGAAAGGGTTAATTGGGCGCAAGAATGGCATCAAATTGTGTTTAGTGACGAGTTCCGATTTTGCTTGTAAGCCCACGATGGTCGTAGGAGGGTCAGACGGATGCGTGGAGAACGTAATAATCCAACATTTTTTGTGGAACGCAACACAGCCCTCAAGGAGTTATGATATGGGGTGCAATATGTTATGGTAGCAGATCACCCTTGGTCTTTATTGACGGCAACCTTAACGCAGCTGGTTACATTGCTAATGTGCTACAACCAGTTGGCCTTCCATATCTTCAGGGGCTGCAAAATCCCATTTTCCAGCAGGATAATGCGCGCTCTCATACGGCAAGGGCTACAACACAGTTTTTGAAAGAATCTAACATTGCCGTCCTCCCATGGCCTGCTCGGTCGCCTGATTTGTCGCCAATTGAACATGTATGGGATATGATTCGTAGGCGACTGGGTAATTTACCGCATTCTCCAGATAATTTACACGATCTTCAGCAACAGATTTAAGAAGCTTGGGATGATATACCACAAGCAGCTATAGATCACTTGATTGATAGCATGCCAAGCCGTCTAGATGAGTGTATTACAAATAGTGGCGGAGCAACTCATTATTAAAAAAACTTTTTAAGTTTTTGTTCTTTTGTTTTAAATTTTAATCATCACTTTGTTTAATGAAAATAGACGTTTCCTGAAAATTTCATTAAAATCGTTCAACAACTTCTAGGTGTTGCAATTTTTTTGAAGTCAGTATACATTGGTACACTTAACGATGTGGTACGCAATGTGGTCGCAAGTCAATAACGAATCGGTTTTGTTGGCATATTCAAAAACTTATAAGTGAAGCACCTAAAAAGATTATCTCCTGATAAAAGTATAATGTATAAGTACCTTTTCTGTATCCAAATAAGTGACTACACCTAAATTTAAACTATTCTAAACTAACTTAACGTAGGAGTGAAACTTAAGTGCCTTAAGCTAATTGAACCTACAATATAAATAACTTCGAGTACATATTTAGAAGTTCAAAATCTATGGACATCCTGCACAACAAAACTTTAACGGTTTATTATCGTTAAAATTTGTTGTCGTAAGAAGGGGAGCTGATTAATTCGACAAAGAGACTGGTAAACCAATGTAGTTTGCAAAAATATTATACAAGATTGTGTATGTGATATAATAAAATTAATAATCATTTAGAAAGTTAACCAGCTCTCCCTTACCACAACAAGTTTATTCCCTTCATTGATGTTTAAAATTTTCAATACTTTTCACAAATATTTATCAAACTTTTTAATGTAGTGCAATCAATTACATAAACATTCACCGCACATTAGTAATACTTTTATTCATTATAACTTATTATACAATCTATACATAAAGCGTAGAAATATTTTACACGACAAAAGTGAAACTTTTAATCCAAGGTAGCGGAACCGCAAATTGAAGGATGTTCGTCTTTCCGTGGGAATCTACAAATCAAATTAAATGAAGGAACTAACTTACAAAGTTATGCTTATTATGAATTGTAATTTTAAATAGCAATCCAAAATATGTAAGATTAAATTGAAATATGGGGCTTTGAACTTCTCTGTAGCCCAAAATCGAACAGAAATTCAAGTCATATGATAGTCGACACTTAACTAGAGTAGACACGTTACTACCTGACAATTGTCGAGTTCATTAAAATTGCTGGCAATCGCACCAGTGTTAAAAAAAAAAAAAATTTTAAAAAATAAATAATATTTATATTTAATATTTAAATAAATTTTTTTTTTTATTTTTTTTTTTTTTTATTTTTATTTTTTATTTTTATTTTATAATTTAAAATTTTTATTTACCTTTAATTTTTTACTTTTTTTTTAAATTACATCAGGATTTAATTATAACCTACAATTTTAAAAATATATAAATGTACAAATAAATTTTTATGTTACATACAGCAAAACTTTCAACATCTTGGGCCTTGCGATTTGTGAAACCAGCTTTAAATGATGGTTATCAACAATTGTAATTATTATGACACATTCCAACGGATCGAACTGCCGTCTAGCGTTAACAAACGTTACTAAATACTAAACGATTTTTCGGCTGATTTTGACGATTGTAAAGTTAGTGTTTCTGGAAGGAGGCCTAAATAAAATTTGTATGTAGTTGGAAACTTTTGCAACAGTCGATATAAAATAATTTAACGTTTTGCAAAACAAAGTTTGCTTTTTCAAAACGATTAGATACAATTAGTACATAATATAGGTTTGTTGGTTTTTTCTTTCTGAAAATGTACAAAATATAATATAATAGGTTAGTGAAAGAAAAAACTTTTTTTCTACGCCCACTACCGTTAGTAATTGTTTACGTTTAAGCGTACAAACATTAAAAGTTAGATTTTTTATGTACGTGTATACTTTTTAATAATGCCTTTACTCTGATTGGTAAAAACCAAAGTTGCTAGTAGTACGTAAAATGTACAAAACGTGCAAGGTTTAAGATCGGCTGTCCAATCACAGTACAGTATTTTTTGAAAAATTGTTGGTAATGATTTTTATATAAATGGGTGTAGTTTTATTTTACACAGCTTTGTATAAAGTTATTATGGAGAAAATAATTGATACTGCACGGCAAGACAAATGATTGAGGGAAGTCTTACAAACTGAATGTACAAATTATTATATTATATAAAATATATATTATATACAAATAAACTGTTTGATTTGTGCAGAACTTTTGTGAAAGTTGCCCTTGTAGAGTTACGTTTAATAACAAATTACGATAACATTTAAGATCAAATCTTCTTCATTGAATATTCGCACCCGTGCTTTGTTGTCAATTGGTGATAGATCATGTTCAACAGCTACACAAAATCACATGACCACTAAATGTTGTTGTAACTCCTTATATTTTTATTTATAGTTGTTCCCACAGACAAGAAGGGTCTTCTTTATAGGAGTTGGAAGTGATACTGGAGTATGAAAAAATTGTTGTGCCATTAAAGAGAAATTTTTTATCTTTACTGGCATTCAAATTTTATTTCATTGTTGTGTTGAATGTCTAACTGTCAATTATATTTGTTATTTATTGTTAATTATAAAATTTTAACGTTGATAATTAAAAATTATTAATTTTTATATATTCTATGTTTGGACCAAAGATGTTTCTACTTTCTGGGAGTACCTAACTATCACCAATTTTTTTTGGTAATTATATTATATTGGCTCCACTTTTTTTGCGCATTCGGGAGTAAACGGTGATGGTTGGTAGGTTACAGTTATTATAATTTCTTTCTTTAGAATAATTACAAAACAATGTCTTTCTTTATTTAGTTTCAATACTTGATACAGTGGGGTACTATATTGAACTACACCCCAAAGCACATAACGCCGAATAGAAGGGAATATTTCCAGACCTGTTTTTATTTGGATATCTACAAAAACAAGAGTTAGCTTAATTTGGAAGACTTTCATGAAGAAATACTCAATGTTATAGAAAACATTGGCTCTAACGTAATTAATATATTTTTATAAAATGTAGAATTAATGTGTTATTAATAAAGTTACTGTAATATTGTTGATTAGATTTCATACCTACTTTTGGTTTGTTAAATTGTAGTTAATCACAATACTTTAAGTGCACAAGTTCAAAAAAACAGGCCTAGTCCAAAAACTACAAGTGAAAGACATATCCGTTAGATTATAGATTACGACATAACACACAGACACATATTTACATCAGGTTCTAGTGAAGATTGCTCAAGTGTTTTATTGCAGTTTTTCGATTCTACTAAAATCAACAAATACAAAACCGGTAATAAAAAATAATATAAAGATAATACACGTACCTAAATTGAAGTATATCGATTAGAAAACAAAGGTGCTATTCATGTAATGCTAATCTAAAACCGGGAGAAAATATTATGGTTTGAACCAATGATTTCACGTGGTAAAACGGAAAGTATTTTTGATATTTGGAGAAAATCATATAAAAATTACAGGCACAAGCGCTATCTCTTGACAACATTTTTTACTACGATTTACATTACTCTTATGGGCAATAATAAACGTTCATTAATAACAGTTGCATTTTACTTTTAGAATAATCTCAAAAGTCGCCTAGATAGCAATATCTCAAACATGTTACAAGCAGAAACAAATTGAGCCACTGGTTTTGTCTCGATTACAATAAGAAATTTGTCACCCACAACGTCGACTATTTGTTTATTTTTTAAATCAATTGCAAACTTTTAAGTGCTTAATTATTAACAGTCATGTTAATAAAAGATTGATTTATACTTGGCATGAATTTGAAGGTAAACCATTACGTTATACCCGATTTTAACTAACGTTACGCCTTATGGTAAAATAACATGTAAGTTTGCCCCCTTAAGCACTGTAATAATTTTCTGTCGCTGACTAAACCCACAACAGTGTGTATCAGGACTATAGAAAATGTAACGCTAATATGTTCAATGTTCGATTCCAAATCATATGAAGCGTACCACTAAATGGGAAGGAATTCTATTCAAATGAAAACATTTAATTCTGAAATTATTTACTAGTACCTAACATGGCAAGCAATTAATAAAATAGTTAATTGTTTCTCGCATTACAAATCACATGAGAATATTGCTATTCATTATTTATTAACTGTCGTATAGTTGAAAATATGTCTCTATACTACGTATACATTTTATTTTATTTGTGGGCGTAGAAAAAGTATTGTACATAACATTGATGATTAAAAACACAGGGTGTCTCATTAATTTGAGCATAGGACATGTTAGTATGTATCGAAAAAGGACAACAAAAGACATCGATTGATGATTAAAAACATAAGCTGTCCTATTTGAATTAAGTAAGTTTTTCATCTTAGCACGAGAATTTTTATCACCCTGTACATGCAATTCGAGTTTCCATTTATATGTGAGTTACTGTAACATATCGACAATTGCCACAACAAATTAGGAACTAAAATATTGATACCATTTTGAGATATGAACGATAACAATTCAGCATGATTTTAACTTTTTTTTAAATCGATATAACTAAAAACCAGTAATTTTTGGATATGGTATAGTAATTAAACTACACCTTAAATTTTACGTAAAATGTGTGTCTTGCGACATTTCGTGTAAACATTGACACGTGTGAATAGTATAAACTAAGAAAAATGGCTTTATCGATACACGTGTTGTTCAAGCATTAAAGCTATCGCTTAGATAGCGCTATGCACTTTAACGCACACATGTCGTTACAGTTAACTGTTGGCATTTTTCTTACTTAAATTTTACGTAAAATCTGAAAATAAAATAAAAAATATCATGTTCCATTTGAAATAAGAAAGTTGACAGCTACTTTCAGCACAACCGGAAGTGCTGTATGAACGAAAATATTTTGTCTGAGTTCAGTGATGTCGAAAACAGGCGCAGCACTCTTTTCAGAAAATGAATCGAATTAGTTCTCCATATACCTTTAATGCACGCTCGATATGCCGGACCCTGTATAAAAACAATATAATTGTCATAAAACTTATAATAAATTAATTTCACAAGAATTTACCAAAAAATGGTGGTTTAACTAAACTACATAAACCTAATATACCTTTTCGACCTATAGTTGCTTTTTTTAAACCCAACTCTCATAATATTTATCCAATATACTAAAACAAGAATATGAAAAATAAAAACATTATTAATGATTTATGGAATTTTAAAAATTAATTAATAATTTTTAAATTTTACCAAACTATAAGATATCCTAGTAATATACAGTATGTCCCCCTAAGTTGGAATCATATGAAAAACTTTTTTATTATTAATTTTAGAAAAAAAAGTTATTCTTCATAAAAGGTTCTGCATGTTCTAAAATCTAAAATACAGTTATCAAATATCAATTTTTTTCAGTCGTATACGAGGTTTGTCAAAAAATATGAATTTTACTCAAGAGTAAAGTACCTTTAAATTTTTACAATATCGGAAAATGTTATCAAAAAAAGTTGATCAGAAATAAAAACTACGTTCAAATATGCAATTACATCCATTTACATTAAAAATTAAGTTAATTTTGTTTTTTTATTAATATTTCTATTTTGAATGAATATTTATCTCTTGTGATTATTTATTATTATTTATGATAATTTGACTAAAATATTATAATATACTTTTACGATGCTGTGAGTCATTTTATTTCTACAGGGTGTTGACTTTTATTTTTCAAAAATGTTCAATAAATATAATAATGTTATCAATGTAAATACTTGCAATTGCATATTTAAACGTAGTTTTTAATTCTGCTTAACTTTTTTAATAACATTTTCCAATATTGTTAAATTTAAAGGTACTTTACTCTTCAGTAAAATTCATATTCTTTGACAAACCTTGTATACGACTGAAAAAATTTGATATTTGATGACTGTACTTTAGATTTTAGAAAATGCACAACTTTTTATAGAGAATAACTTTTTTTCCTAAAATTAATAATAAAAAAGTTTTTCATATGATTCCAACTTAGGGGGACATATTGTACATACCCAAACCAGAATTCATCAACAACATAGAATTTATACTTAATTCTAGCTATTTTACCTTTGAACAAACGATATACTAACAAATCTTTGGTATTGTCATTGGACATCCACTATCAAGTAGAATAGCAGAATTAGTATTAAAAAATAGAAATAAAAAAGCTTGAACAAATTAAAAATTTAATATGTTACAAAAAATATGTAGACGACTTTATAATTGTATCACATGAAAAAGAAATAGAAAACATAAAAAATACCTTTAATAACTACCATAATAGATTAAAACTTACTTAAGAAATCGAAAATAATGAAAGAATAATTAATTTTTAGATTTAATACGTAAATAAACAAAAATAGCATAATCGAAACTAATTAGTATCGTAAAAATATAAAAACAGATAAATTTATCAATTTCAATTTATGTACTTTAATAAAATATAATAAAAGTGTAATTAATGGTCTTGTTGATAGACCAATCAAACTTTCAGAACCAAAATTTTATAAAAATAATCTAAAACAAATAGAAAAATTACTTACCAAAAATAACTATCTTTTAAAAATTATTTAAAATAATACTATAATTATAATTAATACAATTAAATCACGAAAACTAATAGAAAATTAAATTAAACTACAACCTAACTTTTTAGGACAAATATTTACTAACAATTACATACAAGAAAAATAGAATAACATTAAAATCACTTTTTAACATTAGCATATATATATCTATACTATCAAAAAAATTGAAATAGAACTTACCAAATACAACATAAAGGCAGCATCCACTAGTGATAACAGTTGTTTACACCAAATTTATACAACCAGCTAAAAGACATAACTAGAATTACCGATCAATCTGCACTCATTTATAAGTTAGAATGCCAAAATTGTAATATATGTTATATGGGACAAACGAAACAATATTTATATAAAAGAATCAAACAACATTATTTTGATTTTATGTATGAATATAGGATCCATAATTAAATATATTGGTTATATATATACAGGGTGTTTCATTAATTAGTACAGAAAATGAAACTGGAGATTCCTTGCAAAATTTAAAGGGGGGTTTAACATAAAAAAAAATGTCCTTAAAGCCTCCCCTGAAGAGTAATAGCCCCTTAAAGATGTGTAAAAAATTCACATTAATCGATTTTTTTCTGAAATGACTTGAAATAAAAAAAAGAAATCTAAACATTCAAATACTACTACCAAGAAGCCTCCATAATTTCATAATTTTATTCACCCTTGTTTTCTGCAAGGGGGTGAGTCTTACTACCCCTTAGAGTTTTTTTACCAGAACTTTTTAACTAATTTTTTTTTCAATTTTAAAATTCAGATTTTGGAGGGCCAATTCAATTAAAAACTTTTTTGTCTCTTAAAAATTTCACGTAAACTCAATACTTTTTCACCAAAAAAATAAATTAAGCGAACTTGCAGAATTTTTAATTAAAAAGTTGCGTATGCAAGTTTGACATAAATAACAATATTATTATTAACTATCATTTTTAATTTAAATTAACAATATTATTTCAGAGAGTGTTCAAAATGGGCACCATTTTCTTGAATACAGGCTCTTATTCTTTTGAACAAATTTCCGTTAACGCTACCTAGCATTGCTACAGATTGTCTAACTCTTCAGGGGAGGCTTTAAGGAAATTTTTTTATGTTAAACCCCCTTTAAATTTTGCAAGGAATCTCCAGTTTTATTTTCTGTACTGATTAATGAAACACCCTGTATATATATATATATATATATATATATATATATATATATATATATATATATATATATATATAAATATATACGCTTTAAGCAATCCAATATTAGTTATTTATTTATTATTTATTGACTATAGTTTCAACTCAAAAATTATTGTAAGTCATCTTCAGAATACAAAAATATTTTTTTATACAAACATTAAATATGACATTTGGTTTACATGGCAATTTAGAAAAACATAAATTGGTTTGTAATAAAAGGTTTTTTTTAAATATAAACTAGGTGTGTAAAATGTTTGAATCTGGAGTTGATTAAATTAATATTAAGGACATAAAAATTCTGTTTGATAATTTAATGTAAGATTGTCAAAATTTGTTTGATCATTAATTATTAAATTTGGATTTGTTGTTTTAATGTATATTATTTCTAATTTATCTAAAATTTGTCTATTATAATTAGTTATTTTAAAAGGATGTATGAGTGAATGATTTAAATGTTTATGTTTGTTTTGGATAATGTGTTTAGCGAAAGTTGATTTGCCGCTTGATTCAAGACTATTATTTATATTTAATTTTTGTGAAAAAATGTTAGCTAAATTAGTAGGAGCTTTGAAGACAAATTCATAATTTTGACGATTTTATATATATAGAACATTATTTTGACTTTAACAACCCTAAAATATTAGATAAAGAAAAAAACCTGAAAAAACGTCTCTACTGTTTTCGGCTGATTATTGTCTTGTTAATTTCTCAGCTCTACCTCCATTAATTTTTCAAAAAGAATTTCTATGAGTCCCGATTTTATTTGTGACTGCCTTTCGCAAGGAGTTTAATATCATGAGATCTAACGTAGGCCATTTTTTTGCTGCACCAAGTTTTGCCTTTTCTCTCTTTTGTGTTTTTTTGTTCTGTCAAAATTTTTTATATTATTGTTAACCTCACGATTTACAGATATTAGTATGTACTTTATTAGTCTAAACCTTAAACTAGTCAAAACGTTGGCTTAATGAAGTTCCTTACTCTTTACAAAGGTTCTACAACCTGAAAAAATTATCGTATATTCCATTAATAGGTTTTAAATACATCTACTTTTATGATATTTATGATACTAATTTCTTGAATATTAAAAAAAAATGGTTCTAAAAGAAACTGAAAAGTAATTTTATAGAAAAGTCAATCGTTAAACTGTAAAGTCAATTACCAAAATCAAATTCAAAAAAATAGTTTACAATAATAAACCCAAGTAAATGACGGTAAAATTCTTAATCTAACTTAGATTTTTGTTAATTTTAGGCATTATCAAAACCGTAAATGATTATAATTAATTTATTGTAGTTTGTAATTCTTCATTAGAAAAATTAAAAAGGCCAATGAATTAATAAAATGCAAAAATATATAAGAATGAGACGTACTTAAATTAGAACGTAGTTTCAAATTTTTAATGAGTTAACATTTAAAAAAACGGTTATGGCGTATATTAAACTAATTAAAAAAAGTTCTCTTATTAAAAGAAACCGTTTCATACTTGGCATCAATTTTTTTTCCAACATAATTCGACATTTTAAAAAGTTTGAGGAAAAATGCTTGAATTGGAAAAATGAAAGATAAATTGAAAGGTTAAATAAGATTGTAACAAATTTATATTTAAATTGACAATTTAAAAATACAAAAAAAAATATGTTTTTGAACAATTAACTGAGTTAACTAAAAAATTAAAATTATGTTATATTTTGTTTTGTACTTCGGTTTAAGAAAGGATTCTAGTTTTTAATTTAAATTCATGTGACGTGGTCGGAAATGAAAGTGTGTTTTAACTTTAATTCTCTTGATTTTAAATTGGAAGGTATATTTTTGCAAGAAATCGATAAACTAAGTTTTAAGTCTTACGAAAACAAGTGTTTAGCAAAAGATGTACCGTTGTTAAATTCTAAATTCTTCACATGTAGTGAGCGCAATGCACCATGCATAGCGATGTTTGACACTGACTGGTTAGATTACTACGTGTTTACGATATTGAATTTGTACGGAAGTGACAAGGTTTTAAATAAGATTTCGGTAGTTTTTCACGACAATTGTATCTGTACAGTTTTTGTAGATGCATGATTTAAAAAAAACTAGAGAATAATATAACAATTAATTGTATCATAAGTTCAGAAACAGCATATTTGCGAGTGCGAGTAAAGTTATAAGTAGCACTCGCAAGAATACACTGTGTCCGCGGATTGGAGTACCTAATATGGAAACAATCTTTATTATTCATTGTACGGCCAAAAATCATTTTTTATTAAAAATTCTGTTTTTTTGAGAAAATGAATTCACATGTACAGGGTGTTAGTAAATTATAAAAGTAGGAAAATGCTTCAAGGGATAAGTACTATTATTTACTACTTTTTTTAAATTGTATAAAACAAAATTATTTATATACTAACGTTAAGTCTGAATACTAATTTTAAAATAAAACCGAAAATGCTTTAGTTTTTAACTAAAATCCTAATTTATATTGAAATTAAAGTTTTTTAATGTGTAAGCAGGAACAGGTTTTTTTTAATATAGGAATTTGGATTTGGTGACTGGAATAACAAAGTATTTCTGGGTTATTGTATAATACCAACAAACAACAAAAACGGTAATCTTTTGGCATGTCATATTTTTGCCAAATATTCCAAATATTCAACATTTATGGTTTTTAAATTAAATTATACGACTATAGGTTACTGAGATATTTAAATAAATAGAAAAACATTTATTTTTTTATTAAAAATGAAAAATTTTGTCTCCTGTCATCTTTTTCACATATGGGTGTACAGTACGCGATTTTGACTGGGAAAGTCTCGCATTGTGCGGACAAAACGTCACTTTTCGATACGTTTTACCACTTCCTAGCTATGACTTCTATAAGTTAAATTATTTTTGTTTTTTGTCCTTAATTTTTGCCACGGACGTCATCCGTGATCAGGAAAAATTCAGGGGTTTGATCTCGAACGGGGTCTAAAAAATTTGGCGCTGTTTTCGATGAGTGGGAAATGCGCCGATAGTGTGCAATAGAAAGATAATAAGCTTAACAATGGAATCCTAGAAGTTTATATTAATTGTGGTTTCCCAATTAATTATTGGTCCCTCTTTTAGGAGTTAGGCTTTTGAGGATGAGTCATCAATCATATGACAGGTGGTCCATAAAAATGGGACACCCTGTATAATTGAAATCATTATTAAATTGTAGCCACTGAGGAAAATAAAAATAATCGTCAAAACCAATTTTGAAAAAATCTACTACACGGACAGACTATATAAGATGCACGTTTCTTTTGCATTTTTTGTTACATTCAAATTAAATGGATCTTAAAGAAGATGAGCGACTGTTACGAATACATTAAAAGCAAGTAAAAGCAGATTAATTTAAAGAAAGAGAGAAAAGACCTATGGGATTTTATCTACGACATATTGTTTTGAAGATGGTCCAAATTATATTGGAAAAGATCAAGCAATCCTTTAGGAAGTACCTACACAAAAAAATAAAAGCTCCAAAACACAACATTATTACAAACTTACCTGGTGTGAAAGCTATTACAAAAAATACTGAACTTCGTGTGAAACTTAGACCTAATTTTTAACAAACTTGGTCATCAAAGATATTGTAGGATATGTACCGGGTGGTCCAAATTGGACACTTTTGAAAGGAAACACCCATTTCTAGAGGAGCTAGAAAAAAACTAACTAAAATGTTACGGGCTCGATTTTTGTGAAAATTTGAATAGCAAAAACCGCTCATCGATATCTTGAACTGTTTAAAAGATACAAGGTGGTTTTCAATTTGGTGCATTTTCGACCCACCCCCGTAACTTTTTGTTTATGAATTTATTTTATTTCTGTAAAAACACTCTTAAGGCACTTTTTTAAAAGAAATCGAATGGTGTCCTCAGTTTTTTTGTAAATAATTTGGTTTTGAAGCTATGACATGAACTTGTATTTTTTCTTATGGACCACCCCCTGTGATTTTATATAACACTTGCTACTTTTACCTTTGGAATTTTATTTTATTGTTGTTTTTAAAATCTGCTTGATGTATTTTGTAAATCTAGTGTGCCGTGCTTGGAAAATAAAACCATTGCCTACTGTTTAGTAAGTAATTTCTTGGCAGATGTTTTCAGAGAAACGAAATAAAATAATAACAAAACTTAAATAATTATTTAAACGTATGATATGTCGACACACAACAACAGAAAACAATATACATACGTGTTTGTACTACCCTGTACAAATATACACCTCCAGTGTATTTGAACCAATTATTTTTGTGAACGAGGCGTCCTTGACACAGATGTTGACAAAATAAAAGCACTTTTTAAAGTATTATACATGGCGGGAGTTTTAAAATCACGACATACTAACTTAAATGATTTATGGAACGTTGACTATATAGCACCACAGATAATGATATTCTCCAAAAATCGCTTCAATTTATTGTTGCTCTGTTTTATACGGTTTGACAATATTCATATTAGAAGTGAACGCAAAAAAATTGATAAACTCGCTCCAATTAGAAATATATTCGAAATGTTTTCAAAACCAATTAAATAAGGGATCAAAGTATTTGCTTTGACGGATAGTCGTGTATTGTACAATGTGAAAATGAAAATTTACGCTAGAAAACAACCAGAGGAGCCATTTCATGTTGACAATAGTCCAGCGAGTGTAGTAAAACGTTTGTGTAAACCAATTGCAAATTATGGACGTAATGTTCTGATAAAGCATCTAAACTAGAAGTAGTAACTTTCTACAACTGTCAGAAGTTGATTTTGTAGATCAGCTGAACAGTTTATATTTTGTTTCAAGGATTACGTGTTGGTTTTCTTCAGTTTACTCAACATTGCAAGAATAAATGGAAACCTTTTGTATCGAATAAATGTTTTAGATTTCTGTCAACTAAGACGAGAGTATTTGAAAAATTTAGCGAAAGAATTAATTACTCTGCACATGAAAAAAAGGGCAACGCAAAGTCTGCCATTTTTGCTAAACTTTCGACTAAAAAAATGCATATATAATCGACAGAAGAAAATTCACTTGTGGGTACAATGGGTCACAAAAACAAGAACAGAAAAATTGTAAGAAAGTGCGTCAAATATCTTAACACAATTTGTAAAGAACACACAATTGTCGTATTGTAGTTATTGTGGACCTAATGAAGCACCAATGTCTGAATAATTCTGTCATACTAATAGTTCTGATTAATTTCATGCTTTTTTTTTGTATTTTTGGTAATATAGAACAATAATAGTATATTACCTAACGAGAATTGTAAGATGCATATTACGTACGACTGTGAGAAGTAATCATGGGAGTACGTAATTGCTTTACAATTCGAATTATGTACTATACTTTATCTACGACCACCTGAATACCGCTGACAACTTTTTGTAATTAGGATTGCAATATATTATGTTAGTGTGTATAATATAATATTATATATATTGAAGGGATCACCATTCACTTCATATTTGAGTGTTTGTCACATAGGGGTTCCTTATTTATGTAGTCGTATTCTTCATTCTTCATTTCTTTTCATAAACACTTCCAACGTCTAAGTAGTTTTGTAACATCATTAAAGTTACACATAGTATTTCCTGTTACCACGTTTTTAAGAATATGAGCTTAAATATGTATGTATATGTTTCTTCTAGAATTTACATAACATTGGTGTCAAAAAATTGGAAAAAAAATCGTCTTCACTCTTGTCTAATGTACTCAGCATGTTTACATTTGAAAAAATTGAGTAAGTTTGATAAAAGTGATTTAGGAAACTTTAAAGAGGTATAACTTAATTCACGTGCTAAAAAATTGCGGTTTCTAATTTTTCTAGACATAACTAGAAGGTTCTTAATGAGTTTTGATCCTAGGCGGCGTTTAAGTAATTTTTTTTCTAAAAATTAATTAAAAAAAATTTTTTTTCGAAAAATTTGTCACAAATAGTCAAATCGTGTGTAAAATGATCCGCTTATTCCGAAAATGTCAAAAAATATTGAGTGTCCTATTTAAAAATTCAAAATTTTGGTCACTTCCGTTTAACCGAAAGTGACACGAAAATCATTTTTATCCCATTAAACTCAAAAGGTCGTCTTTAGTAAACGCTCCAAATTTAAAATTTTTATCTTCAATAAGATATTGACTGTACCTACTTTCATGTGTCACCTTGTATATTATAGAATATTACTACTGAACTTAAGTATCCCATTGTAACAGTAAACTTCTAAATGACATTTTCTTTCCCGGATATCCAATATTTTTGTCATCTTTAATAACCACCGAATATTGAGAAGAAAGTTTAAGTGTTGGGTTGAAGTTGCATTTGCAAATGTATTTCTATTCACAGTCAATCACCCGACCTTGATTCCAAATAGTAATTGGTTTTTGATGCTCCAGTTGCTTGCACAATTGCGTCCGAAATGTTCCCTATAAGAATGCAATTAAATATAACCAAATAAAATGTTATCCTATTACTGTATTACCTGAATTCGTACTTTTAAAGAAGTTGCTATTTTGTAGAATAATTAATAAACAAATTTCGTACGTCGCAAAAACAAAGAGGTTATATACAACTTTACTAGCCTAACTTTAAGGCGCGCGTAGAAGTAATATCTGCTTAATTTTTAAATCGTTACTTCAATCTTTTTTTAGTTTAAAAATGCGTTTTTGCCTGGTATATTGCTAGTATCTTAAAGTTTTGACTTCGATCGCACTTGTAGTTATTTAGTTAGAAAAGTAAAATCCCTAACTGTGCGATTTGTTTACCATAACGCACAGGGTTCGTTTTTGATTACATACTTAGCCTACTAATTATGCGTTATTCATCATTTTCTGTAGTAGTCGTAGATAAAATATTTTAATTATGATTTTTAAGTTACTTTTAACTTGAAAAATTACATTAACACTCGAAATTAGATAGGTTACCGCAGAGAATAACAATTTTATATTAGACCATACTTCTGAATATGAACTTTTCTAATACTTATGTACTTGGGTGTTTATTTAATTTAGTACTATAGCATAACGGCATTTCATTAATTTAAATACGTATGTTATGTACTTTCTAAGTATGCAAATGGTTCTTTCCTGCTACGTACATTAATCTTGTTCATACAATTATTTACACATCTACCAAATTATATAAGAATGTATATTGTTAAATCCAGTACAGTAATTTTGAATAACATTGTTAATTATTAATTAAATTTGAAAATATTAAAAAATATTTTTCCATTTTATTAACAAAGCTTTCATTCTAAAAGAAATCGTTTTTGTATCTAAATTACAAAATAAAAAAGCTTCTTAAAATGAAATTCCTTAATTGTTGGCAATGTACTTTTAAGATTATTTTTTAATAAATAAATTATTATATTGTATAGCAAGAAGAGAAAATCGTTTTTTCTCCTGATGTGTTAGTTAGCTGCATTAGCGCTGTAGCAGGGATAGCGAATATTGAAGGATTAATTTACCCTTAAGCAATGCAACATTTTATTTAAGATTTAGTTGTTAGTTTTTTGTAAAAATCACCTAGAGAAGGCGATGCCATATAAAAAAAAATACAAATTATGTGATGTCATATACCCATTTTTATACATGCGAAACATTTCTTTTGAATTAGGAGATTTTTTTTTTGAAAATTCAGTTTGGACATCCTGTCAGTTACGCGCGACTGCCTCGTACGTGCGCATTTGAGTTGGAATGTGCTATAGTTTTGAATTTTTTCTTTTAAGTTACAATGCACTTGTGTTTTCATGGTCATGTTTGCTGGAATAATTGTTTTTGTCATTTCAATAGTTATAAAATTTATTTATTGTGTACAATACGATTAATATAAATAATAACAATAGTTGAAAATCTAGTATCCTATGTTATGTGCTATTCCACGTAGATAATCCACAACATCATTTGTTGGGTCGTAATTTAATACTAAACGTGGATTTCTTGCAGCACAATCCCAGTACCTTTTGCGCCCTTGAGGAGGTAGTTGTCCACTAATATACTGCTCAATACGCAGTTCATTGATACTTTGTTCTCTTTTTATGCCAGTTATAAATCTCCATATACCTGGGTGATCTCCAGAGACTTGCTGTTAGAACGCCCGATGCCAACCTTCTACAGAATTATTCGTTTTTGACAATTGTTGAAGTGCAGCATCACTACAGTTCCATAGTGAAATAAAAAACCTCGATGGTCGTCCTTGTCGTCGATGTGGTCTGCCGATCCATTTGTCTTCAAAATAATCGAGTACTGGTTGAGCTTCCGGAGGGAAAACGTTGTTGTCACATAGGTATTTGAAGGTTTCGACCACTTGATTTATAGGTACAAATGCGATAGCAGAAAGTAACCGGAGGGTTAGTGCAAATTCTGCATCATTTTCGTATTGCCGATGCAATCCATTTACTTCGATGTTTCGGAATATGCATTGGCCAAAGTGTAAAAAACACTAACGTTGTACCGATCGAGGAAATTTCGTTTGAAAAGCATTTATCATTGTAGTTTCGAAATCTGTCATTATGCTTTCGGGGTCCACTGTAGGTTCTAAAACTTTGATTTCCCGTAAAAAACGTATGTATGTATGTTCCGTTTTATTTGGTAATAATGCATATACCAACGGCAATGCCTTATTATCTTGTAGACTGTGTAAGGTGATGAAAAAGTAATGGAACAGTCTTAAAGGTTCCGTAGGCATTTCAATACCTGAAACGTGCTAAAAGTAGCATGTTTCTTCTAGTGCAAAAAAGCAAGCGATCTTGTTCTGGGCCAGAATCAAATAATAATAGTACATTATACACCAAGGTTGTGAGTCTGTCATTGTTGCCTTAGCACCAGTTTATTTCGCGAGGGGCGCAGCCCCGAGCGAAATAAGGTGCGTAGGCAACAATGGACTTCACAACCATGGTGTATATACTATTTTTTCCACTACTAGCCAAATTTAAAACAAAAATTAAAAATTAACATTTTTCTTGAAAAATCGAGTAGCACAGGAATGCAAATTTGCCTTTCCAGTAATAAAACAAAAATCTAGTAGTCTGATAAAGATTGACATTTTCACCTTATCTCTCATTTCCACTAATAAGTTATTTTCAAACGTTTGTGATAAATTATCGTGTTCGGGTGTCTTTTAATATGGATATAATTTTAGTAAAAATTGTTTATATTCCTCTGTGTATCTCCTATTTCTTAATGATTTATTTTCTTAGTCCACTTAGGTTTTCTTTCTGCTACGGTTTCAGGAAGAAAATGATCACGTAACTGTTTAAACCTTGCAGTCGTGCCTTCGTTTGGTGTTGATAACGTCAATTGATGCGCTTCCTTCTCACGTTTTGTTTGGGTTTCAGTTGGAGATGTTAACGGGCATTTATTTCCATCGATTCTGAAAACACTTGTAGAAAACATCTAAAAATTTCATTTATTGCTTCGCCAATATACCTTGCATCGTTTGAAAATTGGGTTTCAGGAATTCACACTTGTAATTGATTTAGTAATCGTAATGGCAATGTGGCAGTAGAATATAACCAGGGCCTCGCATACTTTCTTGGATACAAAAAATAGTCAACATTTTTGCAACAGATCGAACGTTCCACAGTCTGTTACGCATTCAAAACACCTACAACAAAATGTTTGAAATTTACTTAAAATTCTTCATGTACCTTAACTCGCCTGTTTAGATTTAACCTTTCCTTCCTGAAAAACTTGCAACAGCAAACGTACAGTTCAAATTTTTTTATTCATGTTTACCACGCACACAAATTTTTACACAATCACTAAATTAAAATTTAATTAACAATTAAATTGTTAATATAAAACAAGAAATAACACAGCTAATTACAATTAAAAATAATAAATAAATTCAGGTTATGTATCTTATGGTTACGGGGATATCATCAGTCATTGATTGGGCGCGAATATTAAACTAATGACATTGTTTATTCAAATAATGTTATCGTGTTAGGTAATTTTCAGCAGCAAATACATTAAAGATGATCTCCTGGAAATATAAAATTATGTTGCACTCTGTTTTGTTAAATAACTATCCTTGCATTCTCAAAAAATTGGAATTTGTTCATTATTGACCTAGGTCAACAATAAAAAATTATTAACCAGTAGTAGAGAAATTCAATTTCTCAGTCGTCTAGGAGACGCAATAATGGTCCACTTCATAGCTAGTAGTGGAAAAAAACTGTTAACCATTCTCTGTTTGTGTGTATATTTCTTCAAAAACAATGTCTCATCGGTGTAGTCTTGTCGCTGTTCCGAGGTAATGTTTAGTTTGGACATTTCGTATTGTTGTCTTCATGGTATTTATCGATGGAAGTTGAGCTGCTACAGCTGGACCAATCCCAACAGAAGCACTTGAAACAATATAATGTGGTGCAATCCAGTGTATTTGCAGCATTATCTCTACTTTTATTTGAAACTTTAACATTCTCTACGCCAGATGCATTCCCAGCGTGGTTATGTACAGTTTGTTTAACAACTTACTCACCAATTGATATAACACGGCCTTTGCATTTAACTGTTTGAAATTTCTCACACCTCCAGTAAAATTTATTGTTGACTTGTTTGTCTTTGACAAATAGGTAACCACCAACATTTAACTTTTTCTTGCCTGTCTCACTACCAACGAAGTTTAGAGCTATTTTTCTTACAGAAAATATTAGCAATTACTAAATACTTACAATGCACTGAAAAACTTATAAAGAATTTTAAACCAATTAAAGACAAGGAAATGTCTTGTTTGCTAGACCATTAAATAGAAAAGTATCTTATTATATTGTTGTTAAAGATATCTTTTCTAGTTAAGATGCTTTATGCATAAGTATTGTGTTGAAATTATTTACTTCCTATTTCTTTTGCTAAGGTACAAATCTGTCTTACTTTAAGATGTAAAGCGAAGTTACCTTGGTTGTATGCACTTAAGTATAATAGAAGGATAGACCGCTAATGTATGCATTGTTCAATAAACAATCAATAGGGTTGCTCAATGTAAATTTAGTTTACATAAAAGTTGTAAAATTCTTGAAGGTGTAAGAGTTGTTCAAGACGGGATTTACTATTGTAAATACGTAACAGTACTCTCTTGATTTGTTTAACTTAAACTTTACAAAAAAAATTATTAATGGTTTTTGTAACCTCATGCAAATTTATATTGGCACAGCGATGCAACTGTACCTCAATTATTTGCTACAAAACCAATGTTTAAGTCACATTATCGACATAATTTCTCTTGAATAACCCTAATATTATGGAATGTAATTAAATTAAACATCATCAAATAAGCATTGTTCATACCTATTGAAATCTCAACTTTCTAAATTGAGGAATACCTACAATTTTGTTTACGATAAACAATGTAAAAGCAAAAGTTGTCTCCATAACATTTCAAATTTTTTTTTAAAGAATTTTGATTTGAATAGTCGTACATTCAAAGAATTGGTCAATTTTTAGTGAAATATTTTTAGTTGCTTTCTTGCGTTTGTTGAATTAGCGTCACCATTGAACCGCTCTGAATTTGTGTGTGTGTCTGGAAGTTATTATGATTTGTTGTGACAATGGCTAAGCAAATACGTAAATTGCAAAAACAATACTAAGAAAAACAGAGACAAAAGTTTTTTAATTTTCAATATAAAATGTTCACCACACCAGCAAGTGTCAAAAAAATTGTGGGAACATTGTTATTACTTTTGTAGATATTGACGCTTTAGAAAATAAATTAATTTTTTAAGGTCAGACGTACTTATAAACAATAAAAGAAAACAATTACATAAAAATGCAGTGCCGGCAAAATTTGAGAAAGAAGGTACTTATAAAGCAAATTAATATTATTTTTAGTTCCTACTGAAATAGTTTTGTGTATTAACTTATCTTTTTATAGTTTTTGTTTTAAATTTCAAATTGATAAGATAAAGAGTTATGCACTCCTTTGAAGTGATTCACATTTATTCGTCGCGTGCTTCATTAACTTTATTCCGTTTGAAAATTGATCACATATAATTTATGATTTTTAATTTATCCAACTGTAAGTTTTGCGCAAAAACAAAAATACAAAACAAATTTAATAGTTCATTAACAACTTATTTGTTGGTTCATTAGAATGTACTAAAAGTGTGTAATTAAACAGAATTAAAATTTAAAAAGAATATGTAAAATTAAGTACAATCTTTCATAAGTGAATGTATGTTATTTTTCCTTCTTAGAATCAACTTGCGAAGTCTTCTCGATTCAAAAGAAAAACTCAGCCGATTCATCTTTTCCAACTGCGTCCGAAGTGAAAAAATTGTTTATGTAAATAATAACCAAAATTACATGAAAATACATAAAAATGATGTTTTTATCATAAATTGTATTTAATTTGATTTTCTGAGTGTATTTAACCGATTGACCTCAACTTGATCGCGTTTTACAAAAGTTTAGATTGTTCAGGAGAAGGTTGTAACTAGTTTTCGGGTAATTTTATAAAATTTTACTTATTTTCAATGTAGTACAGATTTAACAAATTTTAAATAAATTTGTTTTACATATAAATTTCTTGTTTAGTTTGATGCAAACTTTTAAGAATAATATAAAATTTTTATTGTTTTATAATTACACTTCTAAATATGATCCTCAAAATTAGTTAATTTTAAAAAAATAGGGATTTTCAAATAGTTTCAACTTTTTCTTTGAACTTCAATTTACTTAAAAACGACGTCGTTTTTATGATAATCTATCATATGATGTTATAACTTGTATTAATCAGTTTATAAGGACACCGGTAGTAAAAATATTTGATAAATTATTTTAATTGTTAATTTTCTAGTCCACTTTTGAAATAAAAATTAGTATTTACAATAATTGCATTTATTTACAACGTAGCTGGCGATAAATAATCGAAACCTGATATCGTTGCTGATACCATTTTATTAAGGCAAAATGCAGTTTTACGACCGTAAAATTCGTAGTTTGAATTTTATAAGCTGGCTAGAAGTTTCAATTTTTATGAAAGGTAGGGGTTCTCCATAAGGCACGATATTTAACATTAAGTTGCGCCTCTTAAAAAACTTTTTACTCAATGGTTTTACACTGGATTTCTTTGAATTTAATTAACACATGTCGCAGTTTGTTTTGCAATCGCAAAGGTTTCCTTGTTTGTTCCCTGGAAAACAGCTCGGTGGCTGCCGCCTTTATTATTTAAATTGGAGACTTGTTTTGACTAAGTGAACAACACACGGATTGTACCCACGATCGAAATTTGAATAATCAGTTTTGTTTATTCTTTCTGAGAAAATATTTGCGCGATAGTTTTTGTAATGTTCTTTGTGTAGAAAATGATAAGAAGGGAGACCCTCAAGCATTTTGATTGTGGATAGATTTTAAGTTTAGTTATTAAGTAGACCTACAAGTAGTGACATGTAGGAAGTAAGACATGAAGCAGATTTCGGGGATTGATGTTGTTTTTAAAAATTAAAACAACCGCCTAAATGCCTTAAGTAGAAGGAAAAATGTACGTTTACGTGTAACTATCAAGGACGCGAGTGCAATGTTGAAGCTAAGTGTGTGTGCCATAAACAAAAAAAAACTTCCTTTTCGCAAACACCTAGAGAGTATTGCTCGATTATTTAAAAAAAATCGAATTAAACGCGCAGCGGATGATTTGCTTATTTTCTCTAAACAGCGAATTTTTACGAGATAAATGCAATATCGTAAATTTGAATTACATACGAGATCTTTGGATTAGTTCAAACTGTTCCTAGTGGATTAAATAAACTTATGCAACAGCAATAATAAACATTGGCAAGTACCCTGGATTGGATTATCCTTCGTCTTATCAATTGAAAAAACCAACTGTAAGAACTCTGTTTGTTTACCTCATAAAACTTCCGGTTTAAGTGACTTTGGGTGCGAGTACGCATATTTGAAACAAATTAAGTAGCGTCTATGGTATCTTTATATTTTTTGTGTTGTTGTATTTGGTGGTTCAACATGATCAAGCATGTTACGTTTTGAGTTGATGTTAAATTAGAAGTTGTTTATTTGACAAGGTCGTAGTCTCGTTTTGATCAAAAACCCAAAATTTTTAATAGTTTTAAAGAACTCGGTCAAAATCTTTTACCTCGCCCGGTACCGGGGTGGTTCGTCCGTTTATTTTTTTTTTTCAATAATAAACGTATATGTTCTAAAGACACCGACTGTGGAATAATCTGTGTATACATTGTTATACCAAACTTCAATAGAAAATCAGTCGTAATTACTAATTCTTTTATTGCTTGAGAACGTGTCCTTCAAGTGTTTACGTTTTTCCCTATTCTTTAGTGAGCATTTCATATAAATATTTAAAAGATTAGGGTGGCGCCTGGCAATCGCTACTGTGACTCGTATGAAGGACCTTTAGTCTTTGGAAAGGTAATGGAAAGACAATTCTTAACCTACCCCCTTCTCTGTTTGAGCTAGCTGGCGTTCGTTATGCTGCGTACTAAAATTTCGTGGCGTAACAATCCTCTCTTAGGAATTCCTTTTAAGGTCTCTTACAAAAACTTTTCTAGAAATATTTTTACAGCCGTTTTAACTTAAAATCTGAAATTTTCCCGTATACATTTTTTTTCTCTTATAATTTATCTCACTTATATCACTACCACGTACTATTGAAGAACATTGATTAAATTCTTGTTTGGTTTGATACCTGCTGTAGTGACTCTCGTTAAAAGTCTTCAACACAGAGGCTGAATACTGATTTAATACAGGTAGAGGGTGAGTCGATCTGCGCGAACGATTTTATTTGATCTTCAATTAGCGCCCTAAAAATTTGTTTAAACGTAAAGTAGGGTTTTTAGTATTATTTTACAATTTGTTCCCCCCCTTAATGTAAACAGACTTGTCCGTTTCATTTTTGTCTACGGCGCAGGACACGTAACAAGTTCTTTACATCTGAATCAGCTTCTAGGCAACTAGTGTTGCTCTGGTTTGAATTCTACCTGTCTAACCCGATTCAGTACCCTTTAATGGACGTTCTACACCCTCAAACTTCTTTGATTAATCATAGTTTAAACACTAGCACCGCAAGATCGAAACAACTGCGATTAATAAAGATAGCTGATCTTTGTTGGCTGATTTAAAGTGTTCGAAGGAATCGTCAAGTTCCTGGTAACATCTTTTGTCAATAACCCGCCTAGGGTGACATTTTTCGAAAAAATAAATACGTTTTGTAGCACCCTTTTGGTAGAGGTAGAACGTTTTTCGACTAATCAACAAAACGCGGTAATTAATTAATATATTAATATAACACAATATCTTTGATTTATTTAGAACAGTGAGATAAATACTTTTTTATAATTTGCGTCTATAACATTTCTATTACGACATGCAAAAGCATTCCACAATGAGCCATAGCATTAACATTATAGCACGCTTTTTTCTGGTTAGTAGAATTGGTTTGTCAAATTACATTGTCAATGTTTTCAAACTAATTGCATAATTTACATTATTTGAACAAATTTGTTTGTTGATAATTTTTCAACATGACCAATTCTGATATATTGTATTTCCAATGGTTTTGATAATTCATTGTCAGAAATATGCTTGGACTTACAGAACACTTAATGAAGGTAGTTGATACAAGGTTATGTTTATAATAGATTTAAAGAGATTGTTTAGTACGTAAAGTAAGTGGTTAACTTAAATTCTAATTATATTTTGATATTTTATCAATGCTTTTTGTAGGAAACCATTTTGGTTTATGTGATAACATTGTTTTGATATTGTATTACATTACACAATAAACACATATGCATTCCAAGTTGCAAATTTTGCTGATGAATGGATGATTTAATGGAAACTTATATTCTACATCTGTTTCAACACCACACATTCATATGTTGTATTTCCAGATATCAAAATAAGTGATTTCCTCATAAATTCTTAATTTTTACTATACGCATAACATAGTTCAATAGTGAAACTTGAGCTACCAAAAAAGGTGGAATTTTTAAACTTGATTTTGTTCAGGTTGCTTAGCGACACCTATCAGTATAACCAGAAATACATCATTTTCCCCGGAATGTATAACGCCCAGATGATTATACAGGGTGTCCAGAAATCTCCTGACAAACGAAGACCAGAGATTCCTTAGA
This sequence comes from Abscondita cerata, assembly GCA_030710515.1. Taxonomy (NCBI): domain Eukaryota; kingdom Metazoa; phylum Arthropoda; class Insecta; order Coleoptera; family Lampyridae; genus Abscondita; species Abscondita cerata. The sequence goes on along the minus strand of JALBCR010002666.1, from coordinate 177,752 downwards.
TAATTTTAAGACAATTTAACCCAATTCACCTAGTCCGAAAATGCTTCCTAAGGGAGCTAAAGCTTTTTGAAGATGGCGCTTGATAAAGTAAAAAATTAAAAGATAAACTTCGCGAACTGACAACAAGTTGACAATGAAAAACGTAGGTTTTACTTTTGTTGGCAGTTCAAAGCCAACTAGTGCAAAAAATATAAATTTAACTTTAATGACGAATAAACGAAAAATTTTGAAATCTATTTTTCTAGAAAACGGTGTATCCTAATGACTTAAAGTAAGAGTACCTTTTAGTACTAAAATACCTGAAAATTCAATAATCTAGTGTCACAAATGCTTAAAAGTTAAAGACAAAAAAGTTATGCGTTAAAATAACCGGTAATCTACCCAAAACGGACGCCTATGACCGGTACTAGAAATTCGCAATTGATGGAATCGATTCATATCTAAAGGCTAAACAAGCATACCAGTTTTTGCTTTTCTAAGGAAAAGCGTTCTCGAGGTATTTAAAAAAAACTATTTACAAGGCGCCATCTTCAAAGAGCTCTAGCTCCCTTAGGAAGCATTTTCGGACCAGGTGAAGGTTAAATTGTCTTAAAATTATCTAAGGAATCTCCGGTCTTTGTTTGTCAGGAGAGTTTCTGGACACCCTATATATTTGTATGTGAACTTCCCGAAGTTACCGATAGGTGGCGATACGGGTTATATTATTATAATATTTTAGTTTTCTGTTATTTTCACACCTAACCAAACTGAATATTGTATCCTAGTAATACTTATACAAATGAAATTTCAAAAACTTTAAAAAAATTATTTTTAAATTATTGAGATGTTCCGTCGTGTGGTAACATTATTTGGTGATATTCAATCAATGACGAAACCGAAAAGCCAACGCAAAACGCCATCTATCGGTGACTGAAGAAAACACTAACATGTATAGAGAATCTACTGCTTGTATATACGGGACGTTCTACATTCCGGTAGAGATGATGTATTTCTGGTATAGTGTTCTGTTGCATTGTGGTTCTAGAATGAACTAGGAAATATTTTAGAGTGGGGTAATTGCCTTTTTTTGTACTAGATATTGCAATCATTTACTCGTTTTTTCAGTCCCCCCGTTTATTCCATAGTTTATATTTCTTTAGTTTAGTTTAGTTGGAATTATTATAATTTAAATTTTAAAAGTTACTCTTAGTACCCTTTTGGAGTCAGAATAATAGCCTTTTTGGAAATTCTTTTCTTGCTATATGTAATAGATCTGTAAATGTGTTAATGTAGATGTTTTGCAATTGATCTTTAAACCTATAGCTGCTATTCATATCTATTTTTATAAATTCAATTTTTATTTTAATTTAATGAAGAAATAACAGTATTATTATTGTTGTTACAGGCAGTTATTTGGACCATATGATAATACTCTAAGAAGCGGAAATAGCTAAACGGTAAGATTGATAAACTTACTTAAATTTTTTAATTGTTATAGGAAAATGGTAGATACTTTACTCACGTTAAATAATTTAGATATACAAGGTGTTTCATATCGCCGCAATACTTTTATTATATTTTTGTTGTCTGACCTAATTTAATGAGGTACGGCAAAATTATATCAAGAAGTATTTTCTGCATCTTCTAAAAATATTTTTTATTATACAGGGTGATCAAAGGTAAATGTTATACACTAAACTTGCATTTTTTTAAATAGCATTCCCGTTTTTGGGGTGCACGTTTAAATTGCACCTCTTGTTATATTTTTATTATACAAAATGATCTGCGAAGAGCGTGCATTAATAGTTATTTACGTAACTTGTGCGGAAACAGATTTTTTCGAGAATGAGTGCCCATTTGCATTTGGCACGAATTTCCAAATACTATTTACGCACGAATTGCCTATTTTATTTTTGCACGATTTTTTCCATAATTGCATTTTCAAATCTCTATTATTGTGATATGTAAATCACAAAATTTAATTAGTAAGCTGTGGCTATACGCATATGCGTATAATGTATACATTTGTCATCTAACATCTAGTTAATCTATTTAATTGTTACACTTTTATTTGAAGATTTGCATTGTTTTACATTTACAACAAATAAAATGTGCGAAAATTGCATTGTAGATAACGAACAATGTAAGTAAATTAACAAAATGTTTGTGGAAAGTTTCTAATGTGGAGTGTTTTTGGTAGTTTTTAAAACACATGTTCGGGATAACTGCGTTTCGGTGCCTGCTTTACGTGCGCTCTTGATTGTTTCATAGATAAGGAGTGCAAAAACGTTTTTTAACTTTCAGATAAACCAGAAACTTAAAATTTAGTACGGGGTCATAATCGATTATTTTTGTTCTACCTAAAACATTTTGCAACTTCAGCTATACAGGGTGTGCCAAAAGTTGCTATCAACTTTCATATTTTAAATACAAACCTATAGTTTCTTTCACATGGATCGATTGTCCATGTAATTCTGAGCTTACATAACCTAAATTATATTATCTTATTCTTAACTGTTTTTGACATATGCCACTTTTTCCCAAAAAATAGTCTTTGCAATGGTTAACCAAAAAATTTGTAATAAATTATAAAATTTATGGAGTAGTTGGCTGAAAATCCAGGTTCCTAATGTTCTAGTGGTGGTTCCATTTTGTACATGGGCACAGGAAATTTTCAAATATCAAAATGATCAAAAGGCTAATTTTTTCAAATGGCACCGTCTGGTTATTTTACGTCAGATAATTTTCCAATGTGAAATGAAGGTTTATATGTATTTAAAAAAAAGTTGATAGCAACTTTTGGCACATCCTGTATAGCTGAAGGTTTGAAAATATTTTATGTAACAAACATGATCAATTATGGCCGCGTACCGAATTTTAAGTTTTTGATTTATCTGCAAGTTAGAATGCTTTTAATTCACGTTTTACGTGAATCACCCTGTATATGATGCTCATTTGGATAGATTTAAACCGTTAGCTCGTGTAGTTGGACTGTCCTGAATTAACTGTATAAGCGAAATAGTTTTATTATATATTAGATCTAAGTAGAAACAAATAATTCTTTATAAATATTATTGTTATTAATTTGACAACATTTCATCTTTGCCGTACTGGTTTTATTAATTTGTTAAAATTATCTGGTATATTTGCGGATAGTTGTGTTTATTTCTATTTAGTAATTTTACTTTTGCACAAAACAATTTAAATTTTTTATCAATACCTTAACAACTCTCATCGGGCATTTTGTTCGTGCCGTGTTAAGTTTCACACTGCTCGATGCCATTTACAGAGCATGTTAACATTACGTGCTGCAATTGTGCACTGATGTGTCTATTTGCAGTGCATTGAACAGGCGAATTTTAGTAGTTTTATTTGTATCTACATTCAGACGAGAAACAAAACAATAGAAATTTATATTAAATTTAAAGCTCCAATAGTTTTGTTCAAGAACACAAATTTAATTGTAAACATGATGTATAATGCTGTTAATTTTTCCTTGCTAAGGTAAACGTGAAAGTACATAAATTGTTGCAGCTTATAAATTGCCTTAGGGTTACGTATTATTAATGCATAATTATGCTTATCACAAACATATGCATTTTGAAGTTTTGCGCTTGTTACAATTAGTTTATATTGTTGTTTACAGCCCTTGCATATTTATAGTTCATTATAACCATTTAAATTACAAATTATGGCGTAGTTTCTTTGCAACAATTAATTAACAAGCAATATGAAATATTCATTTTCAAAATAATTACAAATTGTTGATATACATTTAAGTAATAGCTATAAATACTGTGTATACTCTAAATATATATTATACTTTCAAGTGTTTAACTGACACTTGATATTTATTTTCGAGTGAAGCAAACAAAAAATATTTCAATTTTACGTTAAAAATTTATAAATATTTTTTACCAATTGTGAACAGAAATCTTCGTATCTCTCAATTAAATTTGACAATCAGACTGACCTTATTTATTTAACTAAGACGCAGCATAGTGCATCTGAACTGATTGGAAGCAAATTTATTATAATCTTAATCAAATAATAGAAGAGTTGTAAATGCCCAGTATTAATAAGAGAAATTATATTACATCCGTAATACAATGATAATGCGTTTTACTTGGGACTGTCATCGAGATTTTATGGCAGTCAAAATAAATGAAAGTGTTTGATGATAAAAAAATTATTCAATAGTAAATTAATTTAAATTAAAGTAAAAGCAAGCCAAGAAGAATTCATTTATTTAGAAATTATACATTATAACAAAAATAAAACATAGAACTAAATTAAAGATCAAAGAAGTAACGTAATTGAAAAAACTTAAGTGAAAATTCAAAAAAATTCCAATTGATGTACGAATAGTTTTTTGTGCAGCATAAGATTTCCATAATCACCATCTCGACAGTATTTTTAAATCATTATGTTTGTGTTGCTGAAGAGTATGCTAGAAAAGCTTTGATTTAATCGAATTTTAGTTTATATTTATAGAAAACAGTTTTAGATAAATTTACGATTTGCAACGTTATTCTTATTATCTCATTAATCTTTGAACGAAAATGTCCAATTTATTGAGTAAATTTAATCCAAAAAAAGTTTGGGTGCATAAATAGAAAAATGTATCCAATTATAAAAACAATTTTATATTTACGTTTGAATGATTTAGACAATGTTATGTTTGAAATAATAACATATTCTGGACTTCCATTGTCTATATTTATAAACCCAACTTTTAAATGCTATTGAATCGCAATCGTCTTCAGGTCATTACTGAAGACGGTTGCAGATTCAATAGTAATTGAAACGTTGTGTTTATTCTATTAAAAAATGTAGACAATGGAAGTCCAAAATAGTGTTATTATTTTAATTTTATATTTGTTGAAAGTATTTCCAAAACAAAAGTACACTTATTAACTTATTAACTATGAAATGGCCTGTCAGATTCGATAAGACAAGAGGAAGCAAAATTTCAATTTCCATGTAATCCACTACAAGCTACAAAACCTAGAGTAGTTTTAATAATATAAATTACAATTCGATAATTATGTCAAGGTCATTGAAATTATGAGGTCATGTAATAAGAGTGAGAATCAGGACATAGTGCATGTGTATAACAAAAGATCTTAAGTTCAAGGTGAAAACATTTCGCGTGGGTTAATTAAAAGATATAAATTTATTAAAAGTTATTAAGTTGAGGTTAGTTTTGTGTTGAAAATTTGAAACGGAATATCTTTGCGGCGCAACAAATTTTGCTATAGAAGATCGCAGAATAAGGAAGAAGAAACCAATAATTGAGGAATATTCAGAAAATTAATTAATCCAGAAGTAATTAAGCAGAAATTACAGGATGCTAACCGATAAAAAGAAGGTACATCTGTAGTACCAATAAATAGCGGTAAAATCGAGCCGTTGTTTGCCCGTTTTTGTTTTAAAAACGACCGTTTTTGACGGTTAAAAAACAAAAGACGATTAAAAAATATCCAATGGTTATATAAGGAAGCGCAAACACACGCCTCCTTCTTCTTAAAACGTCCGCGGAACAAGTACGTCGTTTTAGTGTAAAAGAAATTAGACAAGAAAGCAAAGCAATGTGACAACAGAACATTAAAATTAAAATAAAAAAATAATACAAGTATCACAAATAAATGTTTCGCGTAAAATAACACGAATACGTGACTATTCAAATTAGTGCTTATCAATAATAATAAAATTAAAATTAATACTCACCGAAGGCTACGGCAAAAAATTTAAAGGATTCAATGTTTTGAATATTCCTGTAAGTGCAACCCGATTCATCATTGGTGGTCTTCGTCAAAGTAAGACAGCTCCGGGAATCATCACCAAAGGAGTCATTGTAAATAATTTTAGTTTAGATTTAAGTAATTTTGTAATATTTGTCACTGTTCAAACACGTCAACTTTCTCTGGTTGCGCAACACGTGGGTTAAAGTAATCGGAATTCATGAGCATATTTGAGTACAAGTTTACCGCACATTTATTTTAAATTTGAAAATTAACAATTGAAATTCGTGTGTTAATAACTGTTTTTATTTGTTTACGTCGTGTTTCAATTGACGAAGTAGTAGGAACGGGTGATAAAATCTTAAAGACCATTGATAAGCTAAATAAAAAGTTATTTCTAGTAAGGATTACAAATGATCATAAAAAGTTTTAAAATTTGCATACGACTTAGTAAAAATTACCCTGAGAATAAAGAGTTACTATTTTACAATGAAATCTAACTTAAAAATTAAAATAAAAGTCAAAATTCATAGCCTTTAACATTGCAATATAATTATTCAATTATATTGCAAATTAGGCTAGTCAGAATAAGTGTTACAGATAGAAAAAATTAATAAAAAAGTAATCATTGTGGAAATAACTTGTCAATTAGGGCTTTATTAATCCCTCAAATTTTTGTTGCTTTTGTAGTATTTGTTGCAAGATTTTGTATATAAAAAAAATCGATGTAATCTTGGATGGTTTTTGTTTGGCTACCGAATGTGAACATGCTTACTAAAAAATTTGTACTGAACTGTACTGAAATGAAGTTTTTTGAGGAGTGGATGTGGACATTTCCGAGCTCAGATTTGGTACATAATCTAAGTTCAACATTCACAGAAATGAAAGGTAGTTAATGTTAATTTTCATACTATTCAAATCATTTATTCTACATTTACTTGTACCAATGTCGGGTCTATTGACACTTTAGGGAGGATTTTACTTTTCAACGAACTACTTCAGTTATTGCAATTCATAGGCTCTATCAAATTTTGAACAGAAGTTCTCAATTTCTTCTGGGTGAATAGTCGATTAAGAGATTTAATGAGGCACTTCTTTATGTCAATCAAATGACAGATGTCACCGGGGTAGGGTTAATATTATTTCTTTTAGCGAAAAAGTTATTTACACTACCTAGAGAGAAGGTGAAGTTTTGTTTTACGCAATTTACTTAAAATTCAAGTGAGCAAAAATAACCTTACTGCTAAGTGGTGTATTTGATTTTGTTCGATACCTCCAGAGGGCTTAGTCCTGTAATTTTTTTTCAAATTATTTTATTAAAATAATAAATCTCTCATTTAAATCGTTTTTGATGGATCGCCTAAGCATCGTTTCCATAACGATAAAAACAAAGTAGTTTGAATAGATTATATTTATTACGATTAGATCGTAAGCGTGGGCGAAAGTGTTAGCATAAGTAAATGAACAAAAGTGGAACTTTCACCGACTAGTAACCTTCAATAGGTACAGCCCCGATATGTATCACTATTCCCTCGGCAACTTGTATTGTAAACTGACCCTTATGGTACAGAGGCATTATCGTGTACTTGAAATTGGATATATTAATTTATAACAACTGAACACATATATAAACATGTTTTTTGATGCCAATATTAAGTCTATTAGGCACTTCATTGGAAGTAACTACAAGAAAACTAAAATCTGTTCGAGTATTCGAGTTAGGCAAAGCTCTATACAGGCAGTACGCACAACATTTTTGGGTGGATTAGTATTTGTAGGTACACATCACGATGACCAATTAATCAATTGTAACCAATCATTAGGGTTCAACCCCCACTAAGGTTATATGTTAGTAAAGACATTTTTTGTATGTTAGTGAATAAGTACCACAGTTCGTAACCAGTAATAAACCAATGAACACGTTTGAACCAGGCCTCTAATTTTTTTTATATACATCAACATCACCCAAGTGTGTCACGAAAGTAGTGGCGTGTTTTTATCAGCGTCACCTACATATGGTCCTTCAGAGCCCGACTTAAAATATTTATCTCGTCTCGCAGTACGCGTAACCCAAGTTACAACAAAAACCTCGTTGGAATTCTTCGCTCGCTCGCTCGCTCGCTCACTGTTCCTCGTTGCATCTATAAATTCAGCGTATCAACGATTTAACAGGAGTAATAAGGTCAGATATCCTTTTATCATATTTTTAACCTGCATTATCTTTAATATCCGTAATGGCCCAAGATCCTAATACAACGAATAAAGTACCCTCCACTTTAATCGATAATTTAAGAAAATTAAAAAACAATTCTTACTTTTCTAAAACGTAATTTTACTATTTTAAAAAATTATTTAGGTTTGCCAGAAAATACACCTGAATTTTGTGTTAAAGTTAATAAACAATTTGAGTTATGTGAGAAAGCTGTAAAAACATTTACGCAAACAAACCAAACTTGAATTGTAATTATTGTGATCAAACCGGTCATTTTACAAGTCAATGTTCTACATTTTTAAATTTAAGCATTCAAGAGCGTATTGATAGCGCTCGTTCAAAAAGGTTGTGTCTAAATTGTTTACGTCGTGGTCATCTCACACGTGAATGTCGATCTTCGGGTTGCAGAAACTGCGGAGGACTCCATAATACAGCTTTATACCTCGATAAAACAGAACCTTTGCAAAATCTCGAAAAAATTGAACCGAAACCCAGTACAAGTCGCGAAACACAGGAAGTTGTTGCTTCATCTTTCTACACGTCTTTCAACCCATAAAATATTTTATTATCTACTTGTTTAATTGAAATTAAATATTCCAGAGGTAATTATCACACAGTCGCGAGCGCTCCTCGACTCTGATTCTCAAATAAACATTTTAACCAGAAAATTGTTAAACATACTTCAACTGCTCGAAAAACCCGCTAATTTACCCGTATATGGAATCACCGGAAATTTTACAAAAGCAAACTCAATGACAACCGTTGACATTAGATCAAAATATGGCATATTGAAAACATCCTTAGCAAACTACGTTTTAGATCACATAATGTCTAATGTGCCAGCAAAAACTTTGAACGTTGAAAATATGAATATACCCAAAGACATACTTTTAGCTGATCCGCAATTCTTTCACTCTCGACCTATTGACTTATTAATTGGAGCGCAAGTATTTTTTCAATTATTATGTGTTGGTCAAAGACGTACGAATCACGCTGGATTAATTTTACAAAAATCTGTTTTTGGATGGTTATTGTCAGGCGAAATAAACAATAAATTTTTAAATAATCATGTTATTTGTAATTTAAACATTATGCAACAACTAAATCAAAACGTAGTTAAATTTTACGAAATTGAAAACATTCAAAATTATTCCTCGAGATCACGCGAAGAATTAGAATGCGAGAAACATTTTGTAAATAATACAACCAGAGATAATTCTGGACGGTTTATTATTTCGTTACAGTGGATATCCGACCCAAGTTTAATAGGGAATTCTATAGAGATTGCAAAATCACGACTATTTAATATAGAGCGTAAATTATCAAAAAATCAGTATGCCCAGGAGGAATATAACGCATTTGTGAAGGAGTATTTAGATTTAGGTCATATGCGCAAAATAGGTTTGCTGGAGAATTGTAAGGATGATGATTATTTTTTACCACATCACGCGGTGTACAAACTTAATAGTGTAACCTCGAAAATTCGTGTCGCTTTTGATGCATCTTCGAAATCGGTACGCGGTAAATCTTTAAATGATTATCTAATGTTAGGGCCGGTGATTCAAAACGATTTAATAAGTATACTGCTAAGATTTAGATTACATAAATACGTCTTAATAGGGGACATTGCTAAAATGTACCGTCAAATTTTAGTGCACAAAAACGACAGAAGATACCAAAAAATGCTGTATAGATTTGATACAACTGAACATGTAAAGGTATTTGAATTAAGTACTTTAACGTATGGAACCCGTTCAGCGTCTTTTATTGCAACCAGGTGCTTAAAAGAGCTGATTATAGAAATTGAAAATCGCGATCCCCAAATAGCTAAAATTATTTGTAACGATTTTTACATGGATGACTTGATAACCGGACATCACAATGAACGGGAGCTTAGCAATATCCGCAAGGAGTTAGAAAATACGTTAAGTGGTGGAGGTTTTTCTTTACGCAAGTGGTCATCCAATAGTAATATCGTTTTAAATAATCTTCATATTAACAAGGATAATGTAGTTCTCGCAGGCAACGATTCAAATAATTTAAAAACATTAGGTATTTTTTGGTCACGAGCGACAGACGCAATTACGTATAATTGGAAAATAGATTATAAGCATGCCAAAGTAAATAAACGTGATATTTTAAGTCAAATATCAAAAATTTTTGACCCGTTAGGCTTACAAGATCCTATCATCGTAAGAGCTAAACTAATCATGCAAGATTTATGGAAAGTAAAATGTGGTTGAGACGAATTTGTGCCTCTAGGAATTCAAACAAATTGGTCTACGTTTTGTAAAGAATTATCTGAAGCTCCTAAAATCTCGGTACCCCGAAATCTTATTTATGACAAGAATTCTCGGTTTGAATTACACGGTTTTGCGGATTCTAGCGAACGCGCGTACGGTGCATGCATCTTTGTTAGAGAAATAACAGTTTCTCAAGATGTGGAATTTTACAGTGTTTATGGGATTATTTCTTAATTCATAGGCGTCATGTTTATAAATTTTGTCAACACCATAAGGTTCTACAAATGTTGAATCTTTTTATTTCTAGCGTTAGTTTTAATATAAACTTATATCACCTACATTAAAAGTTTGATTTTTGCGAGGTTTGTTAAGTTTTTCATTACGATTTTTTTTAGTAATTGTTTGTTTGTTTTGAAGAGCATCATTTCATTTTTTCTTATGACTCGTCCTGTAATTTTCATAAAATGATTTTTCATAATCTAAATCAAAAGCGTATTTACATTCTGTGTGTCCAAAGGGAGTAAATTGTAAATTTAAATGTATTGAGTGGTTATAAGCCATTACAAAATATGGAATTTTTCTAATTTCTGGCATGTTTTCTAAAAGTCGATAATGTTCCATAAGAGTTGAATGAAAACATTCAATGGGTGAGTCTGATTCGTGATGATGTAGAGTCGTAACATGTAATTGAATTTTGTGGAGTTTTAAAAAATTTATAAACGGTTGATTTTTAAATTCATGTGCTACTAAAATATCAGGGATAGTATAAGTTGTAAAATAGTAAAATAATATATCAGTTATATCGATCATATTACTTGATCGTAATTGATAAGCTTGTACAAATTTAGAAAAGGCGTCTATAAATGTTAAATATTTGATTCCTCCAATTTGAAATATGTCTACGTGGACGGTATGAAAAGGGCGATTAAAAGTTGGAATTAAATTAAAAGGTTGTTTTATGAGATTTTATTTATATTTCTGTGTCTTACAACTGTTACAATTATTGTTAATAGAATTTTTTATGTCTGAATTCATTCCTTTCCAATATTTTTTTTTTTTTTTTTATTTTTATTTTTTTTTTTTTTTTGTTTTTTATAAATGTATTTAATTAATTAATTTTTAGTTAGTTTATTTTTTATATAGGTAATTACTTTTTTTTTTTTTATAAATTTTATTACTGGATTTACGATCGAATTTAGATAAAGAGAGAATTCTTGATACAAAACTTTGTTTGGGAAAATAACAATAGTAATTAGTATTTGGTTCTAGGTATTCTAAAAGTAGTTCGTTAAATATTTGATTTTTGTTGTCATTATTAATATAAACTAAATAATGAATGTTTCCATCAAATTTTAATATTTGCATTTTTGAGGAAAATTTGATTCTATAAATTCAACTTGTTGATTAAAATGTTGTAAGGGTTTTTCTTTGATATCCATTACTGGTGTTGAGCTTAATTACGAATGCATGGTATCTGCTAATGTATTATTATCTTTATTTTCAATTGGTAACAAACTATTATTTTCTAACAACAGAAAAACATCCAAAACTGCACCAAAAACTTGATCGGACACGTGTTTCAACAGCTAAGTTGTTATCATCAGCGATACCGATACGATACCGATACTGATATCGGTATCGCTGATGATAACAGCTTAGCTGTTGAAACAGTATCTGACAAGTTTTTGGTGCAGTTGGTGTTTTTTTAGTTAAATAGACGCTGTAGTTGGTGTTCCTTTCTTGATATTATTTTCTAGTTCAAATATTGATATGTCGAATAAATCTTCAATATTTGGAGTTTTAGACCGTTCAGGAATAATACTATCATTAGGTTCTGGAGTATTTAATCTATCTTTATGATCCAAAATTTCATCAATATCATTTGTTATTGCATTATTTACTGTAACTGGATTAAGATGTGCACGTGAGAGTGCATCTGTTATTTTATTAGTTTTTCCTGGCAAATATTTTATTTCGAAATTAAATTCTTCTAGTTTTAAAGCCCACCTAGCTAACTTCTAATTTGGTTCTTTAAGATTACGAAGCCAAACTAGGGGTCTATGATCTGTATACAATACAAATTTAGTTCTATTGTAAAAGTGCAAATTTTGAAGCATCAGTTTTTAATTCAAATTGTTTATTAAAATCCGGGTATTGCAGAATTGGTTCATTAGTTAAGACATTTTTACCATATTTGAATAAATTCTTGAGAATGAATAATTTTGTTATCATTTTTAAACAATGTGTGAGGAATTTGGTTATCTTGGCAAAGTCTTTAACAAATTTTCTGTAATATCCAAATAATCCTAAAAAAAAGGAAAAAAAAGAAACAGTTATATCATCTAAATAAACTAAGCATTGATTTGGGGTTAAACCTGTTACGGTGGTATTTATCATTGGTTAGACCCATAAGCATTCACCTAAACTGAAAATGTCCTTCTTCTGTTGAGAATGCGGTTTTTTGCGATCTTTTTCGTTTATTTCTATTCCTCGTGAATATTAATTTCCATTTAGTCTTTAGATCAAATATAATCTTTGAGTATTAAAGGTTGTGATATTATTAAAGTTTGTGTTACTTGAAGTATTAATTAAACTACTACGAAATCAATTATTTTTAAGAGTAACCATTGCAGGGGACATTATTATATTTTCAGTAAAATGTAATTTAGGGCCTAATTTATATCCATTTCTTCCTACGGCGGGTAAAATTGTAAATGTTTCTATTCGCGGAGGTAAAATAAATTTAATGGGTACGAGAAATTTTTAATTTTTGAAAAATTACATTAATTACGTTTTTGTTCTTGTTTTTATTTTGATTCATTGCAATAAAATGATACAATAGTTTTGTCTGTTTGAATATGCATCCATTTATAATCGATATTTTCGGTTAAAGAGGCTAATAAATTGGTTCCTATTAATTCTTACATATTCTGTATGAAAATTAAATAAATAACACAAATGTGTACCTTCTTCAAAATTAGTTTTGGTATAGGAATACCGGCTACTAAATTATGATAAGTAGTACCGTGCGATGTTACTATTTCAAAAGGATGTTCAAATACTCAATTTGGAAAATGTTTAAATACAAATTCGGACGATAAAATTGTTCGAGAACTTTCTGTATCTATTAATAATTTATCATTACTACTTGGAATTTTGATGTAAGGTAAATTTGATTTTGGGGTAATTATAAAAGATTCGACCGAGGCTGTTAACGAAAATTTACGTCATTCCCTGGTTCTAAATAATTTGAATTTGAAATATTTTCATTTAATCCGTCAACATAATTTTCTTCATTGTCTGGTGCTTCAAATAAATTTGTATTAAATAACTCTTGAGATTGAAAATTTTTAGATTGATGTGAGATGCAATCAGTATGTCTAAAATTTGGACTAATCTGTCTTTGTAATTGTCGTCAAGCGGGGCGTTTCTTTATTTTACTTGGTTGCATTGTTCTGGTTTGAAAGTACGTTTAAAATGTTGTTTTGATCTGAAAACATCAGTTGATTTTTTTGTAAATTAAATGAGCGTGATTGTGATGGTTGATTAAAATTTTCATATGCTGGTTTAGAATAATTTGTAAATTGATTTTGTCTGGGGATAATTGGAAAAATTATTAGACTGATTATAATGTTTTTTATAATTATTATTAAATTAAGGATTTTGTTTAAAATGTGATTTTTAGGGTAAAGGTTGATAATCATAAGAATTACGTTTGCTAGTATTTTGAAAATCTAATTCATCTGCTCCAGTGAATTTGGAGAACACTTCTAATAAAACCACCCAATGGTTCTGACAATCCACTTTGAAAAACGTTTAAAGCCAATTCTTTGGATGTATCTATTTTAATTTTTTGCTTTTCTAGTTTCACTACCTATCGAAATTTATTAATTAAAATTGCAAGTAAAACGACTTATTAAAAATCAATGGGGTTTTTAGGCGTTGCCTAATGGTGGTACAATTGGAACATTTAACTGATCTGATACCAAAATTATTTATTAAAACTGCGTTTAATGCGGTCCATGAATCGTAAGCATAAACGGTAACAATTTTAACTGCTGCACCTTTTACTCGATTAGGAGCAGCGGGTAAAAGTAATTTATTAATATAAGCGTTTGGAATTTGGTTTTGCCAAAATTGAGTTAAAATGTCTTCAATTGAACGTATTTATTTGCTTAGTTCCAAAGGTTTACCATCAAAAATTGGTATTTTATTTAAAATGCTCATATGGAAACCTTGTGGGTAATCATTTACACTTTGCCCTACACTTTGTACTTGATTTGGTTGATTTTGCATTGTTAAATTTAAACGCGCTTGTCCAATACTAACTTGTCTTAAAATGTTATTTAAATTGTTAATTTTAAATTTGTCGTCACTGTCAATATATGATGATTATTTATTTAATTTTGTTGCTTTATTCACGGCTCCTACGCATAGGTACAGAGTCAGAATAGAAATTAAACACACATAATGTATGCACCAATCTTTCATTCGTATGTAACTACCTGAACTTAAAATTAAATTTTAAAATTATATTAGTACGTGCATTAATTATTATTTTCACTTTCAATGCAATAAAATAATATAAATTTGATGACTTACAGTAATTTTAATTTGTCATTAAACTTAAGTTGATCTATGCTCGATCACGTGATCCCGATGATCAGGTTCGAAGTTTCGCTTCCAGCAAGCTTTATACGACGACTCGACTGGGGTTGGATGTCTTCTTCAGCTAGGTCGTTCCTACTACCAACACTTCTCCTTCGGCGTGGTTTGTCCGTTTGGAGGCGTTGGGTTAAAGTGTAGGTCTTCTTTGCGACAAAGTGTAGAAACACACGAAAATTATGGTACTTGATTTTCGAAGGCCTAATTTCTTCACAAATCCGACACGACTGCGCCAATTTTATTCGTTTAACGTCAAAATTAGTTTAAAAAAAAATACAATTTATTTCAAAGGATTATATTTGACGGAGTTTAATATGTTAAATCATCAGCACTAGAAATACAGGGTTTCTCACGGGAGCGATTCGTTAGAAGTTTACGTAGATAGAAAAAACTTATAATTCTGAATTTTTGGACTTAAGGGTTTTTCCAAATACTCTTTCATTTTAAATTAATTTCAAGGTCACGTCACTTTCGGTTATACCAGAAGTCGGCATTAACTTTCTTATTTTAAATATAACACCCTGTATATTATTTTAATTTTGGATTTCAGAAAAGTTTTAGGGCGAGTTCTATCAGGTTTCCCTATACATATTTTCAACCGTTTCATAGATATCTTGATTTTTTTTGATAATTTTTAAAGATGTAGGGTTATTTTCAACACCGCGCTTGATATCTATTTTCGAATAGTGGTAATTGCTTCAAGGGTAGACAGAAGCACTAGAATGATACTTTTGAAATCCACATTGAAAATTGTTATATCACATACCAGGTGTCCAAAATTTGATAAACCATTAAATTATTTTCAAACTCAAAAAAATTCGTTATTTCAAATGTAACACCCTGTATATTATTCGATGGGCGGATGGAGAATTTATTTATGTATCATTTCGCTATAACATTCTCTATACCTATTTCTTACGGCTATCATGGTAATCCATATTTTTTATAAAAAATTCCTTAAAAATCCAAAAGTGATATCTAGTAGGCCTTGATTTTGACAGTTTTTGTAGATGTTGATTTTATGTTAAAGTATTAATCTGATTTACCGATTTTTGAGACATAAACTTACAATTGAAGTATTTTTGTTAGTTATCTCAAGTAATACAGTTTATCTACGACTAATACATAATGTTAGTATTGTACCTCTGTTTTTTGCAGTATAATGCCATATATTTTAACGAATGGCGTCTTCGAAAGAACGCAAACACATTTTCCGAAAATGTTCTGTTGGCGTATTTTGCTGAATGAAGTACACAATACAAACCATCTTCATTATGGTCATTCTACTCAATGCTTAAATCCATGTTGAGTATAAACCATGATATTAATCTGGAAAAATATGGCAAACTACGGGCATTTTTAAAAAGAAAATCAGAAGGATTCGAACGAAAGAAGTCTTCCACTCCGACCCCCGAACAAATTAGGAAATTTATTGACAAAGCATCTGATCAAGTTTATCTTTTACATACGGTAAATACAAAGACACATTTTTTAATTTGATCTATTTCACACTCGGTGCCAACGCTATAATAGCGATATAGCTAAGCCAGTTAGTACAATTTCTTACGGTTTAGTGGTTAATATATTTGCACGCTTTTATCCAGAAGTTTTCGGGTTCGATTCCTAATGGCTGAATAGTGTTTTTTATTTCTATATTAATTCATTTGTTTCAGGTTATATTAATTACTGGAATTATGGGTGCATGTCGTTCAAATGAGCTTTATGAAATGAACATAGAAGATGTAAAGGATTTTTAAACGCAGTTATTAATAACAATACCCAAAACTAAAACTAAAATTGTACGAACATTTATCATAAACGGTGCGTTTTACAATATTGCAAAGAAGTACATTGATCTCCGTCCGTCTCATATAAAAATCAATTCGTTTTTTATAAATTATAAAAAATCGAAATGTACAATACAACGTATTGGGAAAAACAAATTTGCAGAAATTGGTTTACAAATTGCCATATATTTAAATTTGCCAAATCCTGAAAGTTATACCCGCCACTCTTACCGAAAGTTATCTGCCACTCTGTACACTCATGAAATTTAAAACTTGGACACCACAATTTCTTTAAACAAAAGTTTGCACATTGCGAAGCGGGCTTAAGGGTATCATTTACAATTCTAACAGCAGGTAGTCTCAGCAGGAGTTATCTTATAGAAGGACTGTAGAATGAATCATTACACTAATAGGTAATTTACGTTGCTTACTTAATTTTTTTCTTTAAATAATATATTTGAAGGTATCGCTAATTAAACACCATAGCTCGATTAATTATCGAATCAAAATTTTGTTTAGGAAATGTTTACAAAATAAAATTAGAAATAATTTTGATTTAAAAAACGTCTACAAGCAATAACTTTTAAATTAAATCAAAAACTAAACATGGTTATTTGGGTTGACTGATTATTACTTATTTTTAAATAAATCTAACCTACTAATTATTGTAAGTTATTAAAAAAATCATTAAACTCTCTATTCATAATATTTAGTCCTTACAAAATGTATATTTTATGACGTTTCATTTTTTCTGTAGTTAATATAAAAAGTGAAAATAAAAACTAAGGCAATTCTTGTATATATTTAGTTTTTTGACAAGAATTTATTACATAATTATAATTAAGATACCAAGTTATAGTTTAAAATTAAATGAAAATTTTTTTTTAAATAAAGGTATTACTATATAAATAAATATAAGAAATCAATAATGGGTGTGACCTCCATTATTATTGATACATTCTTGGAGGCGTCTGCTCATTGACGCTATCAAGGTATCAATATAATTAATATTAATCGTTTCCCATGCGGTATCAATGGCTGCAATTAGTGCATTACGGTTTACTGGTAAAATTTGGCCCTTGTTGTCTTCGGATAACAGCAAGTATTCGAGCCCAAACATTTTCGATAATGTTAAAATCTGGGCTTTTGCTGGCCAGGGTAACAGCTCCAAGTTATTTTCTCGTATCCAATTGCGCACAACCCGCGAAGTATGAATAGGGGCGTTGTCCTTTAACAACAAAAATACATTATGAAAATGTTAATTCAACAGATCCCGAACTATTTTTTGAGAAAGTATAGTGAAATAAGAATACTTACTTGTTGGAAAATATAATCTTCGTCTGGATAAAACACTTCGACTGAAGAATTAAGACCTCCATCGATAGCCCAACAAACTCCTGGACCCCGCGCGCTAACCCAACCCCACACATTCACAAAAAAATAACCACTTCGTTTTTTAGGACATATGTGATTATTTTCGTAACGAGTTCCTTCCATTCTAAAAACTTTTAGTGGTCCATCGTTGCGGCTATTGAACGTTTTTTCGTCGCTAAAAATCACTCGATTCCAAAATTCCAAAGGTTCGTTCACATATCGCCTTGCAAATTCCAGACGACGTCTCATATTTTCGTCACTGAGAACTTCTTTCGCAGCAGCATTATACTTCTTTATTCCCATCTCCTTTAATCTTTTTGTGCAGTTATACGGCATCCGGGAAAATGTGTATCTGCTATAGCCCTGGAGTATGTAGCAAATGGTTGTTCTGTTACGTAATGAAACAACTCGAGATCTTGAGCACGTGTAGATACTTTAGGTCTACCACTTCCGATGGCTCTTTCCAAAGTGTGTTCAAGATTCCATTTTACTCGGTAATGCCCTACGGTGCTTTTTGGTATATCTAACATACGTGAAATTTCACGCACGCTACGGCCCGCCGCTAATTCCGAAACAATCCGCGCTTTCAAATCAGCACCGAGATGAGGTGGCATTTTCACAACACTTGAAATTTTAAACTAAAATGGAATTTACATTTCTTACTTTATTTATTGGTTCACACTACCCCTTCTCAAACAGTAGGTAATTGTTTATTTATTACATACTTCTAATGACCAATGTAACAACCCTTAGAGCAATATGACTCAAAGGAAGTAAATTAAACAAGCAAGGATATTCTATTGTTATTGAAACTTATTCATAAAGTAAAAGCCATTTCCTTATAATGCTAATGGACAGGATTTTCTTTTAAGTATTAAGATTACAATAGAGGACTTATAAACTTTCGAAAATATCTAATTATAAATATTTACACTGCAATTGCGCTTTTTCCTTAATAATTTCTTAGCAATAACATACACGTTCTTGGTTTTAAGTTGTCATAAATTTGATATGATATAAATTTGTGTTTCTAATATTACATCACAAACTAATCTTTATTCGCCAAAAATTGTTGCTTAAGTTGTAAAGCTTCGTACACACCTGAACAACAAACCGAGCAACAAACATAACAACGAACCGAAAGTCAAACAGAACGACAAACGATCTTTTATGATTTCCACAATCCGAACAACAAACGGAACGTTTGTGCTGTTCCCATAATTATTTTCAGTAGTTTTCAGTTCATATATATTTATTATTGAGAAGAGAAAATTGCGGAAAACAAGAAGATAGTGCCAACCAAATTTTTACGCACAAAGAAGAGTAAAAATTATAATTTACTTCGTTTTTTTTTATTTTGGAAATTTCCCGCCCAAATGATGCTAATAGGGACATCATTTTTTCTTGCATTCTTAAACACTGATTAATTTAAAACATTTTTCTTCTGTCAACTCCATAATATTACCTAAAACACAACAAACCCACAAAAAGGAGGACAAAAATAAATAATTTAATTCTCCCGCATAAGTTTGTTCGCCGTTTTGTTTAGATTCGTCCAAACCTGCAAACGCATTCGCGCGCATTTTTTTGATGTCGGAGAAAAAACCGACAAGTTGCGGGAACGCCGCAAACCGTTCGTGGAACAATCAGGACTTGCGAATCTGTTCTAAAATTCGTACGTAGCACCGTCCAAATTAATGTTCCGATTGCCGTTCGGTTCGTTGTTCTGTTTGTTCCTCGGTTTGTTGTTCAGGTGTGTACGAAGCTTTACAATAAGCATATTAATATGAACTATATCTTATGAAAGGAGAGTTATGTAACTATAATTAACGACTTAACGTTACGTTAGTAGATTCCATTTACTATTTACACATATTTTCTTGGAACATTCGATAATTAACTATCGGGATATGATGACCCTATACTTCGCAGGTTGTGCGCAACTGGATACAAGCAAATAACTTGGAGCTGTTACCCTGGCCAGCAAAAAGCCCAGATTTTAACATTATCGAAAATGTTTGGGCTCGAATACTTGCTGTTATCCGAAGACAACAAGGGCCAAATTTTATACCAGTAAACCGTAATGCACTAATTGCAGCCATTGATACCGCATGGGAAACGATTAATATTAATTATATTGATACCTTGATAGCGTCAATGAGCAGACGCCTCCAAGAATGTATCAATAATAATGGAGGTCACACCCATTATTGATTTCTTATATTTATTTATATAGTAATACCTTTATTTAAAAAAAAAGTTTTCATTTAATTTTAAACTATATCTTGGTATTTTAACTACAGAAAAAATGAAACGTCATAAAATATACATTTTGTAAGGACTAAATATTATGAATAGAGAGTTTAATGATTTTTTTTAATAACTTACAATAATTAGTAGGTTAGATTTATTTAAAATAAGTAATAATCAGTCAACCCAAATAACCATGTTTAGTTTTTTATTTAATTTAAAAGTTATTGCTTGTAGACGTTTTTAAATCAAAATTATTTCTAATTTTATTTTGTAAACATTTCCTAAACAAAATTTTGATTCGATAATTAATCGAGCTATGGTGTTTAATTAGCGATACCTTCAAATATATTCTTTAAAGAAAAAATTAAGTAAGCAACGTAAATTACCTATTAGTGTAATGATTCATTCTACAGTCCTTCTATAAGATAACCCCTGCTGAGACTACCTGCTGTTAGAATTGTAAATGATACGCTTAAGCCCACTTTGCAATGTGCAAACTTTTGTTTACAGAAATTGTGGTGTCCAAGTTTTAAATTTCATGAGTGTACATTGATGCAGGAGGCGATATAACCGGATTAAAACGTCATGGAGGTTCGAAGTGGCGCAGGTAGCTGAAGGTTACATCGATCAGTCCATGAGAAACAAGACAATTACAGCACATACTATTACTAAACAAATAAATAGTAATAAAACCTCTTCTTCCTCTACACCAATTGAAATTCCAAATATTTGTATTGAGAATTCCTCCAAACTTATTAATAGTGCACAACCGATTCAGTTTATTAATTGTAATATTACTAATTTTAATGTTGTTAACAAATAAAGTTGTTCAGTGAAAATCTCAAATTAATGTAAAATATTAAAGTTCTACTAAAACGAAAGACACATATTCCGTGAAGTAAATATTTTAGTCGAAGATAAAGTAGAGTATACTACTCGCAATAATAGCTATCATTATTGACTCGTGGTATAATCTACTATTATAATGGGAAATAATGTGGATTATTCCAATAATAATTTGTTAAATTTGTTTTATATTCATGGTGAATGTGGACAAATTATTAGGCGAACATGCAGGTTATTCAAGGAACGGCTCCCCGAAAATTCGCAAGAATTGAAGCTCGGTTTAATGCAACTGGGAGCGTAAGGACAATTCGAAATCACCTAAAGCCAGTATTAGATAATGAAGATAACGAGGTAAATGTATTGGCTTATTTTCAAGCTTATCTACAAAGTTCAACCACATCAGCAGCTCTAGATTTGGGTATTTCAAGAGCATCAATACAGAGAATACTAAGAAAACATAAAATGCATCCTTTTTCTGAAATAACTGTACACGGATTACACGTTGGTGAAGAGGCTAACCGAGTCGACTTCTGCAAATTCATGTGGTTAAAAATTAACGAAATTCTGAAATTTCTTTTTAAGATTATTTGTACTGATGAAGCAAATTTCACCAGGGAAGGAATTATAAATTGCAGAAATTACTATTGGGCACAAGCTAATCCTTATGTCATAAGGCAACATAATCATCAGAACGACTTTGGTTTAAATATTTTTTGTTTAGTTATGGACAATAAAGTGGCATATCTAGTGTACAATGAAAATTTGAATGGAAATAGATATCTGGGGATACTCAGAGAATTTGTTAATGATTTTCTAAATAATCTACCTCCGTGTGACAGAGCAAACATTTGGTATCAGCTTGATGGTGCTCCAGCACATTCCACTATAGCTGTATACCAATAGTTGACCTTCATGTTTGAAGATTGGTGGATTGGCCTACAGGGACCTTGGAGATGGCCACCCAGAGGACCGGATTTGACGCCCTTGGATTTTTATCTATGGGGCCGTATAAAAGAAATAGTGTACGCTAGGCCTGTTCAAACTGGAGAGGATTTGTTGAATCGCGTTCAAGACGCATTTAATAACAACAGTCCAGACGAACTCAAGAGGTACGTTTTGAGATGAGTACATGACAGACTTCTTCAATGTTTGAACCAAAATGGTGGCCATTTAGAACATTTATTGTAATGCTTCCGTTTACATTCTCTAAGCATTTTATATCATTGTGTTCCAAGTTTTTATGTGTTACATTGTTTTTTTATGTAATTTAATTTCATTCACGTTCCAAATTTTTTAATGTTTCTGTTTTGTTTTCATGTTCCAATTATTAAATTTCTACCGTTTCAGTAATGTTAATCTTTTTAATTGAAAATATGGATTACCAAGAAAACCGTAAGAAATAGGTATAGAGAATGTTATAGCAAAATAATACATGAATAAATTCTCCATCCGCCCATCAAATAATATACATGGTGTTACATTTGAAATTACAAACTTTTTTGAGTTTAAGAATACTTTAATTGTTTATTAAATTTTGGACACCCGGTATGTGATATATCAATTCTCAATGTGGATTTCAAAAGTATCATTTTAGTACTTCCGTCTACCGCTGAAGCAATTACCACTATTAGAAAATAGGTAAAAGGCGCGGTGTTGAAAATAACCCTACATCTTTCAAAATCAAGATATCTATGAAACGATTGAAAATAGGTTGAATGTTGTGTTTACTACACATATCTTCTCATAACTATAAAAATATGTATTGATTTATTATTTATTTCGTGTGGTTAATAAAAAATGATAGTACAAATCTATGGAAGTATGTTGATGATACCGTTTATAACGATGGATTGATTTGTCTTGGAACCGCATTTGCTTTGAGGTTTAAAAAAAAACCCAAAAACCTAAACATGCCCATCCGGTATGTCGTGAATGGTTTAATTTTTTTTTCTACTTAGCGCATATATAGATCGTATGTTTTAAGAGTATATTTATCTTTGAAACAAACAGAAGGGCAGTCTTGTTATTTTAGGTCAATTTACTTAAGTTGATTAAATTATACGGAGGATGCATTTTATAAATTGAAAAATTATTGAAAAATCTTAAAAATACTACATTACATTTCCCGTTGCCGTATCGGATCAATACCAGATGTACGTACTGAATGAAATTAACCAATTCGCAAATCCCCAGAATATTAATCGTTATATCAGACTTGCTGTATTGCAGCAGCTTATCATTATTCTACTCCCTTTACTATATTCAACTTAACCAAGAATTGCTTTGAATTGTCAAAGATAATTTTGCCGTATTTATGCAGTGTCGTTTTACATCTACATTTTCTACTTACTTTTATTGTTCTGTTAAATAAATCATATATATCTTCAATGAGCGTAAAGAGAGGGAAGTAAACCAAATAATGAATTTTAATTAGAATCATTAACGACATTGTAGTCAAGACCCTACAGTATAAATTACCTGATTAATTCTATCCCTTCAATCTACCCCTTCAAAGTTTTGCGCTTTAAAGTTCTAAAACCTAATGGACGCAAATGTCTAAACTATTCTATAAGCTCTTTGGACTGGAGTTGCGACGTGTTAATGCATCTCAACGTTATGACATGATTATGTAAGTGTAATCCTCATTAATTAAGCTAAACTTTACTAAGAAAACATTTTTTTAAATTTTTATACAAATCCTTTAACATAGATTCTATTAAAGCGTTGTAATAGAATTTCAGTAAGTCATTGTTGTTGAGAAACACGATAACCGATCGATGCAAGAAAATTCTGTGTAACATTTCCCTTGTGGTTCGTATACTATACCGACATTTTATCAACCCACAAGAAATAGTAACTTTATATACTGTTATGTACAATAAGGTTTGCTTTAATAATGGCGTGTTTGGGAAATGTGGATTTAATAAATTCTCGTAAACTGAAATCTACCCAAAAAATATTAAAGTCTGCTTAATAAATTTTTATTACCATTTACTTAATCTGTTTTTTTAAATTTTTATTGTAAATAAAAATGCGTTTAGATAAATTACATCTAACTTTGCTCTATTAACATTTTTCAGAAAAGTATGCATGAAGAAATATCTAATGGAAGTTAAGTTTCCGCCTCAACCATTTTTTAGTGACTTAAATTAAATTAATTTTATTTTTCAATTCTAAATTTATTTTATAAAACTCTAACATATACAATTTTAACGGATGTAAACTGTTAATTCTCTTAAAAATAATTTAAATTTTTATTTCTTGTCTATAAATGATTTTCACCTAGATTTCGTTCTTCATATAGGAAAAAGCAAAAATCCCGAAGTTTTTTTCTAATATATGAAGTTTGAGATTTCACCACGTTCATATTCAAATAAAGTTTCACCGACAAAGTGTTTTATACACTTCTTTTTTCAAATGTAATTACCACACCAGTCTATTAGATTTTTGACTGAATCTCAACATAGTGAACTCATATTTTAAAACGTCATCTTCGGATTGGAGTCGACTATTACTAACGGTTTTGAGTTTTTTTGCACGTTATTTTTGTTGTTTTATAATCTTATTTACAGTTTTTATATGTGAGAATTCTTCAATTTGGTTTTTCTTTAGTATTTGTACTCTCATTTTTCTTTTGTTTTTTTTTAGAAGCTGATTTAACAAAGTTCGGCAAAGACGCTAGGTGTCCAAAGCTATCAGTTGATGCTGATGACACCGGTTTGGTTTGCATACTGTTTTGGATATTATTACTATCTATCGGAGATATACAATGTGCTCACTACCATTGTTTACAAACCTTTGCGCTACTAGCTACTAGCCAGATCTACTTCTAAAGTAGAATTTTGATTTTGTCAATTTGTTTGAAAGGGTTTGGTAAAAGTATTGAATATGGTTTTAGTTGTGTAGTTTTCAAATATGCAATTAAGCGTTTTCCATTATTTTAGATTTATTAAGTTTGTGGGTTACCATATTCTAATCATTATAATATACGATATATGTGATATTAAAAAGTTAGAAACTGTATTACTTACACAAAAAAAATTCTTAAAATTCAGCTACTTTTTATTTAGCGGAACGCAACGCCATTGGTTGTGACGTCAAAAGCCGTATGTAGAAATATGCACCCCAGATTTTTCTGTATTCATAGAATCAATCTCTTCTAATTGACTATTAACTACAACTGCAGAAAAAGCTTCTTTAATCAGTTTTTTTCTGTAACGTTTTGTAGGTAACGACAATCACAGGCATGTGAAACTACTTCTGGCTTTAAGAGAATGTTTCCTCCTGTCATTATGTACCTCATAATTTTTCATATCCTGCTCAAACTACATTAAAATGATCAAAGCAGAAAATAGATATTAACCTTGGCATATCTCTTCTTACTGCCTGAAGTTCTAGTGGTACACAAAAAAATATCCTATTAGGTGGACGTACGCATGCTTATATTAATGCAACCTGATATAAAACACCACTTATTCTGAAGAGGGTATTTTTAGGTTGAGACATTTTAAATTTAATGAAAACCCACCAAACCCTTTTTAAAACGTATATAACCTCTGTTAATATTCTTAATCACACAAACAGCAGGACGGCGACAGCTTATCTGATTAGTGGCGTCACACGTCATAAATTTGTTTTAATAATGATTTTTTGAATTTCTAAGATTAATTTCTTGAAATTTATTTTATTTATCTTCTTTACTTTTGATTTTAAGATCTTTGATAGATACCCACAAACTTTAATTCATTAATTTTAAAAAAAACTGTATCACCCAACTTTTGAATGTTGTGAAATCTAGTAGAACAATAAGCCCTTTGTTGGATTATTAATGTGCTAGGCGTAAGGGGACGAAACAACGAATACATTATATTGCATTTTTACTGAATATACGGGTGACCTGGATCTAAATGTACATACGTCACCACAAGATAGAGGCTATCATAGTAGTTCTAAATAACCCACCTTTAATGATTCTATCTTTGACGGTTATCCAGATACAGGATGATTTATAATATTTATTCTTATCATATCTTTTAAGTACCCCGTATAGAATGTTCATATTTGGTGAAAATGTTTTGTATCTCAGTCGCTTTAAAATGTCATATGCAAAATTGTTGTTTCACAAGTCCATATTTAAAAAAAATTGTCAATTTTGATTTTTAAAAATTCAACAACCTGTAGGTACTTATATCAAATTTTTTTTTAAAATATTTTTTATCATACACTTACACAAATAATTTCGTTAGTACCCGATACAAATTGTTCATTTTGGGTGGACGTATTTTGTATTTCAGCCGCTTTAAAATGCTATACCCAAAATGTTGTTATACAGGTCCGTACTTCAAAAAATTGTTGATTTCAATTTTTAAATTTTGACATTCAAAGTTTTAGACCTAAACTTTACCTAAAAAAAATTTGTTTTTTGTTAGCGCTTCCGTTCTACCTTAAGTAACCATCAACTTTGGTTTTTTATATAGAGTACTTTGTATATTTTTATATTTTTAAATTCTGCGTTGAATTTTAAGTTGTATTATTTCCTATACCGTTATTATTATTATTAACCGTTTTCGAATTATTCAGGTTTTTTGAAAAAAATTGAAATATCAACTACACTTTTTAAAGCAATGTGACTTGAACTTGTTTGAAGACTCAAACAAATTAGATACGCGATCTATTGGAAAAAAGATTTCTTGGATATAAATTACAGTTATACTGCTCTGCTATACAGAGATGTAAGATTTTTCAAATGAAGAGTTGTCAAAAAAATTGATTATGTGATCTAACTTTAGCAAAACAATACTCTACTACAATTGCCCTGATGAAATCGATTTTTGTCGAAAAATTTAGAAAGAACATTCGTAATTAAGCTAGTATGTAGATTGTCAGCAATTGTTTATAAGTCAAATTATCATGAATTAATTTGTTAATCAATTAAAAACGCATCCAAACATGTTGGTGAAAGTCCCTGCAAACAACCATTATTATTAAAATTTTGATTTGTGAAAATGACCTTTATACATGATGATAAAGTATGAGCAAGTGACCCAGTAAAATTGTGAGAATATTAGAAATATGGAAAGTACATAAAATTCAAATTTATTTAGACTTGAATAACTTACATATTCAAATTAACAACAATCACACAACAACTCGTAATTAATTCTTTATGAGATGCTCGAATGCGGTACCCTGCATTGCAACTCTAAAACATTTATTAATTCTCCTCAAAAGTTAAGTAGCCTACCTTTTTTATTCGCATCTAAAGAATTGAATTCTATAAGAACCCGATAAAACATGTTTTCTTTTGTAATTGCTGGCTATCAGTACCGAGCTTCAATGCCAAATGTTTATTTCTAAGACAACAATGTTTTTGTTTCGGAAATAATATCGCAGTTTCCATCAGTGTTCCATTTCTAAACTAAACTGAGGACATTGATACTGTATGATAGTAACACTTTCTATGAATCTATCACACACTGCCATATTTATCAAACAATTAATCATAGAGATGATATAAAATAAAAACTTGAAGAAAAATTACTAACGCTATAACTTTCAAGAACACAAAGTACACTTAATATGAGTGATAATCGAGCAATTAATACAGTTCCGCCAAAGTTATTCGGTGTTTGGAGTACTGAAGCGTCATCTAGTAATTATCGGAATTTTTTATCGTGTAATACATGTTTGTATACAATGTGTAAAAGCCAAATGAAATAAATTCATTATTTCGGTTACTGAACATATTTAGGCAAAATCCCAAAACACATCAAATTTAAGTTATAAATTAACATTCTTCGACGTGAAAATGTGATCATTACCGTCAAACCCCTTTGAATAACAGATACAACCACTAAATTTGTAAATAGGAAGTATAAGCTTTTGATGTATCTTTTGAAAGGAGTCTTCATTCTCTATTCAAAAGTATTATTGTTTTCAGTTCATTGAAAAATACGTTCCATTTACTCACAAACTAAAATGTAATAAAAATGTAAAACAAAATCCAAACTATAAATATCAATAAAGTAGGTGTTCAAAATGTTCACCATGAACGTTTTGGTCAACGAAACTTATTACCCATTTAGGTGATAAGAAAGTGAGAAAAACCGTAACAGTGTGCTATTTAGACAGTATTATTAAATAGGAAATAAGTTTCGTTGACCAAGACGTTCACTGTGAACTTTTTGAACATTTACTTCATTGACATTTATAGTTTGTTTTTGTTTTCTCTTTTTGTTACATTTCAGTTTTTGAGTGTATGGTAAGGTATTTCGGTAATCCACGATTTTATTTTATTGTAGTGTTGTGTTGTTAGTTTATTTGCATGTGAACAAATAAAATAGATAACTAAAATCTAACCTGTTTAAAGTTATCTCCAAATTTTACGAATTTTGTCATTTTATTGATTGTGCTGTAGTGTGCCATAATTGTTCTGTATTGTGCCTCAAATCGCATGTTTATATTTCAAAGGGGTTTTTAAATTAAAAAATAAACAAAATATTCGTAACCCAGCACTTTACAAATTTTGTCATTTTATTGTGCTGTATTGTGCTATAATTGTACCGTATTGTGCCGCAAATCACATGTTCATATTTTAAAGCGTTTTGTCAATAAATTGAAAAATCGAAAATTATGCCGTATTGTGCTGCAAATCGCATGTCCATATCTCAAAACGTTTTTTAAATATATTACAAGAAACAAAAATCTTATAACTAGTCCCACATTTTTAAAATTGAGGCACGTACCCAAAATCGATAACTGTCTTTGTGCGACAAAAGTAGTTCTGGCACGTATTTTTCATACTATTTTTTTATTTCGTAAAATTTACTTCAAATACTTCAAGAAATAAATGTTAATATTAAATGTAGGGTTTTTTTTGTTTTCAAGCTAGGTTGTTAGGGTAGTTAATATCCTAATTTCAAATGTTTTAAAAATTTTGAAATTAAACTCCATATATATAAATAATTATTAAAATGAAAGATTTAAGTTATATTCTACCTGAATATCTAACTCGAATTAGCAACAAATGCTGTTGAAAGTTTGCTATCTTTAAAATCATGTGTTGAGATTGTTAATCGCCTTTAATTCACGAGCTAGTTACAAAACTTTTCCGTCGACCGTAGTTTGTAATTTTAATAAAATTATTTATCTGCTTTAATAATTCTAGAGAAAAAATGCTATTGTGAACGCATCTTTGAAAAACACCGTTTTGTGAATTCACCACAAATTTTTAAATGTATAACATAACCTAACTTCATCCTTTCAACATTTTTGTGAACTTTCCTTTTATAATTATTTATTTTATTGTCTTTTATATAGCTATTTGCCAACAGTATTTTAATACAAGGTCACTAAATTGATGGAAAATTGAAATACTTATTACCAACCCTTAATGATAAGGAAGGAATAGAAAAAATAAATCAAAACAAAGGTTATATTTATTTACACACAAAAAGGAAGTAAATTATCAAAAGAATTTTTGTCAAATTTAGACAAAAAAGAATATAAATTAATGATGAATGAATGATCAATAAATTATTCTTGCCACCCGCAAAAAAATAAATAAAAAACGCACTAGATTGGTTATCAAACAATAACCTTAAAATAAATTAAAACAAGCATGTGCGGTCGCGGTGAAGTGTTAATTACCTTGAGATTGCGATACCGTCTATTTACTCCTGCATAAATAGGCAATTCAGGTAAATAATATAATAATAGTCTTATACAAATGCACTTAATTAAGATGTTTTGGGTACCTGTCAGAAAGTTTGTTGCGAAGCAACTGTCGATTGCAAACTGAGGTCCTGGTTGCAAGAGAGACGTTCTGGCTAGGCAAGCTGAGGTCCATCTGGAAATCGGAGGACAAACTGGCCAGGGCACCAGCACTCGACAGTGGTACAGGTAATTCCCAAGATTAACAAATTGCGCTGAACAATTACGGCAACTTTTATAGGCGGTCCACTGCCCAGATGTTACATTAGGTCGTGAGTAAGATTCCAGCTCGGCTAAGACAGCGAACACGCCCAAATAAGCAAAGCAACAATCCAACGTATGAGCAACGGAAGTCAAAACCAGACACATGGGACAATCAACTCAATCACAAACGGTAACAAATCTAATCCAGGGGGTGTACAAAGGAAAAAAAGGCTAGAGACAAAAATAGATTTGGGTTTCCTATTAAATTAGCAAGTAAAACTGGCTTATCTGCAGATGTTGGATGGCTTGAAGAGTAAGTGTGTGCCTTTATTAATCCCGTTAATCAACGGAAAATACTTAAATGGATGCAGATATTTTTTAGCAAAATTAAGTAAAACAGGTGGATGACCAATTATAATGCAGAATAAAACAGCAAGTCAACCATCGGCACACGGCTGGTTTCAGACAAAGATCGTCAAAAGGGGAAACCACAATTGTTAACAATTTTGATAACGAAAATAAATAAAGGATATTTACGCGTACCCAAATTGTCGCGCCAAAATCAATTCAATAATTTAAAATGCATAGGCAACCCAAAATTCATATGTAGACAACACATCACAGAACGATACGAATAAAAATTTCCCAAAATCAAATTTGGAATGTAACATACTCAATTCCAATTATTGTGTCGAAATAAAATGCGACGTTTGATAGGACTACAATTATAAACACGCTCTTAGCGGCTGCGTACCCCCACCACTTTACCGCTTGCTCGTTCTCAATCAATTTCAGTCATCATTGCATTTATTTTTCGCGTATTAAATATTATGTTATTAAAAAATGAGAATATACGTTTGGTTTCTTTTAATTATGCGTTTAAAACTTTTTTGTATTTCTAACAATTGGACCTCCAAAAGAACCTTCAGCTTTGATTGAATATATTGCATTAAAAATTTTAAATCGCAATTAATTAATTACCCGACAATGGCAAGGTTTTGAACACATTAAGTAGGTATAATTACCTCCTACTTCACGAAAAATATACTCTACATCTCAAAAAATAACGGATCTACGAGTTTTTAAAGAAAAACGCAAATATTCTACTTTTTCCGATTTTTGGAAAATAATTATCCGATCGAGTCGAGTTAGTGCTCATTTTATTTGTATTGTCATCCTGTACAACTTTTTTTTTACACCATTAACGTTGATTTATTAATTTTCACTCAACTGAAAAAAAACATTGAAAAATTACGTTTTCTTGCATTTAAATGTTATTAAACAATATAATGACAATTTCTTTTTGGTATAAAACATGATTAGAAGTATTTTATACTATTTATAATTATATGGCATAGGCTGTATCTTACTATTATTTTTCTCAAAAATGTATCTCTAGTTACTGCACTATATAACCACTATTCAGAAAATATTATGGGGTAATGAGAAACGCTTTACAGTTAAGAAAGTAGTCAATTAATTACATGAATTGTCAAATTTACATGTAGCTTAATTTAATTAAAACCCATTTTTATTGTTCAATTTGAAGTCAACTTTAAATAATCGCTCATAAAGTTTCTAATGAACGTTGCGCAACGAGAAAATAACTTCTGTTATTTTCACTTGTTAACGCCATCAAGTTTACTTGTCTACGGTAATAGATAGTAAATAATATAGTTAGTAAATATTTGAGACGCTGGCTTAACCGTAGTTGCATTTAATTGCTGCATATGGATTTTCAGACAAACTACCTTGTTTAACACAACGTAACAGTTCTGTCTCTATATAATTTTGCAATGTGATTATTGTTGTTCCTATTAAATTTCCATTTTTTCCTATGTCAACAGGTAGTTCAATTTGATGTGTTTCAATAAAAAAATAGGCTAAATGTTCGTAGAAACGTTTAATAATAAAAATTTTCTGTCCTGATACTAATATTTTTACAGCAAATTTTAAATTAGTTTTTAAGTGAAAACCGCTTTAACAGCTGGTTTATTCTAATTAATTTTTTTATAGTTTTGTAGCTTTAGATTCGCATTTCAGTTGTTTGGGGATTAGTTAGTACATATTAGAAATGTAGTGTATGAGTTGACTGTAGTTGCTTCTAATTGCTGCACATAGTTTTATTTACAAAGCTATTTTGTTTATTTACAACTTTGGGTATGGTCGTGGAAAAACTATAGAATATAATCATTTCTCATTTCTGGTGCTTATCAACGCTCGACCTATGACAGTTAATACACTTACATGAAAAAATATTTTTTGTCGTGTAATACAATTTTGTGAATTTTAACTAAGATATACTGAATGCATAAACTGTAAAAATTGAATTGAAAACATAAAAGTTATTTATTCTTAATCTAGATCTTAGCGTAAGTTTGCATTAAGTTCAGTTTATCAATATGGGTCATAGTTACATGTGATTATTTTAAGCTGTGATGTATTGAGCTAGAAAAACTGCAATGTACACTTAATTTATCGTTTAGATAATATTATATAATATATTTTTGAAGAGCAGAACATTCAAAAATATTTTATTAGGAAAATGTTTCTTGATATATTAATAAACTCAGTTTCAAATATTATTATTACGATACCTTATAATAAACTATAGATTGTTTACTTTTGCAGCAATTAACATTTGAAGTAATTACCTGACTGTTTGATGTATCAATTGGCAAAACTGCCAATTACCTTCAAAGCGATATTACTTCACCACTGTGTTATGCAATGTAACCATTACAAATAACTAATGAATACATTATCCCTAATGAACAGACTGAACGTTTTACCTGTATATTTCCTGCGGTAAATGTATCAACATAACCATCTCTTGTGTATTGCAAGTCTTTAATCAATTGCAAATGTTTATTTAGCTGTACAGTGTAACGAAACCCAATGTTTTCGTTTACATTTTGTTGTTTATCTGTGCACAAACAGATTTGTGAAATGTATTAAGTCAATATAGAATTTTATCTCGCATCGATTAACCCTAGAATTAATTAACCTTTAAGAAACTGCGGAGTGAAAGTCACTGAAAATACGATTAATTTGATTTCTTTTATAACTTCTTAAAATGAAGTGCAATTTAAAAAATATATATCTAGAACGCTGTGCGTGGTACTTAACTATAATTTTTTTTTAGTAAAAGCTTTTACAAACGATTATTCTTATGTTTTCAATTATTAACAAACTTTATATTTAAAAAATTAGGTTATCCCAGTTCTCATTAAAAATTGTAACATAAACTCTTCCTTTAAGTTGATACCTACTAGTAATAACTTCAATAAAAAAATTCGTATAGTACAAATTTAAGAGCTTCGATTTTGTTGGAAACTAAGAACTGACTTTCTAGACGAAATCAATAAACATTATTTTCTGGCATTTTCATGTTTTACGATAATATTGTAATTGCCGGCATTGAAATTCTTCCACATTTAAATTAATGTTCACCATTTGCTTTTACAAGTAAATTTTAAAAATACGCGTTTTGTATGTATTATTCCAATTCGTTTCTATCCAGCATCGCGACATTACAACCCTTTTAGTACAAAACGGGCGCATAAAAAAACTAGCTCTTGTTCAGAACTTTCTAAATAAATTCCGAGAAATCTACAAAAAACATTGAATTTTGTAATTCAATGTCTGATGTTATCCGATATCTCTTTGTTACGTTGTTTGAAAACAGTTTCGGTCGCCATATTACATTGATTTTACTTACTGTTTATGATTTTTATGTAATGGGCAAGAATTTTTTTATCGATAATGGTTTTTTAGCAATAGATCTTTTAGTTATTTGTGTACATATATTAAAATATTAAAGAATGAAATAAAAATATTTAAAATGTATTTCTCACATATTTGTTATTAATTAAAAACAATATTTTTTTATACTTAAATTAATTTTTTTAATCAAAACTAATTTTAGTTTGTTTCACTGAATTATCTGGTGGTTAACATTATACTTTAAAAACATTAAAAATGTGCACCGGATATACATAGTTTTCTTTTAGATGAACAGTATTTTCTGAAATGCCGTGTTAAAACAAATATGTTTTGGAGAGTTTACTTAACTTATACAAAATATTATTACAATTACATAATATTTTTCTAAATTACTTTCAACAAGGAAGACCTTTGGTTCCTTAAAATATTTTTATAAGTCGAAAAATTATCTACACATGGTATTTACGTTATAGAATCACGTAATAATAATGAAATCTTTCAAAAAATGTTTTACGCAAAATATGTGGCTATACGCGTTGTGATAACGTAAGTAACTTTATCCACGCATGCGTAGACTTTGATTGTTTGCTAGTGGCTAACCCCTAAACTCAAATTTGAATAATAAATAACGAATGTCCAAGTAAAAAACTGGGCTGCAGAGCCGTGAAATTAAATTGATTTAATTGTTTTTACCACTACAGCAAAATAATGCCTGATGGCGTATGCGAATGTGCATGAAAAGTTGACATAAATATAACCTAAAAATTGACAAAAAAGAATACCTACTTTCGAAGATACATCGAATTATACCCTAACCATCTGACTGCTGCTTTAAAAAGATTACTAAATGTCAAAGAAACCCAGCCCAAATTTTTATTTGAACACACGTTATAAACAAAAATCGTAATACCGTACCTAACGCTAAATTCACGATAAAGGTTGTGACGTCAAGCCAATGAAAGGGTGTTCTGG
Organism: Abscondita cerata; assembly: GCA_030710515.1. Lineage (NCBI taxonomy): Eukaryota > Metazoa > Arthropoda > Insecta > Coleoptera > Lampyridae > Abscondita > Abscondita cerata. The sequence goes on along the minus strand of JALBCR010002666.1, from coordinate 143,035 downwards.
GAATTTGAATAAATGCAGACACTTGCTAAGTTTTCCTGCAAAACAAGTAATTGCATGATCTTTAAAATTTATATATTTAATTTGCAAGACATTTGCTTTTATTTTTAAATAAGTACATAAATAAAATAAATGCACCAGCTAACTCAATACCAATTTAATTCAATTGTTAATAATTCATACAAAAACATGAGAATAAAAAAATACATAAATCAGATTATAGTAGGGCCGCAGGAATTTTATCGAAACTTCAGATTTACACATGAAAACATAGATCATATATTTATACAATAAAGAACAAAAACTAATAATAATTGTTGGACGCCACTCTGTCATTGTTTGAAGTAAAACAGAAAAAACCTTCCAAACGTAATTAAACAAATATAAACTCAATTTACTTACAGTTTATACATTAAAGTCATCGTAAAGTCTTTAGATATCGTTGCCATCACTTGCCTATTAAGTATGGAATTGAATCGTCCTTTTATTATAATTATGCTTGTAGTTTGCTGCTTAAATCGGAGGTACAGGTGCACCATAAGAAGGTACGGGATGCAGATTGTTCTACCTTCTACTGGCAGAGCGAAACTACTCTACAAGGCGAAACTACTGGACAAGGCGGTAACGACTGTTAAGGTATTGATGAACCATAGGAAAGTTTTAGTTGCAGATTGTTGTAACTTCCTCTGGCAGGGCAAAACTACTGTACAAAGAAATAACGACTGCTCCAGGTGCACATCAGATTAATATACTTCGGACAAATCATCATAACGGAGGCCAATAAGTGGTTAATTTCATTAACCTTGAAACAACCACGTGTCTCCGTAAAATTCAAAGCAAACATAAACACACGGAAAATCGAATAATTAAACGTATTCGTAACGGAGTCGTATTATAATTAGCAAGTAAAAATGTTGATATATACAGATTTGAATAGCAGGAACGTATAATTACTGTATTTGCTACCATTTTGGGTTCGCAATACTCATGCGTGTTTTCTCTTTCGACGTCGGACGGAAGATGTTTTCCGCATCGAAAACCAACCAAAAATTGCCCTTGAATAAATTACCCAGAATGCAATCAAACACCAAAAAGTTTAACTAAATCGAAAGGTTTCAAAACAATTTTACCCGTTACAAATTGTAAGACTGTTTTGAACGTTACTTCAATATTTTAACGGTTTTTTTTTTGTAAACATTCCTATTGGGACTTTTTTTTGTGCAAAACCCAAAATTTAAACTAATTGTAGTAAGCAATAAATAAGAAGATAAGAAAGTTTATATTGTGTAGTTGCAGTTTCTTATTTTGTTAAAACGATGCTGGAAATTGTTACAGATTTGTTTTCAAGTATAAAAAAAGGCAACAAAAAGTTTTAATAAAGCAGTTCAGAAACATACACGTAGCTGCTATGTCGTAGAGAAGAAACGAAAGATGTAACTGAAGAGCTTCTAGGGTTACACCACCTGATTTTAAAATCATAAACACAATAATTTATAAATTATCGCAGTAAATAAGTAAGTAAATCAATCATAGTCCGTTTGCATTAAAAATATAGCAAAGTATACTCTACGAGTCAACATAGGCGTCAAAACAGAAGCTAACTTACCGCTAGCAATGGCACGCAATATACGGTTAAGTTATGGAGGTTTAGAATTTATAAATATATTAATAATAATTGAATACGCGTGTCATGCATACACAAAAACGTTTGATTTAGTACAAGCAACAAAAAGAAATCGAGTTTACAAACATTAGTCACCATGCTTAACTGGTCTCTTAAAAGTTAATTTATAATTTTAGTTATTTTCTCAATTATGTTGAATCTTCTAGAGGAGTCAACGTTTCGATTGGATTAGCCCCGTTTTTGTCGAGGTATTTAACAATTAATGATGTAGAATCTGAACAGTTTTTCATGGGTCCAGTTAAACATCAAGATTGGTAAATGAATAAATTAAAAAAAACAATTACAAGTCAATTTAAGTGTTGGATGGTTGGTTTTTTTTCATGTAAATTTGTATTAATCAATGTAAGTTGTGTTTATGTGATCGGGAGTAAATGGAGTTAGTTGGTAGGTTACAGTTATTACAAATTCTTTCTTTCAAAAAATTACATTCATAATAAAATTACAAAAACAAACTATTTTTCACGTAAACGGTGTTGGTTGGTAAGTTCAGTTATTACATTTTTTAATTACATTCATAATAACAATTTTAAAAGCAAACTTTTTTTTACGTAAATTTGTTTTAATCAATTTCAATTGTTGTGTTTGAGGGAGGAAAGTACGCGGAAAGGAACGTATATCGGGAAGGAGAGTATGCGGGGAAGAAAGTACTCGGAGAGAAAAGTATTTCAGGGAGAAAAGTACGCGGGGGCAAAGTACGCAAGGAGGAAAATACGCAAGGTGGAAAGTACGCGGGGAGAAAAATATGCTGAGGGGAACGTACGCGGGGAGGAAATTACGCGGAAAGGAAAGTGTTTCGGCAAGGAAAGTACTCGGAGAGAAAAGTATGCGTGGTGGAAAGTACGCGGAAAAGACAGTACGCACTACTCGACAACAGATTTTTATTAAAACACGCAAATTTACTCGGCAAAATGCAAATTTCTTGTGCAATTATAAGTGATAATTTCGACATTGGCCGATTTCGTCTATTTCAAAAATCTGAAGGCGGAATAAACAGCCGTGGAAAATATGCCGCGAAATAAAAAAAACAGTAAAAAATCGACGGAGTGAAAAGCTAATGGAAAAAAAGGCGGCGAAAAAATCCGACGGAACAATTATTATATATAATAGTAATAGTTATTCTTTTAATTTTCGTAACAAATTAAATATTAATCACATGTGTTGTTTGCAGTTACAACTAAACTAAAACTACAAAAACACGATCCGTAACACCAACTAGCACAAATATAATCTTACATAGAGATGGGCTCGCATCGACATGGGCTCGCGTTGAGATAAACTCGCGTCTAGGTAGGCTCGCGTCGAGATGAGCTGCCGTCGAGATGAGCAAGCGTCGAAATAAAGTGTATCGAAACAGTAAAGACTAGGATAATTTAACTGTGGAATTAGTTTGAAGGTATTTGGACCTATTTGAGTATAGATTCTGGATATAAAGGAAATTGGGTAGTTAGATACTAAATTTGGTGTGGACAAAGGTTTAATACCGTTTCATAACACAGAAAAGGGTGTAAATTAAAGTAAATGCCTATAATTTGAAATTTGTAATGCATTTGATTTACACGGTAATATGGTCGTCAAGTAGGAAGACCCATGGAAGAGTTTCACATTAATTAACGAGGGATTTGTTACAATAATTAACAATTGAAGAATTTAACTAGAATTTCATTTGAGTTTGAACTTATTACATTAGATGGCGACGGGTGACCCAAAGTTTAAACGGTTAAAAAACAGCTCAAAATAATCAACAAGTTGGCTAAGACAAAAAATTATAAAAGGAATCGCTGAATTTATCCAGAAGAGTTGTTATTTAGTAACGCAAAATTTCTGTCCGTTTATTAGACGACCAGCCAAAAATAAAAAAAAAAATTATGGCGGTATTGTCAAAACATGTGAATGATCTGATTCTGATATAAACAACAACTCAAGTTATAAACAAAGTGTAAGAAATTCAAGAGTGCTGAAAACAATTTTAATAAACAAGAACAAATTAAAAAATAAAGTAAAAGTAAAATGTTGTATTGAAAGAGACTTACTTATAAAATAAACTACAATCTGGATGCAACGTTATGTAAATAAAATAAGACAACAAAACAAAGAAAAAAATTGAAATCAATAATGTACTTACCAGATGCTTAGAATAATTGTAAAGGTTGGTTGTAACAAGCAGTTACATAAGTCGATCCTTCGATAATTATAGCCAACATAAGTTTTAGCAAAAATAAAAATCTTGAGTCGCCTGCTGTAACTTTGCAAGAGGTTGTACAATAGCAAACAAACACTGAGAATTACTCGACAGCTCTTTCGTCCTTTTGGGACTCTTCAGGAGTGAAGGAACTCGAGTGTAAGTTCACTATTGTACAAATGCGTTCTGTCAGTAGTAGAAAATATAGTTGACAGCACGCAGGTGTACAATAGTAAACTTACACTCAAGTTCTCTCATTCCTGAAGAGTCTCAAAAGGACAAAACAGCTGTTGAGTAATTCTCAGTGTTTGTTTGCTATTGTACAACCTCTTGCGAACTTACAGCAAGAGATTCGAGATTTTAATTTTTGATAACACTAATGTTGGCTATTATTATCAAAGGATCGACTTGTGTAACTGCTTTTACATACCTGTCGACAAAGTTGCTTAATGCAAACCATCTGCGTACGTGATCGAGCACGAGTCGACACTAGATGTCGCAAAACTTATAGTGTTGGTTGTAACATTATTGTAATGTGTTAAGATGAAAATTCCTCCAATAATTTTTGTTTGTTCTGAATTTGGTCTTAGACTCCTTCTTGGTGGAGGTGTTTTTTTATTCTTTCACCTCCACCAAGATGGAGTCTTAAACTAAATTTAGAACAAATAATGTGTTAAGTTTGTGTGCATCGCACAACTCTGCCAACTACGTATGAATGCTAGTTAAATACTAATGAAACGGTCGCGCGAAAATAAAGTAGAGGTACATTTTCGGTTTAAGCCTTTGCATTAATTCAATTTTGCAATTTCTAAACGACAGTTTCCACCATAATTCATGATAGGGTTGTTGAAGACATTGTTTTACTGCACTACCGCGTTGTGTTGTTGTGAAGTTTCCCAAGACAGGAAGTGTAAAAAACCAAGCCTGCAGGAAGTTAAACACCTCTTTCAAAGTTATTAAAAACATCTTCAAAATAAAGTATACAAAGAGAAGATTAATAACTTGGAAGGGTTAATTTAGTGCATTATAATTAATTCTACAATGTTACATTAAATTTTTAGAAAATAAAACATGGCGAAGCATTGTGATATTAACAAAACACAGATACTTTGTGAATGCATTTTCGTACGTGTCGCTACTAGATATCGCAACAAATACTTTCAATTACTTTTAACTAATGTATTTGATTTTTTTTTTATTTTTAGGAAAACAAGGATATAATATGTTTTACTTGGATTGTTTATTCTAGCAATATTTGCACTGTTGAATAATGTGTGAAATGCAAATACTTTACTTTAATAGTAAACAAACTCCGCGAACTAAATTTTGTTGGCTATATAAACAACACGAACATAACATAATCATTCAGATACAATAAACCATAATTTCAAATCAGTATAATCAGTCAAAAAGATTATCAACCATGCGATTCTACTTTTTCTGTTCCTGTGTTGTAATTATACTCTATACTCTAATGACATTTATTATGATACAAATTTTTATTACGATATAAATTTAGAACCAATAGAATTGCGACATTACGTAATTATCAAATGTTGCATGAGTAGGATACAAATTCAGAACCAATAGAAAAACACCGTTGTCTATTGCTATGGCTAAAAGTTAAACATAAATTTAGAAAATTTGGCAATTTGTAACTATAATAGTACTGCTCAATTATAAAATTAGTTACCATACAAATAAATAAATGATAGTGTTTTTATTTAACATTACTACATTTACAATAATGATTCTATATCAAACCGCCTAAGCATTAAGCATGGCGTACCGCAAGGATCGGTTTTAGGATCGCTTTTGTTTCTAATATATGTTAATGATTTTCAAACTTTCTAAAACCGAATAAGTGTGTCCTGTATGCGGATGATACCACGCTTTTATTTTCCCACTCAAACAAAGCTGATTTAATGGCTCAAGTAAAAAACATAAAAAGCAATGCTGAACAATGGTTTTCGGCAAATAATTTAAAATTAAATCAAGAAAAGTCACAAACAATAATATTCTCCTTAAATAATAACATCATTAAAGGCAACTGTGTAACCATTTTAGGTATAACAATGGACGATGGCTTAAGATGGGTTTCACATGTAGATAAACTCGGTTCTAAGCTTATTTCTTTGCTATTTTTACTCCGTAAAATAAAACGGTCAACTACCCCAGAAGGTCTATTAATGGCTTACTTTGAATTATTTCATTCAACTATAACACATGGTGTGATCCTATGGGGAAGTTCATCTCATGCCTATAGAGTATTTGTTCTTCAAAAGAAAGCTGTCCGGAAAATAACCGGAGCTCATTATCAAGAGTCGTGCAAGCAACATTTTAAACATTTAAATATTATGACACTGTCTTTACTGCATATTTATTACACGTTCCTAGAGATACATAAAAATGCCTGGTCATTACCAACTCATGCAGATATACATTCATACAACACCAGATCAGCCAACTTAATTGTACACCCTCTACGTAAACTTACTCGATCAAATAAAAACTCATTAAACGTAAAGTTGTATAACAAACTTCCAAATTCGTACAAAATATTAAACTATTTTTCTTTTAAAAAGAATCAGAGCATTGTTCATAACTATAGTTTCTATTGTTAGCAGGAATACATGGATTGTTCAATTAAGATCTAATTGATATCACAAATGTGCCAGATGTATGTTAGTTTTATATTGTGTTTGTCTTTTGTTCATAATAGTTTTTATTCTTATATCATGTAACCGCCTACTGAAGTATTTGTACATATGACGTGCTTCAAACATTTTATGTAATTACGTAAAGTGGTTAAATAAACATTACTATTATTATGGGATTGTAGAAAAAATAGTATGCAATTCGCATGTAATGTCTATTAAAACACGAGCAACGCTATTAGGAAATGAGCCTATTGCATAATATCCTATTATGGGTTAAATTGGCTTTTGAAGATGTTTTCCCTTAACCTACTCATGTAAGAAAACAGTCAAACAAAGAGTATCATACGATGAACATGTAAATATTCTAAAACAGCAATTTAGCGCTTTATTTGTAATATGTATAGTCAGTTGACAGCAGTTACAAAAATATTTATAATTTGAAGAAGCAAGAGTATGAATATCCTATTAAGAATGCAAGAAGAAGAATGTTCTAGAATAAACTAAAATTAGCTAAAAATAAGACAAAAAAATGTGGCAAATTGTGAAACCTTTAAATAATAATAAAAGTAAGAACAAATTTTCTGAAGAAGTTGCTGTAAAAAGTGTACTTGCTGCTGTTTACAAAAATAAGAGTAAACGAAATGATCAATTTTTCTTTCTGAATCCTGTTGAAGAACAAGAAATTATGATCCTGACAAAAAAACTTTGAAATAAATTTACTAGTAGTTATGACAACGTTCCAATGACAATTTTAAAGTTGTCAATATCTGAAGTAAAAACTCCGCTATGCTACATTATTAACTGTATGTTGAAGGTCGGAGATTGTCACAATAACGCCTGTATTCATAAAAAGAAATTCAAATTTTCGATCCATTAGCATCCTCCCTAGTTTCTCGAAACTTTTTGAACTCGTGAAATGCAGTAGACTCATTAACTTTCTGACTACATGTAATTTGGTAGCTGCGAATCAGCATGGGTATAATAAAGGAAGGTCCACAGTAACAGTAATCGATAGTTTTCTAAACTCAGTGCTAGAAAATTTAGAAAACAAATACTTATCACTTGAAGTGTGCATAGATCTATCAAAAGCTTACGACACCTTAGATCACAGCATACTACTGGAGAAAGGTACATTATTATGGAGTCACTGGTAGACTGTTTGAGTCATACCTAAAAACAATCGACAACAACAAGTAGTTTTTAAAACGGGGTCCTTAAACTATATATTTTAACTTAAGTTTGTAGATGTGGAGGTACCTCAAGGCAACGTGTTGGGTCCCATACTCTTCCTCATCTACATCAATGACTTAGTAGAGAGTGCTATGGGTGAAAATTGTGAATTATGCGAAAGAATCTAATTTAGTGGTGGAAGAAGTGGATTTGAATAAAGCAGTGAATGTTTGCTCAATAAACTAGTTCTTAATACAAACAAAACCAATGTCTTTGTTTTTAGTAATAGCCAAATATCTAGTAATAGCATAACATTGAACAATAGTTTTATTAATGTATCTAACAATATTAAATTTCTAGGAGTAACAATTGATAATAATCTAAACTGAAAAGCCTATATTAATACCCTATGTTTAAAATTAAATAAAATATGTTATGGTATGCTAGTCATTAAAAGTTATCTTTCTTATGAAATGTTACGTACATTGTACTATGTACGGAGTAATTTTTTTAGACTTTTCTAGTTATACTAAGAAAATATTCAATATTCAAAGTTTAAAAAAGTATAATAAGAATTATAGCCAGGGTTATAGAAAAGTTCTAGGAGACAGTTTTTTAGTAATGGGCTACTTTTAAATATCGCATTGTGTCTTTTCTCTTGATTTTTCAACTAAGTACTCTGTATATTTAAATCGTTTTACGTTGTACTACCTTGTTTAAAGAATATGAGATATCAGATGATCTTTTAATGAATTGTAAATTACAAATATAATATGTACTATTTAATACAGATATTTATTATATTATGACTCAAACAACATTAAATGTGTACTTATTCAAATATATTTTACTACTTTATTTAGAAGTCAATTTAATGTTCCTTCGAAGTATATTTTATAAATAGTTGATTATGCAAATAGGTTCATAACGTCAGTAAACGGAGATTATAAAGGGCAATGTCCTTACTAATAAATTATATAATACCAAGTACCTTATTGACATTTTAATAATTAATAACTTTACTAATTAACTGTGTAGACGACACTCGTCGTTCCTACTCCATTACCGAGGTCAATTTTCTAATCCCATAAAAATGATAAATAAGGTGACATTTTCTAAAACCTATGTGTATCATTTACATATCGTAATATATTGATATTTCAGTACATTCAATTCAAGTTCTATATTTGGTGTTATTAAAAGGTTAATAAATATTTATGTTACAACTATCTAAATTTTTAATTGTTAACTTATAAGTTTATTTTAAGAGTTAGTAAACTGTAAAATTATGTGTCACTATAACTTTACAAAATAAAGTAAATCAATTCATGAACTAGCTTATGTTCTTAGGAAATGTTTCAAATATTGAACCAATCGGCTGACTTGAAAGCGTTAATAAAATCTCAAAAAACCAAAAAAACTTTACACCATGTTTTCTTATTTATTGCATTATTTACTAGATGCAGTATTCAAATATATTAAGTAATTCACGGATAAAAAATTCTGTCACATATCTACGGCACAAACAAATGTTAAAAAGAAAACAATATTAATGTTAAAAAGAAAACAATATTAATGTTAGAGACTATTATATCATCAATCCATGAATTTATAGTCCATTTACTTTTTACTGTATTCATTTTTGAATGTCTAATTTTACCTAACTTATACAGTGTAAATCATCAACAATGAGACGGAGGTTTATAGCGAAATAGTAAAAGTTTTACAAGTTTTGTCATTTTAATAGCTTGCAGGTTGATAAATGTTACATTTTTATAAGCAATACAACGAGTATTTGAGATCAGCAATTTCGTACAATTGAGTTTTAATCTGCATAAAGTTCTCCAAACAAAGTTTGGAAAATTTTTGGTGGAAATTTTAACGCGTGAAAATTTTTGATGAATTCACATGTGAGAAAATGGAAATGGAATTTTCAAAGTTATTTTGAAATATACAGTATACCCCAAAAAATTGTGGCGTATTAAAGTTATGTTTTTGTTATAGAACACCCTGTATTTTATTGGGTTGTTTGATTGCTCGTAAAAATAAGGTATACTTTTATAAATACAGTGTGTTGTGAGTTACTTTTCTTAAAATGTAAAGTACAATATTAGCCAAAATAAACAGTACTAAAACTAAATCAGCTGTAGTTGCCTTCTTGATCAGCTGAGTCAATTGTTGATTCTCGCCACGGCATCGTGTTTATTACTTCTTTCTTTCTTATTTTCGCTCATACGGAATTAGACGTGCGGGTAGGCCAAGCTTGTCACACACTGCATTACGTTTCCAAGAACATTTCCACAAAAATCCGCCTAGTAATTCTGTGACTCTTAGCGTTGTTGAAAAGTTTTGAAGAAAAGGTAGTGTTTTGACACAGCGAAAGGGTTTTTTAGATCGCCCAACCACTGTCTCTAATTTCAGTACTATTTATTTTAGCGCATAATGTATTAAAAATATCTTCTACGAGGGTGGTTCAAATATAATCGAGACAAATGCTCTAACACGTTTATTTATTATCGAAAAAATTTACAAAAAATCACATTTTTTCTAGGTAATTTCCCTCAATATTTATACATTTTGTCCACCTTTCCGGAAGTTTTTTGATGCCGGTATCGAAAAATTCCTTGGGCAACTCAGACAGCCAAGTGCGCACGAACCCCTATACCTCGTCGTCGGTGTTGAACTTTTGACCTCCGAGGGCCTCTTTCAGTAGTCCAAACATGTGGTAGTCGCAGGGCGATAAATTCGGACTGTAGGGGGGGTGTTGTAGTACCTTCCACCCCAATTTCGATATTGTATCGACCGTGAGACGCGCGGTATGAGGGCGCGCGTTATCCTGGAGGAGAATCGCACTTCGTGCTGGAATTCTCCTCCGTTTTGAGCGATAAGCGGGTTTCACGTGTGTTTTCAGAAGGTTAGAGTGTTTTGTCTGTAGTGAAGGTTTGCGTTAAAAAATGGTCCCCCTCTGCCTCGTATCGCGTCAGTAAGCGGCGACAAACTTCCAACCGCGTGAATTTTTGCTCAAAGTTTAACAGTTTAGGAACCCATCGCGCCGTTATTTTGCGATATTGAAGGTGTTCGTAGATGATAGACTCTACACTACCAATACTGATGCCGACTTCAACCGAAATGTCTCGAACATTCATCCTACGGTCGTCCAAAATGAGTTGTTCTACGCGGCGAATGTTGTCTGGTGTAACGCTGGTTCTCGGTCGACGATCATGCGGCTCATTCTCGACGGTTTTGCGGCGATCCTTAATTGCTTTGGCTCATTTAAACACGGCAACCTTACTCAGGCACTCACTAAAGAAATACTTTTGCAAACGCACAAAAATATCCGTGTTTTTAACGTCTTCTCCCACTAAAAACGAATGATAATACGTTGCGTAACGGCAGTCGGCACTTGACGTTTACTCATGGTTGTAGCACACGCGTGAAACACGTGCTCTGACGAAAACAATGCCACACTGTTCGTAAGAGACGTAGCTATCTCATACTCAAGCCACGATCTTAGAAACATACATGCGCGCCATCTACAGCGTTTGTCTCGATCATATTTGAACTACCCTCGTAATCCAACAAATTATTACAAATTTACTGTTACGTCTAGATAGTTACGTATTAAAGAGATTTTACGCCACTTAATTTAGTTACGCTAAACGATATCTCTTTACTGCGGCTGCGCAGAAACATACATTTAAAGGAAAACAATGATTTTATACAGTATGTCCCCGGATGGGATTGCCAAGAGGAAAAACTTTTTTATTTTTAATTTTTCGAGAAAAATGTATTCTATATAAAAGTTTTTGCTTGTTTCAAAACCCGGAACCGGCTCTCTTCGTTCTAATTTTATTTTCGATTCTAGAGAAAAATGGAAAAATAGGTTCATTTAGTTCGAAAAATTAAATCTTGTTTTCATGGCTACCTATAACAAGATTTTTGACTTTTATTTATTAAATGACAATGTTGTCAAAAGAACAACGAATTTACCTTCTTTAGTGTTACGGCATAGGTGATAAAGCAATTCGTCAAATTATTGAGGAGTTTAACCAAAAATTTCTGAATGTTTTCATATCAAAATGTGGTCCACAAAAATTAATCAAGAAATTTTAAACCACAAGCTCCATAACTAAAATAGTTAAAACTAAAATAGTTCAGAATGAAGATGACGCTGCGGCTCTTCTTGTGATGGATTCGGTTTGGAATAACCCAAAATTATATTTACGACAAAGATCGCTTGAATTAGGGATGAGTAAAACCCATATCCATAGAACATTAAAGATTTTTAATCATGCGTTAGAGCCAGGAGATAGTCCAAGACGATTGAATTTCTGCTTGTGGATGGGCACTCAAATAATGGATAATCAATATTTTTATCGAAATATTGTGTTTTCTGATGAAGCGACATCCTCCACCAATGGTACTGTTGCATGGCAACATGTAGGTACTGGAACCGTCACAATCCCCATTTCCGAATCGCTCGTAATGGGCAATATTTAGCGAAAGTAAACGTATAGTGTGCAATTTCTTACCTATTTAAATATGCTGCAAAAGTAAACGGTTAGACGATTTACTTACTAACTATCGCGCAAGATGTTATTTTCAACAAGATGGTTGTTCTGCCCATTTGCGCGAATACTGGTAGAATGGCTGACTCAGGAATTTGGGGAGAATTGGATCGGTCGAAATGATCCTGTTTTATGGCCATCTCATCAGAAAACACAATATTTTGATAAAAGTATTGATTATCCATTATATGAATGACTTAAATTCGTTGTTTTTTCGACAACATAGTCATTTAATAAATAAAAGTCAAAAATCTTGTTATCGGTTGCCATGAAAACGAGATCTAATTTTCAACTAAATGAACTTACTCTAGAATGAAAAAAAAATTTAGAACGAAGAGAGCCGGTTCCGCGGTTTTGAAACAAGCAAAAACTTTTATGAAGAATACATTTTTCTCAAAAAATTAAAAATAAAATAGTTTTTCCTCTTGGCAACACCATCCGGGGACATACTGTATACTAGGGTTGCGCAATAACATGAGATTAACGGAAAACATTAATAACCGATAACGTATTTCCTTATTACGGTGACATAGACGTTACGCTAATAAGAGATGACGTTTATGTGACCATATAAAGGAATACGATTGTGTGATTTTAATACGATTGATATATTGCTACAATAAAAATCGACCAATGGGAACATTTTATAACGATAAAAATGGCTCTTGCTAGGTGGAATACACACAAAATCGACAAAAATGTACCTTGCTTGACAGAATAACCCTTCTGCCAACCTAAAATGAATGTCAAACATTTAAAATTTATCTAAAATTTTATGTTTTATTTAAATTGTGGTAAATAGTAGTAGTTTTTAATCATATATTAATCGGTTGTAACACACACGTGGTTGATTTTATACTCAGATAATTTTTTTTATTGGAGTTCAACCTTTTTTCCATTAGAAAATTATTATCGAATTAAAGGAGATGGGAAAAAGCGCTCTACTTCGTGTCCCTTAATTCTTGAATAATTTTCATGAAAAAAAGTTTTACGTCATAAAACAATTACCCGGTGAAGAACTAACCTCTTGTGTATTAACAACCGATTAACGTTTTCCGTTAATCTTATGTTACTGCTCAGCCGCAGAATAAGAGACAACGTTTATCGTTACTAAATTTAGTGTCGTAAAATCTCTTTATTAGCTAAATGTATTTCATGATTGTGTATTAACAATTTATTTATTATTTATTTATAGGTTAATTATTAAAGCCTTCACTATGTAATAAACCTTATTTTAAATGAATTCATATTAACAAAGATTTTCTTTCTAATGGTATAAGGTCTAATACCCGAGTGTTACAGTTTTTGTGAAATTTAAAATGTTCTTGAAATTAATGGTAGCGAGGGATTTTACAACAAAAAATGCATACGTAATTTAGTTAGTTAATGTCATTTTATAACACTACAGTTTGCTAATAATTGCCTAAGCAATCGTAGTTTTAAAATTTGTTGTTACTAAAATTAAAGTAGTACGTGATCCATGAAAGACTTGGTATGATACTTTGTATTGCTGAATGCGTAGAAAATTGTCTCCTAACTTCAAAAGTTTATGCTCAAAACTATATCTGGCTAGAGAACAGAGAACCTCTCAGAAGCGTGTCTGTTTTCCCCTCTATTCAAGAGGAATAAAACACACATGATTGCATTGTTTTTACCCAGACTTGGTATTATACTCTACCACCCTCATTAGTCATTCCAAAGGCTTGGGTTATGTCCCTGCAAATGTGCACTAGTTTACGGTGAGTTTTTCAAAGGTTTTCTCAATGCGGTGTTAGTAACTTCCTTTGCAAATTTAATCATCCTTAATTTCGACGGAAATGAAATATTCATGTCTGTTTACGCCGTTTTGGCATTACGTTTTAGCAATCCAGAAGACAAAAGTGTGATAAGTTCTTTTAAGTATTATTAACCACCGAAGATACCGCTCTCACATTCCAAACTGTCCGTTGAAAAAATATCGCTCGGTGCTTCATCGCCGGTCCTCTTTCATTGTCTCGCATTTTTGAGCTTTTCGGGTTTCAATTTAGCCATTCTGCCGTTTGCTATCACACTTCTTTACCAACGCCACCTCTAGTAAAGCATATTAGCCCTTAGTAAAAAACCTACCCTAAGATATTCGCTCCGATAACTATCAAATCCGTGGAAGGATTTGGTTTGCATTAACTTGTATTTTAAGCGTTACTAATGGTGTAGATAATCCGTTTGTTATTTTTGATAAAATTTTCGATTGGTTTTATGTTGATCTAAAATTTTTGACATTTATTTAGCTTCTGTTTCCGAGTTGTTTCCCGTCCGCTTTGTGTAAATTTGCAGAAACCAATCCTACCGGAAAAAAGCGTTCTAAATCTAAGTGTCAAAATGAATATCATGTTTCAAGAAAATTATTAGTTTACGTTTTTTGGGTAATATAAAAAAACTGCACGTTTATATATATTGTAAAAACAAATAACTTGCAAAAACGAATCATACATAATGGATTTCTTAAGAACACAACATCTACAATTACAATGAGATATACATTGTAAACGTGCACTTTTGATGCACAAAAATTACAATTAAAACTTGTAATTTGGTGATAAAAGGGCTCGTACAAAATTTATACTTAGCCGCGGATTAGCTTCAGTCGAAGAATAATGTCAAGAGTTTAAAATAATATACATATATTATTATATTTACAAGTCCTGTAAATCAATGTTACAGTAATTATTTACATGCGATGATAATATACAATATAATATTATTCAACTCGTACGCTTGAAATCTCTCGGCGGAATGTGGCGTTAGCGGAGACACGGCCGTGACCTTATTCTCAGTTTGACGTTTTCTTGCGTACGAACGGCGAATTAATATTTACACGTTGTTTGTTTTCGGTCTCCCTTTAGGGTGAAATCGGTCGGTGTCTCAGTGCTGGTGATTCAGAGAGTTGTTTCTAACAGTCGGGGCTATCGGATTGCTGTACCAGGTTAGTTAGGTAATACGTTAACGGCGATGATTTAAGACCACAATTATCTTTGTAGTGTATAGAACAACTGCTAATCGGTCTTGCTCCCTAAGGAATACGTAACAGAGTTTAAGAATACGGCTTTATAAGTCCGTCGTAAGGCACCCTGGATAGCCTATAGTCATCCGAGTTTAATGAAGCCTTGTATGCGAGCGGTCTATGCACGAGAAGTTATACCTACGGTTTCGGTGGTGGTCTGACTGCGGCTGTAATTAAAGTAAGCGCAGTAATCTTGACAATCTCTTTGCCAGTGTTAAGTATGCAATAGCTGTAAGAGAACGAATTAATAACGGTGGTTTTATATGTCAAAAACGGCCAAGGATAAGATATCATAATTTAGGTTATATAAACTCAGAATTATATGGCCAATCGATTCACATAAAAGGAATTACAGGTTTTTGTTTAAAATAAGAAAGTTAATAGCAATTTTTGGCACAACCTGTATAGCTGAAGGTCTGAAAATATTTTAGGTAGAACGCCGCGTACCGAATTTCAAGTTTCTGATTTATCTGCAAGTCAAAACATTTTTAGTGCACGCTCTACGCAGATCACTCTGTATAGTAAAGTAAAGACTGAGTGCGGTTATTTAGACCGGATTTGGACGGTTGTTAAGGAGCTCGGTATTCTCGGAGAATTCTGAAGGAACAATCACAGAATAGTAATGAAATAATAATAATTGTTTCGGCACCGCGCTCACATTTATAAAGGGGGCGTTTTCACCAACTGAAAAGTGGGAAAACGTTATACGAGGGGTGACGCTATGTGGAACGGTTACGCATGACGATTGAAATTTAAGTTGTGAGATAATTCTTATCTTGGTGGCAAATTTATAATAATCAATTGTCGGTTTCTTACAACATTTACACAATGTAAAAACGTTTTTGTTTAATTAACAACAAAATTCGTATGTGTAAATTAATACTACTACTTAAACAGTACTCTGTATAAATATAAACTTCATTCAGTAACAATCATACAAATAACGAAATATCCCAAAACCTTTTTACGCATAAAATCTATGCTGGAAACCAATTAATGGCATACATAATATTTGAAAAATGGTTAGAAGCTTTTTAAATCAAAAAAGTTTAAAGTTTTGTTTTGTATTTTTATAGCACACCTCATTTATATTTATCTTTAACATTATATTTAAATACATTTTTTTATAAATAAGGAATATAAGTTTATGTTGAACAGATGCATTATCGATAACTAAAATGCGCTGAAGCAAATGATTGGAAACCTATTTTCTATAAATTTCCATTTAAGCAAGTTTAATAACAACAAAAAATACTTTCTAAAAAGTTTCAATACGCTTTTGATGTAGGTATAAAACGTGAACGACAAAATTGTTTTGAAAACGAGGATTATTTTTAAATTGGACGAAACTTTTTGTATACTCTGTTTTTATTTAAAAAAGATGAAAAACTTTAATTAGAAAATATTTTTACGTGTCATTTTAATTTAAAAACACATTTAAAAGGGTTGGTTTTATCTTTAATAAAATGGCGTTTTAAAGACTACATTAAAGTAAAAGCAACACAGTTTTATATTATAAATGAATTGAAAGAGGAAATAACACGTTTTAAGTGTTTTAAACAGGAAATGAAACAACACTGCATAACACATAATTTTTAAGTAGATATTCTGTATTTATTTATACGGAGTGCTAATCAATAATTTTCATCTAATTACTTTCTCAATATTTTTACGGGTAATTTTTTGTATGCCGTTGTTATTCATTTTGTTTTAAAAAAACAACTTTGATAAAGGTTAGCAAAGTCTGTAAAAAAAAGGGCGATGGAGTTTTAATCGATCTATTGGTAACTCACATACAACACCAGCCGAAATATGGATATTGGGAGCACAACTAAAGATACTAACAAAAAGGAGGACAATTTCAAATTAATTATAATCTATTATGGCAAATTATAATTTCAAATAGACATTTTCTTTGCTATTGCATGCAGTATCATACAGCTTAAGAAACGTGTTACGTTTTACACAGTGTGCCTACTTAAGTTAACAACATATGGGAAACTTTTTACTACTAATTTTACAAAACAGTTATTCTTTATAAAAAGTTTTGCATGTTCTAGAATCTAAATACAATCATCAGATATTAAATTTTTTCAGTCGTATACGAGGTTTGACAAAATTATGAGTTTGATACAGAAATAAAGTACCTTTATTTGCAACAATATCAAAAACTGTAATTATGAAAAGTTGTTCGGAATATATATGCAATTATATTCTTCTACTTAAAATATTTTTTACTGAAATTATTGATACGGAACACTTATCTTTTTTAATTATTACAGACATGGTAACTTCTCCGTCCCGTTTAGAAATTATTAAGCAAATTAATTTATAAAATCTAATTCATACACTATTAAATTAAAAATATGTCAACGAGATTATTACCTTCTCACATTTGCATTCTTATTATAGTAGACAAAAAAAGCCAAAAATATTTTTTTGTTTAATTGAATTTCATAATTGAACGTAGTTTTTAGTTTTGATCAACTTTTTTCAATAAATTAATGTTTTTTGATAAACCGCGTATACGACTGTAAAAATTTAATATCTGATGATAGTATTTTAGATTTTAAAACATGAAAAACTTTTTATAAACAATAACTTTTTTTCGTAAATTAATAATAAAAAAGTTTCCCATAAGTTACCAACTAAAGTAGGCACACTATAGCTATATATGTAAAGATTTGTTTCCCAAAGTAAATAGTTTTGCGAACTCTTTGAGTAAAGATCTAGTATTTCAAAATAATTACAGAAAATTAAACTTCTTTAGAAAAGTATTTAGTTATTAGTGGAATTATGTACATATTTTTAATGTACCTTATACGTAATTTTATATTTGACAATGTAATTCATCAAATAGAATTGAAACCCTCATCAAGATAAACGGTGGGTAATGCAAATCAGTTGACTATTTAGACTATGCGTGATGGCAGGTTGAAAGGGTAGTTTCAGATCATAATTTATCCGTCACGTATTTGAATAGACATTTACATTTTTATAAGCGACTAAGATAGCTTAACATTTTCTTTTAATTTCAGTAAATGATACTAAAAAAATAAATTAAACTGTTTTTATATTATAGCAAATCTCAAAGTAATTTAAAACTGAAACACGTAAGAACGGTGGATGTATGATTAAAACATAAACCGAACAAGTGAACCTAAAGTCCGTTTTCTGTTTTACAGTGAAAATTTGAGAGACGAGGAAACCAACAAATTGGCGTCCCATACGTGACAAGAATGTTGGGAATTTCACAATGTACACATTTTTTTCCTAGAGTGAAGTTGTATTAAGGATTTATCAATACACAATATGATAAAGTAACAAAAAGTTTCAATTTCATACACTGCTGTTTTTTATTGAGTTTTTTGGGCGTTTATTTGCTTTTGTTGATTTATACTGTTCGGTGTTTTACTTAGGTATACAAAATGTAGGATACAATATTTAGCTGCGCAAAATATTTTGACATATTTATAGCGATGCAAGAAACTTTTTATTTTTGTGCGTTCGGTTTGTTTTTCGCTATGAATTAAAACAGAAACGTAGAAATACTGATACTATTATATCTTTTTGTATATATTTATATTTTTGTTATTCAAAGGCTTTCATTAACGTAAACTTATAATTAAAATTTTTGGTTATGTAAAAGTCAGGATGTAACTACAAAGTCTTGCTTCTCTAAAACGATTCAATATCAAATAATGTTTAAGATGTCATTTAAAAAAAATTGTTTTTCAACGTTACAAAGTTGTTATCTAAACTTTTTTGATCCTTTGTCGATGTAAGAAAATAATAACTTGCATAAAAACTAATAACGTCAACATTCAAACATTTGGGGATCCATTTTGCAGCAATTTTTCTCATGTCCAAATTGACGTGAACCATATGATGAACGCGTTCGTATGAAATATTCAGTGCTTCAGATATCCGTTTTAGCCCAATTCGACGGTTTGATAAAATCATGTCATCAACTGCATTGATATTTTCGGGGACTGACACAGAAACTGGCTTTCCCGATCGGTCATCATCTTCAATGGATAATTTACCTCTTTTGAAGCTTGCATTCCAATTTTTGACGGTCGCATACGAAGGACATTGATCACCAAGGGTATTAAGCATATCTTCGTAAATCTGCTTACCTCTTAACCCTTTTAAATACAGGTACTTGATGATGGCTCGATACTCCAATTTTTCGATTTTCACAATTTCGGTGGACATCTTTTTTCATTTAATTTATTGCGTGACTCTGGTTTACTTTTTTGACGTCAAACTTTACACTGACACTTCTAATAAGTTATTGTTCGTTGCTATGGTAACGCAATATTTTGTTTATGCAAGGAACTGATCTAGGCTAACTAGATATCAATACATCCTCGTATATACGAGCGAAGGATAAGCCAATTGCAATTTAAGTTTTGAATAGAAAGCATGTGTATCGCGCCTTGATTACTATTTAATTATCGTTCAGAACTAGAACTAAGGAGTTCCTCCTCAACTCTTATTAACTATCTATCCTATTCCCCCTTAAATTATTTATAATATTATTAATATAATTACACAGTCCACTTTTATCGTAAACAATATTCAATTTTTGAAACAGCTATTCTTTTTAAAATCCTGATACAAGGTTACTATAAAAGAATCATCGGGCTTGACAAAGTTATAATTCGGAAAGTATGATAGATACTATATACCAACATGATGGCGCTCCACCTCACTGGCATAATAAAGTGCGTTGTTATTTAAACGAGGAACTCCCTCATCGTTGGATAGGCCGTTGTGCTGAACAAGATATGGCAATGTTTGCGTGGCTTCCCAACTCTCCTGATATTACACCGTGCGATTTTTATTTTTGGGGGTACATTAAAAACGCGGTTTTCGCACCACCTCTACCTACAACACTGGCGGAGCTCAGAAGACGCATTACCGCTGCTGTCAACAGTATCGACCGTGATACATTGCAGCGTGTATGGACTGAACTGGACTATCGTTTGGACATCTGTCGTGTGACTCGAGGAGCCTACATTGAACATTTGTTACGCGCTTAAAATTTAATGTTTTCTCTGACTATCGACATATCATTTATTATTGTATCTATCATACTTTCCGAATTATAGCTTTGTCAAACCCGATGATTCTTTTATAGTAACCCTGTATAATATTGCACGTAGCTTCTGTGTAACGTAACGACCACTATCGGCGCCCCATCCACTCATAGCAAGCGACGGGGGATAACACTCGATTCGAAGGCGCCGTACGCGGGCTAGAAGAAGCGGCTAACCGACAGCGTCAATTTTTTTTTAAATTTTTTACAATAATCCGAAAAAAAGACGGTCGGAACGCAACAAACGGAAAATTTTAATTTTTGTTTCGGTTTTTCGCATTTTACGGCGTCCGATAGAGATCGAAAAGACAAACTCGGTGAATTTTTTTGAAACCCAACATAGTTCGGGGTCAGTAGTTACACCCCTAACTTTGAGGGATTATATCTCGAAATTTACGACATACCATAAAATCGCGGCAGGCAAACCAACATTTTACATTTTATTCTTTAAAACAGTGTCTAAACGAGAAACGATAACTGCGCAGGAGGTACACAAAGTATTTTTGAAAATTTAAAATATTTAAAAGTCGTTGATAAAACTTTAAAGGCTTATAACTTGCAAACCGTTGCAGATACGCAAAAACCTATCAAGATGAATGACCTAACCATATTTTTTTTACGGGTCCGTAGAATAATGCGAGAAAAAAAATTTTGAAAATGGCTTATACAGTCGAGAGAAAGTTCAAAAATAGTTTGAAAATGTAACATTTCAGACTACACGCGGCGATTTTCATGTTGCATTTCTTCAATTATCACTTTTAAAAATGTTGTTTATAAATTTTTATTTCCGTTATTTACCATACGATTAAGAGTAAAAGCGGTACTTTTTACGCTGACAGTTTCCAAGATATTAATTTTTAAAATAAAACAAAAACAAGAGGTTTGATATAAATTTTTGAAACAAGTGGAAAAAATGTCTTTAAGTCACTTTATCAGTTAGTAACGATCATTTTTAACTTTATCTTGAAACAAATAGTTCGTTATTTGACCGAAAAGCAAATTATAAAAAAAATTTTTGGAACCATTTTCGTAAAGGTAGAGGTAAATAAATCATCATTTTCAACTGTCAAAATGATTTATAAAAAATGTTATTTTTTGTTTCAAAAATACATACTTGTAAAACATCTTTAGTTTTATTTTAATTTAAAAATTAATATCTTGGAAATTGTCAACGTCAATGCCAAAAGTAACATGACACATGTCTGAACTTTAATGTCTGCTTAAATCCAACCAAAACTGCAGAAAAATTTAGGTGGCGCCGTTTAAAAAATAATCGATGACGTCATTGCAAAAAGTAACGGGGGTAAAAAATTAATTTGAATTTTCGGAAATATGCGCTTTACAAAAACAAAATTGACGTGTCTGAGGGTTTCTATCGTAAACGATTTGGAATTTAGATATATCCATGATTCCAGACTAAACGTTCGCACTGTATATCTTATCTGTATTAATTAACTGTCCTAGTGTCGAGTGATTTAATCCGCATGTGAGCTTTTAAGAACAATGAATATCATGATGAAGATGGTAATGATTTTCTTACTGATAACACTTCAATCAAAATTAGCCAATACGTATTTTTATTATTATATTTGATCGTTGTTTGGCAAATAATTAAATGTAACTTTAACCGGTCTTTCAAATTGCCAATAACTTGTTATGGCAGTATTTCAACAATGTCTAAGTTATTTTAAAAAAGTTATATTTAAGGCTTAATACCTAATACGTAATAACCTCCATCATTATTAGCCAAATAAGTTTCTGTTCAAAGACGGTTTGTTCTTATTTACTTAATAAATCTTTCTTATAACCATATTAGCTGAATTTCTTTTAGAATCATTTATTAGTAGATTAAAAGACCAATCCTTAGTATAACAATTTTGCCGACATATGTGTAAGCAGTTACAAAAGTCGATTCTTTGCCAACTGAGCATCAGCTTTAAAACAATTTCGAATCGCTTGCTGTACATTTGCAAGCGATTGAAGAATTGCAAACAAACACCGGTAATCAAGATTTGGTGAGTTTTTGTTACCGAAAGTTGACTACCTGAAGGTTTGTTACCAAAAGTTTGCTACAGAAGGTTTGTTACGGAAGAAGTTTTGTTACATAAGAAGTTTTGTTACCGAAAGTTTGCTATAGAAGGTTTGTTACATAAAGTTTGTTATATAAAGTTTTTTTTACATAATAGGGGTTTTGACTAAGCTTAGTACACTATATTGCAGTTCATGTTCTGCTATATAGAGTTGGAAATCTCCAGTCATCGGCGGGGAAGCATAACCCCGGACCACTTTTTGGGGTTCAAGGGCAGGAGCCCAGTCAAACATATAAAATTAAGTCTGACATTAAAATTAAATATAAAATAATAAAATATTTTTTGCGATTTATGAATATATAAAATATATGTTTTTGCAATTTTAAGATATAAAATACTACGGCGGGAAACCAGTATGACCTCCGGTATCCGCCGTAATTAGTCGACGACATAGTAAGAAGTATAACCTTGCAACTATCGACGTTTTCCCCGATCGCCGTTCCCCCCGATCGCACTGCCCCCTAAACAATACCTGCCCCCCATCACACTACCCCCGAACAATATCTACCCCCATCACACAAAGATAACTATTATAAACGAATGTTACTTGAAATAATTGTTTGTTTTTGATTGTTTTGTTTTAAAGAAAGAAACTGTACAAACTGTAACCTACGAACCAACATCGTTTACCACCAAACACATGAAAACAACTTAAATTGATTAAAACAAATTTTATAAAAAAAGTTTTTTTTTTTAAAAAGAAATGGTAATAACTGTAACCTACCAACCAACACCGTTTACCACCAATCACATGAAAACAACTTAAATTGATTAAAAATAAAATATTTTTGCGATTTTTAATGATATTATTTACAAACTATATTACACATATGTCAACAGTTTAAGATCTCACTAAACAAAAGCTAATTTTCGCAGATGTTCTGCAGCAGAGTGATTCTCGTTTCCGTACTCAGTCACGACGAGTTTCAATTTCTCAGCACTTTTTGATATCGCACTTGGGGTGGCTCAATGTTCCCATTCAAAAACTGCTGGATCTTGGTTTCTACAAGGGCTTGCTGACTCTTTAATCCGTTGATTAGTTTATATATTGTAGGGTGAGCTACATCAAGTAGAGATGACAATGCTCGATTGAAAGCCTCGCAATTATTGTTCGTTTTTGGCAAATGTCTTTGTTAATTTTTATACTGACGCTATAGTAAACATAAAAATCATATGTAAAAAAAACTTCTTCCGTAACAAACTTTCTATAGCAAACTTTCGGTAACAAAACTTCTTATGTAACAAAACTTCTTACGTAACAAACCTTCTGTAACACGGTTTCGGTAACAAAACTTCAGGTAGCCAACTTTCGGTAACAAAATTTCCCATTTCCGGTAATCAAAGTTCTAATCGTTTCCGAACTTTCATTAAAGTTTCCGGAGAGATCGCAACAATTTCTTCACGGATTCTCCTCTTTAGATCAGGAACGGTATAAACCAGCTTACAAAATACACGTCTTTTAAGTAGCCCCAAAGAAAATATCTGGCATTGTTAAGTCCGGAGATCGGGAAGGCCAATGGATGTTACTGTAACTATATGAATTTGGAATAGAAAGTTAGACTGTCCCTCATTTGGAGCAATTAAATAAAAATTTGTTTTATACTTTTGAAACCATAATCCAAATTCTTTTTTTAGAATACTATTCAGAATTTAATAATAGTAGGGAGAAATATAATTTTGAAGTTTTGAAACCCGAAATATTAATGTGAAAAACCCTGTGCATCTTCCAGACAACTGCACCGGGTTTCTATATGGTTACAAAGACCATTTTCAGTGCACAATATAATGAAAACTTTCTTACAAATATAAAACATTTCGCTGAAGAACCAGAAGCAAAACGTCAAAATATGTGTCTTCGATTCGTCTATTGTTCCATTTAAAAATGTTGCTTAACAAAAAGAATAACCTGCTAGACTTTGCATGTCGCCTCGACAGTTAGACCGACACTGCCAGGGAAAGGGTTGTGTTTACCGACGGATGAGACAACATTCAATTTTTTTAGTAACAGGGTATTAACTATATGAGATGTCCTACGTCTAGATAGAGAATCTACTTTATGTCCAGCCGATTATGAAAAATTGCACTGAGTTTGTTCTTTTCTATTTTTCTACTGTACGTTCTTTCTACATAAATGGAATGGGTCCATTACTAAAGATTGACAAAAGAATGACCTGTCAATTCTTCTTATTTATCAAAAGGATTCCTGAAATAAATAACCCCAACCTAATTTGGAAGATTGAAAAGATGACATTTTTGTAAATCTTTTATTTTAAATCTAATTGGGAGGTTTTATTGGGATAAGTTGGAAAGGTAACGCAATTTGGTCAACTGACGAAGGAGTTGAAAGGCCATATTGCATGGTGTTATAAAAATCTTACTGCAAATCTAAAGGTTTTCCGACCAAATATTCTAGCACATTTTTGCTATGTACAATACTTATGAGTCGGCGTCATAGTCTACCTATATACAGGGTGAATGAGACTACCCGTATCAATAATTTTTTTCAAAAACGTTTGTCGTAGAGAGTTGCGTTAAAAAAAATTTATGACAAAAACCGTATGAAAGAATCGAATGGTGATATTATTTTGCGAAAGTCGAGATCCCACCATATGTATAATGTGGTATCGTTAAAAATATCTTTAAAAAATAAGCAACTTTTGTAGGAAAAAATTTTTTCGAATAATATTCGATTGAAGTTGTTAAATTTGGTTCATTAAAAGTCTGTATAATTTGGTTCATTAAAAGTCAAAGTAAGAGTTCAAAATGTCATAATGTCACAATTGTTCAAAATTTCTTCTAAATACTGTTGAACTCTTCTATTTTCACTATCAGTGGCTTTAAGTACTTATTCGGTGCTTAACGACGGACAGATATTGAGAATTCTTAGCTTGGTATTATCTCTTGTTCTTAATTTTATAACCAATTACAGAAAATTATTCTACTTTGAAAATAGTTATTATTTAATTCTAGGTGCATATGTATGTGGTATCGATAATTGTCATGATCTTTAACAATTCTACATACATAGTATTGGCTAATTCCAGAATTCCTTGCAAGCCTTCAGGTTGAAATATGCGGATCAACCAATACTACAGCAAGAAATATCGGTCTCCCTTTTATTACGTACATGTCTTGTAGACGATTACCGCGATTCTTTGTTGGTTGAACCTGGCCTGTGGTACAAATACGTGCTGCCAATCTTAGAAAAACATTAACAGATTGACGAGCACGTTGGGGATATCTTTCAGCATAAACTCGTTCAAAAGCTATTAAGTTTTGCCCACATTCTCCCACTAACATGTCGGAAACGGCATAATTTAAGTAATTTAGTTTTTACTTCTTTAATTGGTAATAATCCTTCAACTTTTTTAAGATAATCAAATTATGTAATAGTAATTGAATTTATTAGTACAATAAATTAAAAATTTAATCTTATTATCAATGTGTGCACAACTACTTATTAATATTAAATAACAAATAATTGAACAACAGGTAATTTTACAACAGAAGGATAAAGCAATTAGTGATATTGTCTAAGATAACTAAATTTTAAATGCTGACTTTTACTGAACTAAATTTAATAACTTCAATCAAATATTACTGCAGTAATAAAAACTTTTCCTACAAAAGTTTCTTATTTTTAAAGATTTTTTCAAAGATACCATATATGGTGCCATTTAAAATTCTGAAGTTCTGGACATTCTGGAGCCATCTACGCAGGATCTCAAAATAACAATAATAATATCACCATTCGACTCTTTACTACGGCTTTTGCAATAAGTTTTTTTAACGCAACTCTTTACGACTAACCGTTATCTATGCCTTAACTCTCTATAGCAATACTGGCCAACGGATTTAAATAATTATCATATCAAATATTGCAACAGTCTTTAAGGTGACAGTTCTAATGCCTTAAAAGTTCTGACCAGATCCAAGCGCGTGAACCGATTGTTGTTGAGTTTTTAGTGTGTACTACAAACTATATACCTATAAAATGACATATTTTTAATTTCCAAAAGAAAGTAGAAAGCCAGAAACGTGTCAAAATTCTTACAAACGATCTTGGACTCTGTAATGTCTTTAGCAGACCCACAAAATATCATAATTATTGGTTTACGCGTTTAGGCCCTGATCTGGTCAAAAGATTTTGAGTTCATTCAAATCTAGCGCCACAATACGGATCCACCGATTTGTTTAGCATCGTCATTCACCAAACGTAATTTACGGGTCCTCTGTAGGATGGCTTTGCCAAAGAAAAGAGCTTTTACACTTATTTTTATTATTATTGCTTTTAATGCCGCCATAATCGAAATAACTAGGTAATATTTTTGAGCTTGTATTTTATATAAATAAAAGTTAGTTTAAAGTATGAAAAAGTGCAAATTATGGATTTGTATTCCGGTAGCAACATCTTCTGGTAGCAACATCAAGTTGCTACCAACTTATAATCGTCCAGATGGCAAAACTACTTTTTCGCATTTTCTGACCTAACCATCCACCCAACTGAAAAATACTGTACGATTGTTGGCCTTAGAATTCCACGTCTTTTGATAAAAACCGTTTTTCGATAGCTCATTCCTGTGATCCAGAAAGTCCGAAAAACCTATATCTGTAAACAAGCAAGCAAGCTTGCAAGTTAGTGCGCACGATAGCGCCTCACAGGAAGCATCCAGAACCTTGATTTTTTCACAGTAAGTCTGGTCTACTACAAGGAAGAGCTGATTCGAAATTGGGCATGGTACAACGCACCCTTCCTGTCCCAACCTCACCACAATTATGTCCAAAACAGGTTTTATTTTTCTCTTAATTTTTTCTCCTAATTTTTGTTCTTTTCATTTTTATTCTAATTTTGTTTTCTTCATTTTTTTCTCTTAATTTTTTTCTCCTAATTTTTTCTCTAAATATTTTTCTTTAAATTTTTTTCTTTTCATTTCTTTAATATTTTTATTTCTTTCATTTTTTCTCTTAATTTTTTTTTCAAAATTTTTTTCAATTTTTTTTTATTTTTGTTTTTCCTTTATTGTCATAACACTCTTGAATACCATATGTATTTGCTTACACGTTGCTACTAGCCCGGAAAGGTGTCAGCCCTTTCTACTAGTTTAATTTACATTGTGATAACTGTAAGTAACAGTTTCGTTTTTTAAATTGTAAACTTAATTTGTTTTTTCAGTTATTTTTTTAATATATTGAACTGATAATTGTGTTACATAAATCAAAACATTTGATATTCTTAAGTTTCATTCTAAACTTTCGTCAATTTAAACAAAAAATCCAGCTTCAATATGTCGTAGAAAATGTCAATAAATAGATTATGATAATAAACGTGTGCAGGATATGATCACCTGCACTATTTACGTCCGCAGTTTTATCTCTAGAATTTAATTTTTGGAAACCGATGCTCTTCTCACTTGGATATCAAACCTTTATTCCGTTACTAGAACACTTTTCTACTGTTAGTTTTAGGTATGCGCCTTCGCCAAAAATTCGCTAATTTCGATAGCACCGCTTCTCGCAGAAAAAGTTTCCAAGCCCAATTGGACTAGAACCTTAATTTCTATTTGTATGGGATACCACAGTACCAAAATCCTAACGATTAACTGACCTCAAACGTTTATATTAAAAAGTATTACTTTTTAATTTTGTTACTACTTTTGTCTTTAAATTCACATTCAAACATAATTTTATTGAATAAAATATAAGTGCATCGTTTTCTGAATTGTAAGATTGTTCTATTCATATTACATAAGGGATGAATTTTTGTAAGGGTTTAATGTTACAAGAAAAGTAAATAAATAAGAAGCAGACAAAGGAAATAGTGTATTTTGTTGAAACGCCTGTCGAGAATATCTTGTTGATTTATTTAAGGACGTATACGATGTCGCGAAAAATGATTTATATAACCTCAAAATCTATTGTAAAAACTGTTTATCAATTCTACTTCAAACTAAATTACAAAGTTTAAAGAAAGAAACAAACCCTAATACTTACAGTTATTAACAAAAGAGTTTATTTTAAATAATTTCGCGTGGTATAAACGAAGTTAATAACGATTGGAATACTTAATTGTAAGTCTTTGCATTTTACAAAGCTTTCTAAACGAAGCTTTTCTAAAATACGAAATCCATTTATTATAAATATTTTAGAAATTTTTTTGTTGTAGTAGAAGAAGCTTCCGTTTATTATTAAAGCATTTAACGGTTTAATGCAAATTTGTAATTACTTTTTAGTTTAATCATTGATTATAAAGTTGCTGGTTTAATAACTATAAAATTTTGCTTAAAAAAACGTGTTGTGTATAATATCAAAATTAATCGAAAAAATTATAACGTTTTTAAATTTTCTTTACTTTGTGATCTCAAAGTAATTAAATTCTAAACTTAATTTTAAATTTAAATTTAACGAAATGCAGCTTTTAAAATTCTTAGATCTTTTAGTATTGCCTACATAATGTATGTATTGAGTGTAGTAGGCACTTGATATAAATCTCACAAATAATTATGGAAAAGATCTAACAAGAGTATAAATCAAATATCGATAGGAGTAGCAAATGATAAAAGTTGTAGGACTTGTAAACATCCTTGTGTTAAGTGTTTACCGTATCCCTATTGTAGTCTTCCTTCAATAGAACGTAAAAGTTTCATGATTACGTTTGTTGTGAAAGTAGTTTACAATATAATATCAGATAATGTTTTTCCTGTAATACCAGTTGCCATATTTAATACACAGATAGATTTTCGTTAACAGTAAAAGTATTTGTAAAAAGCTCTACGAAATAAATGGTTTATTTCTTCGATCTCCTCTCAACCGCATAAACTGATATTAATAGCTTTGGTTGCGTGTCGAAAATGTTCGTTTTTGGTTTCCTTGACCTAATGACACTAATTTAACACAATCATTGATGTTTGGCACTTTTAAGCAAAGGTTTTTATACAATACTTTTGTGGTGTTATCGACTTATGACGATACTGAATATTTCTGTAGCCAACATTTGTACGTATTTATTAAGCGAAAATGTAACTACTAATTTTGTTTAAAAATTAATTGCTTTTATTTTTACACAATTTATAGTTCCCAACGTGTGTTTTGTTGCACCCAAAATGTAAACTACATGCTTCTATTTTGAAAATCGAAAAGAATGATGAAATACCATGGACGAACACATTTATGGTTAATAATATTGAGGACAATTTTATTCATCAGTCAAGCTTGTCATTTCAACAATTATTTTATTGTTGTATTTACCCAATCTAAATAGAATTAAAGCGAAAATTTCATAACATTGTGGAAGAACCAATCAAAATTTAGTATTTAATGGATTTCCCTAGCAGATATTATTGACTTTTTAATTAAAATTAATAAGTGGATTTTTTTTGACTTTTTTGACGAAACTAATCTCAAGTTAAATTTAATTTAATAAAATATCTCTTTGCTTCAATGTTATTATTCTTAAAATGGTGATGATGTCATGCAATTTTCTTACTGAATACCACTCATGTGTTGATTCAATCCGGAAATGCGGTTTTTTGGTGTGAATGATTCTTAACTTGATTTTTGACCAATTAAATCCAATCTTTTCTACAGTCGTTTTGTCTATTTAAAAATCCAATTTCTTTCAGCACGAATGTTTTTATACCAAATCTTGCCTTTTCACATACTGAATTTGGAACCAAAAAAGACGTATGGTTTTTAAATTAACTCCTCCCTTTGAAAGAATAGAGAAGTTTGTTGCAGAACCATTGTGTGGAATTTCTTCTTTGTCATGTTGTTATGCCAGCTCGAACGAGACAATATGAAAGAAGGCTCTCCGGAGTTTCTTGATTCCGTAGATGAAGAATTTTCAGGCGTTCCTCGTGAGTAAACGCCTTGAGACATTTTCTTTGCTTTTATCGGGCTCAGTTTATAATGTTCTATGGGTGGAATCCCGATCATCCCTTGCAGCTTTAAAACAACGTCATTAAACCAATTTCATGTTCATTAGTGAAATGGTCACTTTCAAGTCAGAATTCCTTTCAATTCTGAAAAATTTGCAATTCTACCCATTCAGCATTGTTGATGTCTGTTAACTTACAATCATTGTTGGTACTAAGGAATTGTTAGAATTAGCAGACCAGGTTTCTGGTGCAAAAAATGTACTAGGATGTATTAATACCTAGACCAGTTCCTTGCATAAACAAAATATTGCGTTACCATAGCAACGAACAATAACTTATTAGAAGTGTCAGTGTAAAGTTTGACGTCAAAAAGTAAACCAGAGTCACGCAATAAATTAAATGAAAAAGATGTCCACCGAAATTGTGAAAATCGAAAAATTGGAGTATCGAGCCATCATCAAGTACCTGTATTTAAAAGGGTTAAGAGGTAAGCAGATTTACGAAGATATGCTTAATACCCTTGGTGATCAATGTCCTTCGTATGCGACCGTCAAAAATTGGAATGCAAGCTTCAAAAGAGGTAAATTTTCCATTGAAGATGATGACCGATCGGGAAGGCCAGTTTCTGTGTCAGTCCCCAAAAATATCGATGCAGTTCATGACATGATTTTATCAGACCGTCGAATTGGGCTAAAACGGATATCTAAAGCACTGAATATTTCATACGAACGCGTTCATCATATGGTTCACGTCAATTTGGACATGAGAAAATTGCTGCAAAATGGATCCCCAAATGTTTGAATGTTGACCAAAAGCGTGCAAGGATAGAAGCATCGCGTTCGATCTGTGCTCGATTTGAAAACGATGTAGACTTCTTAAACCGAATTGTTACTATGGATGAGACTTGGGTACATTTCTACGATCCAGAAACAAAGCAACAATCGATGGAATGGCAACACTCTGGTTCTCCAAGACCTAAGAAGTTTCGTGTCCAAAATCTGCTGGAAAAGTTCTTGCTTCAGTTTTTGGGATTGCCATGGAGTAATCATGATTGATTTTTGGATAAGGGTAGAACAATAACTGTAGATTACTATTCGACATTACTGACCACTCTACGGAAAATATTAAAGAAAAAAGACGCGGAAAGCTATCCAAAGGTGTTTTGTTTTTGCAGGACAACGCCCCTGCACACAAATCTCATGTTGCCATGCAAAAATTCGTGATTTAGGGTTTGAATTACTAGAACACCCCCTTATTCACCCGATTTGGCTCCGTCCGACTATCACCTCTTTCCTCAACTGAAAAAAAATTTTAAAAGGTCGTACATTTTCTTCCAACAAGGAGGTAATAGAAGCTGTGGAGGTTTGGTTTGCAGAGCAAGAAGAAACATTTTTTTGAAAGGTCTAGAGACGTTGCAGGTTCGCTGTAATAAATGTATCCAATTAAGAGGAGAATATGTTGAGTAATAAAATATTTTGACATTGAAATTTTGTTTGGTTTTATAGTAGGCTAAGAATTTTTCAATATATCCTCGTACACTCAATAAATAAGAAAGTTTAGGCAGCGCGTTTCTTTAGTTACAATTTTTATATTGCAAATCATCTGACGTTGAATGTGTAAACTATATCCTCGAGCCTGTTTTACAATTTTTTTTATTTATTAGCTTCATTTGGGTTTAATTTATAATGAAAGGTTTTGAAAAAAAAAGTTAAACCGATCTATACTGATTTTTGCAAAGCTTTCGATAAAGTTAATCATGTAATACTGCTAAAAAAATTAGAGAAACTAGGCTTCAATAAATCGATTTTATCATGGTTACATGCGTTTTTGTGCAATAGATTTCAAAAGTTAAAATTAAAAACTATACATCTGAAGTATTTCCAGTATATTCCGAGTACCTCAAGGTTCTCATTGTGGTCCGATATTATTTTATTATTTATAAATGATATAAAAATTACATCAAACACTCAAATTATCTTTTGTTTGCTGATGATTTAAAATTTTTTAATTATATTAGATCTAAAGATGACTGCGACAAAATGCAAAAGGATTTACATGGTTTAAACTTGTGGTGTAATCAAAATTTACTATTTCTTAATCATGATAAATGTAATGTAATGACATTTACTAGATCAAAAAAGAGTTGAATCCATTTATAAAATTGACGACAAAAGAGTTTCTAAACTAGAAATAAAAAAAGATTTAGGTGTACTTTTTGATAGTCAACTATTGTTTAAAATCATATAACCAAAATGTGCAAAAAGCAATGCAAAAATGGGGAATGATTACAACTGTTAGCAATGATCTCACTATCAACTCTATTGTGACATTATATTACTCTCTGGTACAAACTCAATTGGAATATGCAACTATTGTTTGGTGTCCACATATTAATTACCTGGAAAATATGATTGAAGATGTCCAGAAAAAAGTTCTACGTAACCTAGATTTTAAACTAAGGAGAAGAAACATCACAAATATAAATAATCCAATTTTATCATCTTTACAAATTCAATCCTTATCCAATAGGCGTCAAATTGTAGATTTATGTTATCTTCATAAGATTTTTAATGGCGAAGTGGATTGCAGTGTGCTAGTTGAAGAATTAAATTTTATATCTTATGGTAATTTACGATCAAGATCTAAAGATATTTTTAAAGTACCTCAACATTCTTCCAATTTTGCGTATAACAATAGTATACCAAGACTTATGAGACTGGGCAACAAATTTAATATTTTTATGTGGTTTCATTTATTTGGATCACCATACAAAAATTTTAAACGTTAAATTCATATACTGTATTTCCACAATTAAATAATTAAGTTTCAAATGTATGTATTATTTTTACTTATTATCTTAGTATTTCATTTGTTATTTCTTATGAATATAATATATATATTTAATTTTATTTTTGTTTAAACATATCCAATCAATAGAATTTGATTTTGTATTTAAAAGGTTTATTCCGTTAAATAAAGTATTATTATTATTATTATTATTATTATTATTATTATTAAGATTTCATTACATTTTTATTATCAATTAAAAAAATTAAATACTCTGGAATCTGAATCCTAGAGCAACTGTTCTCAAAATTTCATTATTGTATAGTTTGATGATGGGGTTCAATTGGTTCATCGTAATTGGTTAAATGGAGAAAATCATTTAAAAGTTCAGCCCGTTATGATAGAGCATTCAAAACAGAGGAAACACCTGGTGGCTTATTTTTAAGTTATTTAATCAGTAGGAAATTTAATTTTGTAATTCTGTGGTGGGTCTCAGACACATGTATTTGTAAATGTTTTTTTGCAGAGTAATACTATTTAATTTTGCATAATTTCTGAAGTGTCTGGTTAATTTTACTACATACTGGGGATGAAGCTCGTCGTAAGTTGAAGACAGCAGAAGAAAAAAGTGACGTTAATACTACTGATGTTGAGTACAAAAGAGGTCAAAAAATTAGAAAACGTCCGTCGTCGTACTCAAACTCTGATGAACAGGTATCACAAGCGAACAGTTCTAAAGATACATTCTTAAATTTATTTAAAGACACATTCTTGGAACTATGACTATTTTTTCCTTACTGCTGAAGGAAAACCAATTTTCTTCACTATTTGAAGAGAAGAAACGTCTGTTTTCTAAGTATGTTGTAGAAAAATTATATTTGTCAACTTTAGATTTGCTATTAAAATATAACAATGATGTAGGTATATTTGCAACGCCAAAATATTAAGTAAAATTAAATATTTTGTTCTGGAAATTAAGGTATAATTCGTCCCTTTTTATTTAAAATTTTATTACGGTTTTCTTCACCTTACTATAGGATACTTGATTCGTAAAATTGTCTTAACAAATACCACTCAAGCTCAGATTTTGGGCTGGTTGTACAACTCTTTAATAGGCCATGAGAAAATGTTGCTTACTTCTCTAAGAATTGGTCTAGAGGTTTTTATGAAAAAGTTTCAGAGCCACTAAATTAGGGAATAATGAAAAATAAGAAAAGGTCAAGTTATGTAGTCCGTAAATTTGAAAGCAATTCTTACTTCGATGTTACTCAAAACATTAATTTTGTCATAAATTCAAAATGTTGCCTTTTTCTAATATTCAGAAAAGCGATGTGGTGTTAATTTATGGTGTAGCTTTTGGAAGTTCTCAGTTGTGGTTTGGAAAACTGTAAACGAGTAATGACTGCATCTTTAGCATATTCAAAAAGTTCAAGCGTTACAAGAGAAAGATCTCCCACGCCCTGTTAATTTTTGCAAATAGTTTATTTGTCAACAAGCCAAAAATCAATTTTTTTGTAAAATGTGATAGCAACAAATACAGGTGGTTTTACTCGAAATAGCGTTTATGACAGCAACAACACCAACATTTGGAGCGACAAAATCCTCATGCCATCAAACATTTTCAATCAACGTATGGCTTGGGATTACTGGGAATCATCCTATTGGACTTTACGTTTTATCTAGACGGTTAACTGGAGATTTTTCCCTTAATTTTTTGAAAACGTCTTACTAGAGTTGCTAGAAGAAATTCCTTTGGCGACCCGACAACAGATGTCGTACCTCCACGATGGAGCGCCAGTACATTTTGTTTTGCAGGTGCGAAGATGGATGAATAACAGATTTTCAAATCACTGGATAGGATGTAAGGGACTTATTTTGTGCCCCCGCCGCCGTATTGGACTTAAATCTTTGTTTTTTTGTAAGTTGTTTATGCCTTCCCTGTAACGACTGTAGAGAAATTCCAACAACGAGTTACCAATGTGGCTCGACAAATTTGGGAGAATCCAGAAAAGTAACACCGTGTGGTTATTTTGCTTTTATTTAATGATGTCAGCAACTAGTTTAAATATTTGCACATCTATTAAAATCACGCTGCATTACACTTTAGCAGAAGTACATCATCTTCCCCGGAATGTACAACGTCCCATATAGATTCTCTATACGTGTTAGTGTTTCCTCCAGTCACCGATAGATGGCGTTATGTGTTGGCTTTCCGGTTTCGTCATTGATTGAATATCGCGATTATAGTGCCATGATGGATATTGATTCACAATTGATTATATTTTATCAAAGATGGCTGCGCGCTGTAATACCGGAAATAATGTTACCACACGACGGAATAACGCAATAATTTAAAAATGATTTTTTAAAAGTTTTTAATATTTAATTTGTATAAATATTACTAAAATATACTATTCAGTTTGTTTGAATTAATCTTTAATTTTTAATTGAGTGTTAGGTGTGAAAATAACAGGAAACTAAAATATTATAATAATGTAACACGTATCTCCACCTATCGGCAACTTCGGGAAGTTTATATACAAATATAGAATCATCTGGGCTTTATACATTTCGGGGAAGATAATGTATTTCTGATTTTAGTAACACAAATTGTAATAGTACAAAATTTTTACCTGCAGTATCACAGGAGCTTAAACAGTTTTCGGTATTTTCTTTGAGGTTATGTGGATTATTATTTACTGCAAGTGAATAGGAGTTGAGTTTGAATTTTACGAGATATATTATACCCTGTTGCCGCTTGTTGCACATCTATCAGAATAAACGTAGATATCACCTCTCATTTTAATGTTTGTTGTTTCACTCTCATTAAATTGTATATATTTAGACCATCTTAGACTTAATATGCGTTTTCTCTTCATCCAGCAGATTTATATATAGTTGTTTTGCTTGCACTCACATGGAAAGGTTTTTTGATCTGGCAGATAGTTGATGATAGGTTTTGTTCTGGTTTTTGTTAATATATATCATACGTATATTTTAATAATTTTGTGAAAACTAATAGAATAACAAAAACAACATTTTTTTAAATGAAAATTTATAGCTATACCAATAGGAAAGACAAAAATGTTCTGGCAATAATTTTTAAAAATAGAGAATATTATCAAAACCCATTTCCTAAAAATTTTAGAAATGTTACTTTTATCAAATTAAATTTTACTTTTTACCTTATTTGTAATTGTCAGGTGGATGTCAGAACGATCTTTTATTACTCTGAACGAATATAAGATTTAGTTTGTGACTTTTCATCACTTTTGAAATGACAACACAAAATAAGTCACTGGCTTTTTATCTACATGGATGTGCTTTAATTGTGAGACTAAGTAATTATCAAATTTGTTATAAGTACATATGGCATTATGCTTATAGTTAGTTATTTTACCTAAGCAAACAATATCAATATCGCAACCGATCGAACAGGGTATATTTTTGTATAAGGTCATGGGTTGTCTTATTATACAAGTTATGTACCATTTTTGTATTGTTATCTTTATTCTCCAGTCTGATCTGGAACTTACCTTAACTTTGTGTTTCTGTGTTTTGCCATTCTATACTATTTTCATAAAGGGCCCTACGGGCCAAGGATAAAAATTATTATTATTAATGGTTATTTGTCTGCTTTGTAATTAAAATAATTTATTAGAACTATTACTAGTCTATGAACCAAAACGTTTATATGCGACATTTGTTTTGTTGCTCGTAGATATATTATTGTAAATTCCGGTAATGGTACTCATTTAGTGGTACTTAGTCTTAGCTCAAGGAACTTCTAACCTTTTTTAGAAGGCACCGAATGGCACTTCATTCCACCATAAATAGTTCATTTTGGTGGTGTTTGGGAAGCTGTAATAAAATCTATTTTTATTTACTCCAATTCCATTCAGTTATCAACCGCTATCAGCATTTTCAACAACTGCATCAGCATACATGAAGTTGTTGCAGTAAAGAATATATTTCCAATTTTCAACGACATTTAAAATGATTCCCCCTTTTTTGTAGATAGCTTTACAGTGTAAAAGTAGTTACAATTTAATTACTTCTTGAGTTATCTTCCGATATCTTAGAGAACTATCTTATATCCGCTTAAAAATTTATTGTTGACGATTAACCGCTTGATACTTGACTCTGAATGATTTTTTATTACCACCGCTTTCCACCGACTTTTTTAACGTTCTTGCTGTATGAAATTGATCTGGCCTTTCTATAAGTTTCTTCTGGCAAGAAAAAACCTGAGGTAGTAGATTTGTTTCTAACCCCAAAGTCTGCAGAGCGATTTCTATTGTCTAAAATTTCCACTCATACCGTCTCCGACTTTAGTACGAACCTTTGTTCTAGAAATAACCTAAAACCTCTTTGTTAAAAACTGCCCGTTCCATTTACAGCAATTGTACCAAACGCTAATACCAACAGTATCGTCGCCGCATCATATTCTTCGTCACCTGTCATACTCTTGTGGGGTCAGCTGCGGTGCCTGAAGTCTTCATCTTTAACACAGTCGAACCGGGCCACCACTAGCAGGGTCTGTAAAATCCTGCAACAAAGAAACAACCTCAGTACACCAAATTAAGCGTATTTTACATCACATCCGTAACTAATCTACTTACAGAAAACCGGTAGAACGTCGAAGAAAACGGAAAAACCGCCGTTTGTGTTTCACATGAAGACCCAGCTGTAAAAGTCGAAAAGTGGCTACATTATCGCCGATACATACAGACTGCGACGACAACACCGTCCGGAGCCCTTACAACATGTATTAATTATTATTGTTACGAATTGTGATTTTTATTTATTTGCTAATAGGTCACGACATTTGTAAATATCCGAATAATATACTGTTAGAACTGTTAACTTCTTCAAAAAACTTAATAATGTGTTGCTCCACCACGATGTCTTGTGCACTCATTAACACGTCTGGGCATACTTTTAATGAGGTGATCAATTTCTTCTTGAGGTATTTTATCCCATGCTATCTGTAACTGATGCTGCAAAGCTGCTAGAGTTTGTGCAGGGTGAGATAAATTGAGTAATCTTCTTCCCATATATCCCAGACGTGCTCGATGGGCGAAAGATCGGAAGATCTTGGTGGCCAAGGCAACAAAGCAATTTAATTGGCCTCAAAATAAGCCAAAGAAACCCTAGCAACATGCGGTCGTGCGTTGTCTTGTTGGAATGTGCTGTTGGGGATGGTCTGAACATAAGGTACAATATGGAGGTCTAAGACCTCCTGGATGTAGCGCGCAGCGGTCATGTTACTTCTAATAAAAACCAAAGGTGACCTACTTCCAATAGCAATAGCTCACCATACCATAACTCCAACTGTGTGGTGCACATGAATATTCACAGAAAATTTCACCGCGCCGTCTTCTCACCCTTGCACGACCGTCATGCATACCCAAACAGAATCTGGATTCATCACTAAAGACAATTGAATTCCATTCTTGGTCCCAATTTGCCCGTTCTTTACACCACGCTAGACGATCACGTCGATGCTCTGGAGTCAGTGGTAGCACAAAAGGGGACGGTATGAAAAGAGTCCAAAGGTTCTTATCCGTCTATAAACAGTTCGCATCCCAATCGGTCTTCCATGTTCTTTAAACTACTGGTCCGCAATTGCCCGTGTAGAAGAGAAGCGGTCCCGTAAAGCCAATAGTCTAAGACGGCGATCTTCGAGTTCTGTGGTTCTTCGACGACCTCCTGTACCTCTCGCTCTTCGTGTACGGCCCTCTTGATTCCATGCCCAAACACAAACTGCCACAGTGTTTAAACTCCGTTGCGGTCTAGCGGCTATATCTCTCATAGACAAACCAACCTCACACAATCCCACAATTCTACCCCTATCAAACTCGCTTAATTGCCGAAAATTTTGGCGTCTTTGCACTGGAGGCATTGTTATTGAATTAAGGAAGCTCTTTGAAATGCAATTTAAATCGCTTAAATGACAACTGTACTTATAAATGCTTAATTCATTGTTTTAGGGCTACTTAATCTTAAGTGTTTTTGAATGAGGTTAACAAAACTACCGCTAAGGCAATATGGCTGAAAAACTGATCGTTTTTTATCTTAATATAAACAAATATATTCCCAAAAAGAATTTACAAAATATTCATTATTACTGGGTGTTCTTCTTTCTATGTCACTTAGTGTATAAGCACATAAGAATTTAAAGATTTTGTGCAAATACTAAAATTGCCCAATATTTGTTGATGTGTCCTCGTATTCATCAACAAATTTAAAACCAATCTCACGTTATGGCGGTCTTAAATTTAAGCTCTAACCAGATTTGGTAATATTCTAATATAAATGACAAACGTCAAAATACGTTGCTTGAAACTATTTTAATTCTGACAGCTGTCGTTGTCATTCTATTATTATCAGATGTCACATGTTGCTACATTTTGTGTGAGCATAAGTTTAAGACCTGTCGTACAATAATGAATGTGGGCTGTAAAGAATACTAATTTAAACATGTTTTTTTATAACTTCTTCTTTTGTTTCAGGTAAGACTTCCAACTGACATTGGTATGTAGTTAGTACCTTAATGTGTGTGAGTGGGTGTGTATTTATGTTTAACCTGTTGTTTTTTTATTACATGTAGAATATTTTATTAGTCAAATGCAACAACAACAACAATCAAGTTTTATTTTGTGATTGAGTTTCAATAATTTTATGCTTAGACTGGGACACTCGAACATATTATTTAAGTTTTAGAACCTATACTGAAAAAATGTTGCTAGATTGCGGTGAATAACGAAAATGAAATGATTGACAATATTATACCAGAAAAGTTTCCAATTTGATAAAAATGAATTGTTAGGTTTTGAGATAATAACAGACAACTAAACTGAAAAAAAAAACTTTAAAGAACTATTTACACAAACTCAACCCAAATGTAACATTTGATACAGATTTTGCGCTTAAATATTCTTAAACCAAAACGCAACAGTAGAAATCGTTGTTATTGCAATTTTACGACTGATTAGGTAGAATTTGCAAATGAGTTGATTCTGAATGAAGACAGATCCATTATTTACTTAGACGATGATTTTAAAAATATTATTTATCCTCCCTTTCTATGTTCGTTTCAAATTTTTTTCTGATAAATTAGGTATTTATAATATTTTTTTACACCATTTGATACCAACTGTACCGTATTTTATTTTGCAAAATAATTTTTTTACGCGTAGAGAGTCATATAAATTCATATATAGGTGTCAAGTAGGTATACATTCTGTTTAAGGTGTATGCTGATAAACAGTAATGGTCTATAAAATAAATAAAATATATAAAGACAAAATCCTATTGTTCAATGTATAACTTTTATGCAGTATATTACCGATAAGATGACATTTATAGTTAATCGATATAAGGCTACAATTTGTATAACAGAGATTTTTAAATGTACAACAAAATTCCAACTAGTAAAAAGCTCTCCAAATAATTTTCAAACTTAGACGTTACAGTACATTAAGCTTTACGTACTTTTTTTATTATTTCCTTTTATTGTCATAAATAAAGCGCGAGCATAAAATCAAAACACAAAATTTTATCTTTCCAACAATACTAATAAAACTTGTTTTTTTCTCACTGTTTAATTTAAATTGTAATAAAGTCGCAATTGAATTCTATATTAATAATAAATTGCATGTAATAGAACTGTATTTAAAACAATTTTTTCGGTATTTTCAAAAAGAAACTTTTTTATCGATATATGATTTGGAAATAATACGACATCTCGCTGGAAGAGATTTTATATACAGAATTTAACATTGTTGTAATTATTTTAGTAATTAATAGGAGTTACCGTAATCGGCTATTAATTTTGTTGAAATGAGGTTGCCTTTTGTTAATTATAAGGTTATATTGATAGATTGTTAATGTCGAT
The DNA here is from genome assembly GCA_030710515.1 of Abscondita cerata. Classification (NCBI taxonomy): domain Eukaryota; kingdom Metazoa; phylum Arthropoda; class Insecta; order Coleoptera; family Lampyridae; genus Abscondita; species Abscondita cerata. The sequence goes on along the minus strand of JALBCR010002666.1, from coordinate 101,982 downwards.
AGTACCCAAGAGATTTTGTAAAAGGGAATTAACAAGAAAGAAATAAACAATTCCACGTATAAAATGACGATTAAAGCTGAGTACTCATCGTGCGGATTTTGTTAGTGGAACCGCAAAATTAGTGATTTTTCCTTTGTTTAATCCTCACTGTGCCACGTTTTTTAGTTACTTTAGGTCTGGCTCGGCAGATAAAAAAACACCAAAGAAGGACAAGTGACAGGGGACAACACTGACAACTGATAAATAATAACATATCTGGTTCGGATGAAACATCATACCTATTAATTTCAAGTTGTAATATGTACAATCCTAAAACTTACAAAGCAGCACAATCTCAATACAACACACATCTGTCAGGTCAGGATATCAACTGTCAAATGTTATACCCGCATCCCTCAGAAATTTGCGGTTCACATAAATTCTTGACTCGAAGTTTTCCCGCCCCCTAAGTTTTAGTTTTTAAGGCACCGCGAAAATGTCAGTTGAGTTTGACCTTGAACTAAATCAAAGTCGTATTTGGCGCGCATGTTGCTAATTTTCAATTGGCGAAGAGGAAAATACGACTGGATTTTGGAGACGTACAGCGAACATTTTCTTTCTTGTTTGATACACGCGGCTGTCTTTAGCCTATTTCCTGAAGTAAAATTTTTACCAAAAATTATTTAATATGGGTTTCACGATTTTAATCCGGCCAGATTCACCGTCAGTATATTGGGTTTCTTTCTTATTTGCATTAATTCTAATTGCTGCATATGATTTTAGCGAGGAGTCAATCGCCTTTTCTTCTTCTCCGCACGCCTCCCCTAAGAGGAATCCCTGGGACTATCTAACTTCCCCGAATAGTCGATATCGTAACTAGCAGAATACCTTTATTCTCCGAAGTACACCCGACGATTACAGCTAAGTTTTAGTATTTAAGCCACTTATTCATAATAATAATGCGTTTGAAGCTCAAGTACATTTGACATAAAACGGCTCAACAGCTAATATTTGAGTAACTTTTATAGGTGTACACTCCTCAACCGGACGTTTGTTTTTAATCAGCTTAATAAGGGCTGGGGCGTTTTATTTAGAGCGGTTGTCGCGGACACAAAAGGTTTTTTGGGTTTGCGGGAGGTACTTACCCTTTCATTCTAGTTTATATTTAGTGTAAATTGCCGTGTGTAAGTGATATGTGTGAGCAGATTCTTAATAGCAGCCAATTCTCAATTAGAATGATAACTTTAACTCGAGCGTAACTAAAGCTTACCTGAAATTCGACACATTAACTGCAAGCCTTATTTATTGTAAGTGAAGCTGCTGCTAACGCACGTAACTATATACGACAGTTTTTCTATTTTTGTTACATTCTCCTAATATTTTAAGATTCTCTGTCTTTCTCTATCTGGTTTGTGTCAGATTTAGCATATTAGATTTTAAGTAAAACCTGTTGATCTCCTGTTGGTTGGTTTTTTTATAGTTATTCAGTAATCTATGCAACTCTTCGACAAAGCCGGACGCTGCTGCTCTAACTACTATAAGTATTCTTATCGTCCACGAATTTTGTGCGCTACATCGAGTCGAATTCCCTTTAGCTTTTTTTTTTAGGTTGTTCTGCTAGAGCTGTCGCTTCTTTTTGTTATTTTGTAAACGACAACCGTTACAAATTTGTACGTTAATAAATATGCAAATCAGGGTTATTTAATAATAGTTTTTGTTTATTCTTCAAATTATAATAAAACGTTGTTTTCCTAAACTAGCGTTTCAAAATCGATCGAAATACACACCACTTAGGAAGCTTTCTACAAAAATATGGTTAAACTATTAGCATTGTTCGTTATGTAGAATACAATTACTTGTTTATCTGTACATTTCACCGATGGTATTGTGTTTTTGTTTATTTATTAATTGCAATTTTTTTAAACAATTATTAAGGGAATAGTTTTTAATGAAAATAATTTTGCAATTCACTACATAAACATAGATTTCTTTGGCAAGTTTGGTCGGATCCTTTTTCCCCAAATCATTCTGATTTGTTATAATTACGTCTTTTAAAAATAAGCTGTTTTTGCATGTTTTACCGTGAAATATTAAAATCCTTCCCAATTTATTAATTGATCTTATTGAGAAAAGTGTTTTCATAGAGCTGGAGAGCACATTGTAAAATGAGAACAATAATATACTAGAATATTTTGTTATTTTACGTTTCAGTAACATGTAACTTCTTTATGTAAAATAGCAGCAATTTATTTATATATTTATTCGTATGGTACACTTTAAATAATGTATTGTGATGTAAGTGTTATGTATGGTGCCCCAGAAGATCATAAGATCATAGATGTCTACAAGTATAATTGTAAAACTAAATAGACAAATACATATAAGTGTAAAACTTATATAATCAAATCAAACGAGATAAAAGATATATGTTTACAAAAAAATACCCACAAAGCAGAAGTTGTCAAGTTTCGTTAACTTAATTCATGGGATGAGTACGCTTAATATAATTATTTATTCGTATGGTACATTTTAAAATAATGTATTGTAATGTAAGCGTTATGTATGGTGCTCCAGAAGATCATATAAACCTGTATAGTGTGATGACAAAACCGTGTGCAATTGTGGATTGGTTTGTCTTAGTTAAGCATTTGCTTCAAGGTTTAGGAAAACCACTAAAACTTAAACATGCAACCCTTATCTTACTCTTCAAGCTTGAAAGCAGTTCTTTAAACCTGTCCGTAACTTTGTTTTAACATGTTTTCGTTTCTGACGATACATCTAAAGATCGTACCGCTTTGTCTTGTGGATGTGCTGTGTTGTGCCATGTGGTTGGATCGGGACAGGGTATAAGAATGAGTCATATAGCTTTATCGTAGCTTTTAGCAAGTAAAGCCCTCTCTTAAGACGGATTTAGGTCACTTGTTGTTGAATTGCGTTTTTGAAAAAAAATCAAATAAAAGTTATAAACAATAACTTTTTTTGTACGATTGATATTTTTGTAGATATTGTGAAAACGCAGATTCTTATCAAAACGAAGTAAACAATTTGATACACAGTGTTAATTTGGAATGCATTTTTTTATACGCCTCTTTATTTCTTACAGTACTTTGATTTTTAATGTTTTATATTACTATAAACATTTTTAAATGAATTTGGTATTCATCAATTAATTACACTATTTATTACATTACATTTTCCATTAATTAATTACACTATTTCAAAACAACATGACTAAAATAACAATAATGGTTATTGCAATTGAATTAGTAGTGCCAATTGAAAGCGTAAATTCATAACTGCGAAAATTAAACACGGAAGTTTACATACTAGATTATTTTTGCTTTACTTATTTCAATTTTAAAGTTAATACATTTGATTATATTTACTGTCACATTATTAATCTAATCATCTCTATTATGCAATCGTTGGTTCTTTGAACACAAAACTACGTAAATTGTTACTATGTAGAAATCTTTGTTCAGCGAAACAAAAAAAAGCAGTGAGTAATGGGACATTTATTAAAATAAGTCAAATGTTTTATTTAATAAAATATTTATCCATTATTTAGTTGTAAAGTAATACATAACCAACGCAACTAAAATAATTTTAAAGATTTTCCAGGTGGAGGTTAAAAAAGAAAACACTATCTTTTTGATGCAGAATTGCCTGATGTTTAGCATCTGACAAATGGAGGCCATTTTGGAGGCTAAAACTGTCTTTTAGGCAAGAAAAAGCTGCCATTTGTCAGGAACAAAACGTCAAGTAATTCTGTACTAAAAGGAATTGTTTTCTTTTTTAACCTCCACCTTGAATATCTTAAAAAAGAATATTATAAATAAAATCGATACCAGAGGAGTGTACCCACTTTAAGTAAAACTACATACTAATTTTTTGTTTATAAGTAATAACAGTAAGTACCTTAAGAAGGGCAACATATTTGAAAATAGCATAAACCAGGGTTGGAATAAGATATTATGGAAACGGTTTAATAATCATGAATGTAAACATTGCTTTGATGAGTAAAACCAGAAACGGTGATGTAAGTGTTCAAACCCAGCATACGAGGATTAGTTTAAACTATTGCAGTTCTTGAGTGCGGTCCAATACGTATACACTAAAAAGGATTATAATACGTTGACAAAATTCACGACAAAGTTTAAAACAACCGTGTACAAACACAAAAAGTTGGATATTTAAAACTTTATGGAAAAGAAAAATATGGATATTTAAAACTTTATGGAAGAGAAAAATATGACGATTTTATCCAAAATGCCCTCCACGAAGGTTTTGCTAGAAATGTTCAATTTTTAAAAATCTTATGGGATTGATACATTAGACGTGTAAAAATCTTGGACACACAGTCTTATTACTATATTTAATTGAAATTATATTAGAAACTTTAAAAAAATGGTTACAGTTTGTTAGAAATATTTATAATCATTTTGGCGCACTTACCCGTGGACAATTATTAATGATGTAACCGTTACAAAAAAGTGCTTACAAGACGAGGATGCCTCCCTCTAAGTTGTAATAATTATAAACAAAAGAAACGTATAATTTACAGACCTTTCCTTGTGCCACAAGTATTCAATCACACACAATAAGATATACTCGTAGATAATAATAATCCGGTTAACAAGTAAGGTAAATACCATAAATAATGCAGATTGTATTACAAATAGACTAGCATCAGATAAAAATGTCGTTCCCAAGAAAATATAATACGACAATGGCCGACTACCTAGTCTACGCCTTGATAACATATCTACTTGTAGTTCAAACGCAAAATTTGAAATGAAATGTATCACAATTACTTTCTTAACTATGTCTAAATAACCAACTTAACATTTACTTTAATAAAGTAATTCTGGCGTAGACAAACGTGTAATCAATTTGTCGGGAGATCCCTTGAGCACAAAAACTTGTGTTAAATACTAACTAATCCCGAACGTCAAGGATCGGTATTATACATACATGCAATTATAATTATAGAACTTCTCAATAACAATCGCGCGTGTTAAGAAATAACTTAAAAATAGATTCACTTATCTGTCGAGTTAGGTTACGTACTGTTGGAGTTAGTCACATCCTTTTAGTATACTTGAAATTGTTAGACGTCAAGACTAACTGATATCCAAAGGTGATAAACTGATATCATGGTCGAAAGTTGCCGGCTTATATATAATTAGGAGAAGCCTCAGTGTTATAACATCCAAAGGGTGTTGCCAGCAGGATTTGGTATAGGTGAGATTCGGCAGTGTCCAAAAGCCAAACAAAAAAAAATGCAGCTTTAAGTCACAGCGAAACTCCTTTTACCATAAAGAACAATCGTGCACATTACCTAATGCCATGTATGAAATGAATTAACCTGAATGTTAATGAAGCTTACATACAATTCAATTTTTCACGGTACCTGTTGATCTAACCCTCGACAAAATCTAGTAAAGTTAAGTTGCTTTATACGCCAGGCGTAGAATGGAGCGAAAACGAATTTATTAGACGAAATTTACAAAAAAAAGTATCACACAATACGTGTTATACTATTCGGTCATTTGTCCAAATAGTATAAGATATTTTAAAAAATTTTATAAATAATTTTTCTTTGTCAGAAACAGTGACATGGAAGATGGTTAAAAAAAATATTTGTAAGTGTAGTTAACTGAATAATTAATTAATATAATTACTTATAATATACAGTGTGAGTGTAAAGTATGGAATAAAATTCATTAAATTTTTATCTTTACGAGGATATATTGAAAATTCTTAGCCTACTATAGAACCAAACAAAATTTCAATGTCAAAATATTTTATTACTCAACATATTCTCCTCTTAATTGGATACATTTATTACAGCAAACCTGCAACGTCTCTAGACCTTTCAAAAAAATGTTTCTTCTTGCTCTGCAAACCAGACCTCCACAGCTTCTATTACCTCCTTGTTGGAAGAAAATGTACGACCTTTTAAACTTTTTTCAGTTGAGGAAAGAGGTGATAGTCGGACGGAGCCAAATCGGGTGAATAAGGGGGTGTTCTAGTAATTCAAACCCTAAATCACGAATTTTTTGCATGGCAACATGAGATTTGTGTGCAGGGGCGTTGTCCTGCAAAAACAAAACACCTTTGGATAGCTTTCCGCGTCTTTTCTCTTTAATATTTTCCCGTAGAGTGGTCAGTAATGTCGAATAGTAATCTCCAGTTATTGTTCTACCCTTATCCAAAAATCAATCATGATTACTCCATGGCAATCCCAAAAACTGAAGCAAGAACTTTTCCAGCAGATTTTTGGACACGAAACTTCTTAGGTCTTGGAGAACCAGAGTGTCGCCATTCCATCGATTGTTGCTTTGTTTCTGGATCGTAGAAATGTACCCAAGTCTCATCCATAGTAACAATTCGGTTTAAGAAGTCTACATCGTTTTCAAATCGAGCACAGATCGAACGCGATGCTTCTACCCTTGCACGCTTTTGGTCAACATTCAAACATTTGGGGATCCATTTTGCAGCAATTTTTCTCATGTCCAAATTGACGTGAACCATATGATGAACGCGTTCGTATGAAATATTCAGTGCTTCAGATATCCGTTTTAGCCCAATTCGACGGTCTGATAAAATCATGTCATGAACTGCATCGATATTTTCGGGGACTGACACAGAAACTGGCCTTCCCGATCGGTCATCATCTTCAATGGAAAATTTACCTCTTTTGAAGCTTGCATTCCAATTTTTGACGGTCGCATACGAAGGACATTGATCACCAAGGGTATTAAGCATATCTTCGTAAATCTGCTTACCTCTTAACCCTTTTAAATACAGGTACTTGATGATGGCTCGATACTCCAATTTTTCGATTTTCACAATTTCGGTGGACATCTTTTTCATTTAATTTATTGCGTGACTCTGGTTTACTTTTTGACGTCAAACTTTACACTGACACTTCTAATAAGTTATTGTTCGTTGCTATGGTAACGCAATATTTTGTTTATGCAAAGAACTGGTCTATGCTAACTAGATATCAATACATCCTCGTACTTTTATGCAATTTTCTTCGGACAGGTCAATTTTTATTTTTAAATTTCCATCTTTTGGTATAAATCAACTCTTTCTATCTCCACCAGTAGTGACGCAACAGAGAGCAACTTGAAAATTTTAAATGACAATGGGGGTCAAAAGTTACATTTTCGGAAAGACTATTTCATCCTCTATGCAGCAATGTAAGCACCTTCAACATCGGTCGATTAGAATAGGAAAATTAAAAAAATTACTTTGAATATTTTTTAGCATTGATATTAATGTCTGCTTGTATTTTTATTAATAATAATCGAAACAAGCAATAGTTTTCTGAAAGCATCATTCAAATCTTTCTTTAGGTTATTTCTTTAGGTATAAATTATTATACGTTTGTATCCCAACCAGTGGCGGCGTTTGAAAGACAATAAAGATAAAAGGTTACATATTTTGTTAGATCGTTTATCTTCTATTGAGCAGTGTAACCACGCTTTACTTAGGTCGATTAGAACAAGAGGAAAATAACCTTGAAAACATTAAACAAACAATACAAATAAATCATTTTAATGGAGAAGATGTTTAAACTGAGCTTCGCTAATACCCTGATAGATAGCCAAACCATGTTGAAATTTGTTTCGATCATTCCGAATCATCTGTGGTGTAATTTGCCTAATTGCGTGTTTAATTCTTGCCTTTAAGTCATCGATGTTGTTAGGTTTTGTTATGTATATTTTGTTTTTTAAATGTCCCCATAAAAAATAATCGCAGGGCGTCAAATCCGCTGAACACGAGAGCTATCCCAAGGGCCCTTGACGCCCAATCCAACGATGAGCAAAAGTATCGTCTAAAAGTTACGTACTAGTCTAGCATAGTGAGATGACGCTCTATTTTCTTGGTAAGATAAGGAATGATGATGTAGCAAGTCTGTATCATTTGGAAGTGGGTGTAATTGCGCCAGTTCGGGAACCGACTCGTCTCACAAAAACTCTAAATACATTTCTCCTGTTAAATTATCTTCAAAGAAATAGAGACTTAAAATTTTGTCTTCTACTATTCCCGCCCAAACATTAACTTTTTGGGGGTGTTGCGTATAATGTTGTCGCGTCCAGTGAAGATTTACAAGAGCCCAGTATCGCTAATTTTTACTCTGACGTATTCCATTTTCTAAAGCTAATTCACGGGTTGTTCTATGTAGATTTTCTTGCAGGGCAATTAACGTATTAAGCCTAGTATCAACAAAAATCTTTGGGCGCCCAGTTTTAGGCCTGTCTCTAACATTTTCTTTTTTCCAGAACTTGGTTTGTAATTTACTGACTACCGATTGAGTGACAGTTTGGCCAGGATATTTGTTATTAAATAAAGTGCAGTTTTTCGTCTGTGGGCGGCTTTTATTATCACAACCAAACATAATCAAAATTTCAATCCTTTCTTTTTCAGTTAACCGGGCCATTTTGTATAACTTGATAGATCTAAGGTAATATGGCAGTTTGTTCAAATTTTGACTGACAAAACTGATTCATATTAAAGTAGTACCACAATAATAGTGCAATAAGCAAAAGCAAAACATTCCACAAAAAAGTATACAGAACAAAACCTGACAACACCAACGACTTAAAGGCAAGAATTCGACACGAAACTCGGTAAATTACACCACAGATGATTCGAAATTTCGAAACGAATTTGAACATCGTTTGGCCATCTGTCAGGTTGAGCATCTTCTTCATTACATGATTTATTTGTATTATTTGTGTAAGGTTTTCAAAATCCTATTGTTTCCGTTTGTTATAAACAAAAATTCAAACAAAAATAATTAGTGTTGAAGAATATTCAAAGCTTTTTGTTTCTTGTTTTAATCGCCCAATTTGATAAACAATTACATTGCTAAATAGAAGATAAAAAGATCTTTCCGAGTGCCAAAACAAGGTTATCCTTTTTTAATGGAACTCTTTGTATATTTTTACGTATTGGGATTCCTTGGGAAATTGTAGCTTTTTTCGTGTATAATATTCTATACCTATCTTCAACTGTTTACGAAATATTGACGTTCAATGTTTGCATTTTGTTTCGGTATATGTATCTTGATCTCCCTGTGTATTAAAATTTTAAAACAAAACTTGCGCAGTTAAAAAAAGTAAACGACGTGTCCGATGATTTCTCTATAAATTCATCACCTGGATTTTAATCGAAGTTGTTCTTTTCATCATGAACGCACCTTATATGATTTAAGATATAAACAACTGTCAAAAAATAACCTACGAGCAAATACTAAACGATACAACCTTTGAATTTAAATTCTACTGAAAATATTAATAAAAATTGTGCGAATATTTCGTTTCATTGATTTTCGTTTTAACACAGTTCTTCATAAAATGTGTTCCTTTTAAAACGCACCGTAACATGTAAATTTTTGCCGCTAGAAAATTGCATTTGATATACATTTAAGCTTGTATGGAATATAATATGAGCCAACAATATTTTGTTATCATAAATTACTGTAGAATTTCTTACCTATTAATTTTTAACAAAAAATGATGAATAAACTCCGAACGAATCGAATGTTAATCGTTTGTTTAAAACATAATTTACTTTGCAATAATTTATTCACTTGTTTGAAGTTTTGCAACTTTTCCTACGTCATTTCATAAAATATTTACCGTTCTCGCAAAAGTTGATTAAGATCGTTGCTGCAATAGATTGACTTAGTTTTCTAAAGATATCAACTTTTACAACATGCAAACCCAAGCGTGTACTTTTTTGTTGCAAAAAATGTTTAAAAAAGAAAATTAGAAAATAAATTATACATTGCGATGAAATTTTGTTTAAATAAATAAAAGTTATTTCACTGCCTGATAAATCGAGTATGAGAAACGTCCGGTATAAAAATGACAAGGGAGCAATTCTGTTGATGTATTTTCCATTTCCGTAATTGCTGAAAGTAATATATCAATCTAAAAACAATTACTGCAGCAGAAACAAAGCATGATAACAAAAAGTCTTTGTCGATTGAAAATAAACAATAACAATCGTGCAGTAGTATAATCTTGTTCGACCGACAAATTTAAAGTAATGATTGTAAAATGTACCCATCTGGTCTCATGACGTCAAAGAAAGTGCAAGATTGAGTTGTCGATATTTTATCATATTATCTTTTTTGCTTATCCACGTATTTCTTTTAGAGCTTGAATATATAAATTTAAAGCAATGATGCGAATTGAATCGTCTGTGACAGTCACAACTATATCCTATTTCTTATCATCACAATGTAGGACCTTTTCAATATCTCAGGGGTATCAAATATATTACAGATTACAGTAAAAAACTCATTTGAGTGATTTTTCCACCAGTACAAGATAAAATCTAAGACTGCGCAGCAACTCGAGCGATTGCGTATGAGATATAGATCTTCATTTTTATTACTTCTAATTTCGATTTCATATTTAATATATACTTGTAATTCCAAATTGAGCCTGAAAATTATGATTAAATTACATTTAATAATTTTAAGTAAATTGACGTTATCGTAATCACTTTATCCGAATAATAAATAGTTTGATATTTGATGATTTAATGCTACTGTTCGATAATTGGAGTTGTCAGTTTGGGGTATATTGCAATATAGGATAACACACAAAGCCAACAGTTCTAATTAAGGAAAGTTCTATTCTCGGCACATCAACCGACCGTCAAGAATTACTGTAATAATCCTACACTCGTTCTTTCTATATTAGGTTTTGTAGGTTCACAAAAAAACATCCGTCGTATAAAACTTATTAACGTAGCAATTACACTTAACTTTATCATAGGAATTATCTTTGGCGTCAATATTGCTGTTATAATTCAAACTAAAATCTCGACCTTTATTTTCTAACAACTGCAAGTTTTTTCCATAGAATGGCTCTCATTCATTACATTTGATAACAATATATTTTTTATCAATTACACCTTTATCCATATGCTTTCGAACGTCGCAGAATAGTTATTTAGATAGAAGTTGAAGTTAATTTAGGTAGAAGTTTACAACCCAAAGTTTGAAAGCGAAAGTTTGGAAAAAAATCGAACTCTAAGTCTAGTATTTTCTTCTTCATTTATGGACAGCTTTCAAGAATTGAATGATTTACACGTGTCAGCTTTTCTCTTTGCATGCTTATTAAGAATTAGCTGAATCTTAATCTTATCACAATTTTACATTCAGTTTGTAATGCATTGCATTCTTTCATTTTCGGCTAGGATAGGATAACCTCTACATAAACCTCCGTGTGTTAAATCCAAAAATTACAAAACTTAGATTGACTTTTCTTGCCAGTATTTTTTTTTGTTAATTTAAAGCAACCATTTTGGGTTGCAATTTTTAATTGAATATGTGCTAAGAGTTATTAAAAGTAATAGACACCTGAAAAAAAATGGATAGAAAATGGGATTGTGAATCAAGAAGTTTTTTATGGTTTTTTATATTGACTACTTTTAATTAATTATTAATTATGTAATCAACCAATCAGAGAAGTAGTTTAGCAGAACCCAGCAAACACTATACGTCTTGTTACGTTTGTGAACGACACTTACATGCAATGGCAATTACATTAGCTGACTACTTTTTTGTAACATTTTGACTTCGGATCAAGTGCTGTTGTAGGCTACATTACAAATTTGATGATTGTAGACGTAGATGTTATGTATGAAAATGAAGGTTTTAATTGCGTGTCAGTAACGCTATGCGTCTGCTGCACCATACCTATCATGTGCGTTTGTTGATTACATTTTTTATACACTTTAGATTCATGACTGTTTGAAGTATGGCCACCTATGATAACAACGGTTTTCAATTGGAAGTATATTGCTTTGTTTATAATGCAATTAACAGTACATTCAATGTGGGATATATAGCCATCCAAGTTGTGCGGAAAAGAAGAAGTTTAAAACTCAAATAATCAAATCAAATGAGATAAAAAGATATATGTTTACAAAAAATTACTCACAAAGCAGAAATTGTTAAGTTTTGTTTACTTGATTCATGGGATGAGTACGCTTAACATAATTATTTATTCGTATGGTACATCTTAAATATTGTATTGTGATGTAAGTGTTATGTATGATGCCCCAGAAGATCAGTATAAACCTGTATAGTGTGGTGACGAAATCGTGTGCAATAGTGGATTGGCTCGTCTTGGCAAAGCATTTACTTCAAGTTTAGGAAAACCACTAAAACCTAAACATGCCAACTCTTACCCACCCTAGTGTTCACATGTAATAATATTAATGAAGTGTGTAAACATTATAGAAGGTAAATAAGAACATTAAATATAACAGCACAGCCATTGCATGACGACATATAATTGGCCGGTCCAAGTGCCAGTCACGACAATGACCAAAAGATAGTAGATTAAAGGAATAACAAAACAAAATGATGGAGATGTCTTTCAGATTTGTAAGCCATCATATAGCTTCATCCGTTAAATTATGAATGTTTAAATTAACTTATGTAACCGTAATTGTACTGAAAGTATGTTTAACTGTTTTTTCAAAAAGTTTATGTACCATTATAATAAAATTTTTCCGTTAGTTAAAGAATGGTTAAAGTCAGGTCTAAAGTAATTCTTGAAATAAACGGATAACACAGGAAATAAAAAGTTTTAAAAATTGTACGAGTATATAAACAAAACTACCAGACACACTTATATTAGACGCCCAAAATAAACAAAAATCGGTACCTGTTTTAAGTCAGACACGACAGAAAAAAATAATACATATTTTTCTGAAATTGATACTAATATTGTAAACACACTGCTCTCAATTTCCGTAAAGAAACGCTTAAAAAATAACAATCAAACTATGTTTTCACAACCAGTCACTCGTATGGAAATTATATCCGTTACTAACTATTTACGTTCAAGCAAAGCTCAAGATTTATAAGGGTTTTCTACACATTTTATTAAGCAAAGTGATATGCGAAATTATCGATCTATAAGCATTCTTCCGGTTTAAGAGCTGTTTAATCGGTTACACACATAATAAGACATACAAAACAAAAGATATGTCAGTATCAATACAGAATATCGTGCTCCTTTGTTGATATTACACACATATAAATATAAATTAACACAGCAAACAGGTAATAGTTAAACCTAGATAGCCATTGCTATTGAGTGAGACGGGTCCATATCCTTCTTGAGCGACGAATTTATCCCGCTAACTAGGCACACAGAGCGTGTGGATTCAAATGTAACAATGAGTAAATTATCTATAAGCGCCACCTTGACTTATAACGTACTTCATCAAACTAGTCAAGGTTACTTTGATAACAATACGAACAAACAAGATAAAAAACCGTCGAGTACAAGTAATTTGTCTAGCGACATAAAGTTTTTCACCATTAAACATATAGTTATCTTGAGATAAGATACTTATACTAGAATCACATACGTGTATCAGTCATTAAAGCGACCTTTTGGAGCGTTCGACATAAATAGTTCCCAGTTATAGTTAACAAACGGTTTGGTACTGGTAATTCGATTGTTCATACACACGCTAATATTAAAATAACTGTAAACCAAAGCACTGGTGGCAAATTAGGTCGGCGACACAGTATTGAAGGAAAGCCCTTTCCGGTGTTAAGATGATACACCCCAACGTCGCTAGTCCCCGCTATCTTGCGTGACAAAATTCTAACCGGCACCTCCGAACAGCATAGGTTTATTTCCGAATACCACTTGCTCGAGTACAAGTAATGGTCAGCGGTTAATCCTTCCAATTACAACAACATAAGGCAGTAACGGTTCTAGAAAACAACCCATATATTCTGGGCGTAATCATATCCTAACAGACATCAAACAAGGTACTCTCGGAAAATACGATCGGACCAACAAACTGTAATAATTAGAAAAACCCAATGCAGCGAACTATTCGCCAAGGGGTGAAATATAGGTCAGTAAGCTCATCTGCAAACGCTTATTCTAAACAACATCAATTTCTCATTATATATCCGGTGTACTTTACCTTTCACAACAGGCGGATGGTTATAACAACTTCAGATTAATCCATCACTCGTGTTTAGAATTTCCTTTTGCAGTTTTGTACAAACACGACTGTCCTCGTTGCCAGTCAAACACAAAGTGAAAGAACGTGAAACAAACGCAATTGAATTTAGATGTCGATCTTGTCCTATTAAACTCGCAGTGAAAAAAGACAGGGCCGTAATAAGCAAAGTAACACGTATGCAGGAAAATTTTAACGTTAGAAAAGTAAAAAGTAAACGTGAATTTTTATCGTAACAAACTATAGGTACTCATATTTTTGTAAATTTTGACTAAAATTTACTTAAGACTACAAATCTGAAAATCTTATCAAAAACATCATAATTATTTTTATTCTTTGTTTAAATCTTAGTCTAAGCTCGTCTTAAGTTCAGGTCCTAAATAATTTTTTTCACTAAGCAATCTATCTTGTCCGATAAGCAACCCGGTTTTCGACAAGCAACAAACACGGACACTGCCCTAAATGATATTAACCCCTATTTATTGAACCTTAAGGATAAAAATATCCAGTTATAGGAACATTTGTAGATTTATCTAAAGCATTTGATTACGTTGACCACGGGTTGCTTTTGGATCAAATGATTTGCTACGGAATTAGAAGAATTGCGTTTAAGTAGTTTCTACCTTATCTGTAGAATAGAACACAGTGCTTAACTTTCAACGGTTTTGTCTCAAGCGAAAAAACAATAAACGTAGGTGTTCCACAAGGGTCTATATTAGATTCAACGCTGTTTGTGTATACAGAGCAATCTAAATTAAGTGTTCACTATTGGTAACTGTGTTATTATTAAAGCTACAAAGTCGATTAAATAGGCAAACTAGTCTTTTCTACTGATTACAATGTCGAAAACAGAACAACAATTGAGCATCGCGTTCTTGAATTATTTCAAAAGTTTTTTTTAAATTGAACACAATTTTAAAAATTAAAAATTTTTCTTATTACATATGCCAATATTTATTACTAAATTGATTAATTAAAAACGAGGAATGTATAATAACAACAGTTATAACATTTACAATCAAGTAGCCATAGAATCAATTTTTGCAGTTTGAAGATCAAGTAGTTTATGAAACAAAATAGCATAATAGCATAGGCTTCATTAGTATCTATTGTCCGACTGTCAAAACACAATAATTGGTGCATTTAGTTGTTGTGAACGTTAATATTATTCCATTAAAAATGCCTTTTACGCATCTTGAAAAATGTGATATGTTGGAAACTTACCTACATGATTTGCAATGAAAATTGTCAAAGAACACTGCAACGTTATGAAGAATTATTTCCTGACTGTAAAGTGCCGAATAGACTTTACTTTTTACGCCTATATCAAAGATTTAGAAGTAATAGAAGCGTTTTTCACGTAACAAATAAAAAAATAATTATATAGTGTCAAAAGAAACTGAAATCTTCGTATTGCCATATTTCAAAGCGCACCCAGATAATTCTATAAGAGATTTGTCAAAAGAAAGTGAAATTTCTTTTAACAGCATCCAACGCATTTAGATATCATGTAGTTCAAACGTTAGAACCACTTGACAATGCCAGGAGAAAAAGATTCTGCGAGTGGTTTATTAATAAATGTGCTCAATATCCAAAGTTCTTTAGAAATATTATATGGAGCAATGAGGCAAATTTCCACGTAACCCTCAGAGACGGTTTAGTTTTAATGTTTGGTGTGGTTTGATAGGTTCTAACGCTATTGGACCATTTTTCTATCGTGGAACACTGATAGGGCCACAAGACATTCAGTTGTTGTCAACGATTTTAGAAGACTTTTTAGATGATGTAAAACTCTACCGTCGCCAAAAAATGTATTTTCAGCAAGATGGGGCGCCGGCCTGTAATACAAATCGTATTAGAACATTCTTACAAAATTGTTTTGGCCCCCTTGTTCACCAGACCTAACACCGCTCGATTTTAATTTTTGGGCCCATTTCAAAAATGAAATTTACAAATTCCGATATAATACAGTAGACGAATTGCAAAATATAGTTACAAATGCAATTAATTCTATTGATGGTAGAGCGGTCCTTAAAGCAACACCCAGCGTTTTGAAACAATACCAAAAGTGTATTGGACAAGAAGGCTCTGTTGTTGAATACCTCATCTAGTTCTAGTTAATTTTAGTGTTAATTTATTTTTAGAATATTTTCAAGTTTTATTAATAAACCACAAAATAATCGTGGTAGTACATATGTTAATATTTATTTTTTTTCAATTCCAGAGTACAGTACCTAAATAATACGTTATTACAAATAATTTCAATTTTGTTATTATATAATCCCATGCTCATAAAATTGTAACGCATTTTTTTTTAATCTATTTAGTAATAAATCTTGGCATATGTAATAAGAAAAAATAAATTAATTTTATGTTCTATGGCTACTTGATTTTTAATTTTTAAAATTGTTGTTTTATTGATATCTCGATTATTTTCAATTATTTTAAAACATTTTATAGGAGTTTTTTTATTCAGAATTAAATTTTGCATTGATTGCTGTAAGATATACAGAGTGCTCCATTAAAAAAAGTATAACTTTTGAAATAACTCAAGAACGAGATGCTCAATTGTATTTCTGTTTTCGGCATGGTAATCAGTGGAAAAAACTCTACTTGTTTGTAGCTTTAATAATAACAGAGTTACCAATAGTAAACACTTAATTTAGATCACCCTGTATACAGCATTACTCTAATGTAACATATGCTGATGATACCAGAATAATAGCAACTAGTACTATCGCACCAGAGTTGATAAAATTCGGTAAAACCATATTTACGGCATTAAAGAAATGATTTACACGCAATAAATTGTTACTAAATACAGATAAAACGTATTGTCTATTTTTCAAAAATTAAAAATTTAAATTAAGTTATCCAGACTCCATCGATACTGGAGATGATAAATTAAAGGTAAAGTCCTATTCAAAACTTTTAAGAGTCAGAGTAGATAGTGATTTAAATTGGGAATCTCAGACTAATCTTCGATGTAAAAATCTAGCAACTCGTTGCTATACTATAACAGCGCTTACTTTAAAATGCTCCTTGCACATATTGCGGTGATTGCGTTTTGGTGTAGAATAACATAATTTTATATTGAATGTGAACATGAGACTTTAATTATTGTTATTATCTTTTTAATTATTATCATTTAACAATATCTTAAGCGCTGGATTCTTATAATAATAATAACGTGGTTTATGATTTAAAAAATTTAATTTATAGAAAAATAATCAAACGTATAATTCCTACAAATATGAACGTAATCCTAAATAACGTTATGTGCACTACATTTCCGCAAGCAATAATTTGTTACAATTTTATTTAATTTGAAAACACAGATCTAAATATCCTAACTTAAACTAACCTTGTCCATTTATATTTGTCGTGTACGTGCGACCTTCAACGGCTTCTTTGCAGTGACCTTGTGACCCTGGATTGCTTCATCAAATATTTCTTTTTCTTCCATTTCTCTTTTAAGTTTTAAATTGTTTATGCTTGTTCTTCACCAACAACTTTATTTAATTTTAGATTTACTACAACTTCGCGGGCTTTTCAACTAATGCGCGGGCTTTTTCTACGATGCGCTGCTTTGTTTCGATTTTAAAACTAAATTTTAATAACTGGGTTAATTTATTTTATAATTATAACACTTCTTTTTAATAATTAACAAAGAACATTTTGTATTAATTGTTTTATGCACATTTAAACGAATTTTTGTTTTACACAAACGTGCTGCACGAGCATTAGCAGGCCTTACGTCTTGCAAATTATGCGTAAATAGCATTTCAAAACTTGCTGATTATAACGTTGACACAACTCTACATATTTGAGATGCTAGTATTTGTTGACAAGTACAAAAAGAATTTGAATTACATAACCTAAATCATAAGCACAATACACGATTTAAAAACAACATACAACTGCCTAAAGTTAATACTGTAACATCCATAGAGGAGTTATGCAACTTGTACAATTAAATCCCAGGCTCTATCAAAATGAACTCGATTAATTAATTTAAAAAGCACGTGAAAAACCATCTTCTTAAAATATTTATCTATACCGTTGACAAACTCAAATGGCGATCTCACAGTTAGTTGAAAAGAAATTGGCTTTACACTAAGATGGTATATTGTTTGATTCCAATCTTCATATTGTTGACATATTTACTTTTATGCCCTAATATACACACTTTTTTAATATTTTTTACTTATATCTTTTATATTTTATTTGTACATGATGGTAAATATTTTGAATTTTGAAATTCACGTTACTTTCGGTGATAGGTGACAGTAAACGTTCAGTAAGTTATTGTTCAAAATGACCTAATAAAATTTTAACAGTACAGATTTTTTATTAGAATTTTCCAATTAAAAAAATAATTAAAATTCGTACAGTACATTTGATATTATAAAATAGGTACCCCCGTTCGTCTAAAAACTTTTCCTTTGAAATGAAAAAAAACATTCAACTGACATAAAAATTAAATTTTAATTTGAAAAGTAGATTAAAGGCATGTTCCATACAACTGATTTGCACATTTATAAATTTTTAAAGGATTATATTTTCTGTATAACTTACGTCACCGGTTACTGCTACTTTTTTTCTAATTTTATGAATATGTAAATTTCTCATCGTACTAAATCCACTATTAACGCCAACTGCCACCTTCGAGTAATAAACACAAGATAAAATTACTCCCGACATAATTACATTTGTTTACGTCAATTCATTGAATTCCATTTGTTGAGAGTGACTTTAACATGCATTAAAAATTAGAAGTTTTATTTTTTACATTAGAATTAAATTTGTACTGTTATGTGTCTGATTTATAGAAAATTATTTATTCGTGCTTTTAGAAATAACCGAATGTGTTTTTAATGTAAAATTTTGCAACGTGATACGTGTTTCAATCAGACGCAACTTATAAATTACACAGATTTAAACCATCCTTTATATTGCGTTAAAATCACTTAACCATTAAATTTGCTGTATTGTTATAATTAATATCATTCGATTGATAGTTCTGTTTGTGTTCTAATATTTGCGTATAAATCACACAGCAAAATTTCAATTAATCATCTATAGCTTACTGTTTACGACGTCTACAATATTAAATGTGTTAGACTAATATTTTATTGAATTCAGTGAAACAAACATAACAACTTTTTGTGTTGTTAAGTAAATTGGGGGTTATAAAATTGAACATAATTGTTTACTTGCAAGAGGTTACACAACTTAAGGCCCATATAATGCAGTAGTATTTAAGCTAAACTACGAGGGTCTATTGAAAAGTAATGCCTCCACCCCTCTAAAACCGGTTGTAGTCGACAGAAATGAATGAAACAAGTCTTAAAATGAAGAAAAACTATATTAAATACATTGGCATAATCACTTTTCAACATAGTCACCGTTAACACTAATACATTTCTCCATTCGTAAAATCCATTTGTCGAACGCGTTGACGAAAAATTCAGGACTTTTTTTTCGGATCCAACCTTCAATAAAATTCTTCACGGCGTCGTCCGAATCGAAATGAATGCCTTTAAGGTCTTCCTTCATCAGTGGTAGTTTTGAAAAGGCTCAAATATTTTTAGAAGTATTTTATGGCACATATAATTTTCATTCACAATTGACCAAACGTCAAAAATATATTAATATACAGGGTGTTCTATTACGATTAACTAAATTGTGGTAGATTTCCGAGATTGAAAGTTTGACCAATATGACTAAACCATGACGATTTTAATGCTATTTTACTTACTGCTATTGTTGTTTAAATAAATAAATGACAAATTCAAAAAAAATAAATTCGCATAATAAAACTATTTTTATCAATCACAATTTGTTGCATATAAAAAATCTCAAAAGACTATTTAACCAAAAGTTGCCTCTAGATTTTCTACTTAACGGAAAAGGTCACTAACTTATCTACGTAATAATACTATGATTTTATTACCCGCACAAAATTGACCATGTAACTACATTTTTATATGTATACCTTTCATTTTTCATTCTTAAGTTTTGGTTACATCATTAACATATTGATGTCCGATTTTATGTAAAGATAATTTTTTTTCTAATTTACGATTTTAATGGGTTTCAAAAGCATGTGAAGATTGACAAGCGTTATGTATGGATTTAACTTCATATTTTTATCTACAACATGCTGACTCGATAAACTTGGTTTTACTTAAAATAGATTAATCTTACTCTAAAACTAATAAAAAATGATAAAATGCCTCATTTTACGAAATTTTCAACTTTTTTTATCTTAACCTTTTCGAAGCAATTACAAGCAAACCCGCACAAGCAAGTATCCAACTTAGGGTGCCATCCTTATTGTAAATTGCAAAATTCATTTTCGGCCACAAATTATGAAAATGGCCGTTTTTGTGATTACAAGGGTGTATTAATCTTGGGTATGAATAACTAAAGTGTCTGAATAATATTTTCTGTTAACCGCAACCCAGTAGCCCAAACGATTTTTGAATCCTTCATTAACATTTTGCTGCCAAACGTTTCGAACTTTGTAAATTCCATCAATTATTCTTTCTCTAAAACATTTTTTGTGGACCATTGATTTTAAATGACCCTATAAACAAGGAATCTATGGATGCCAGATCAGGTGAGAAAGGGGTCTGTCTACCAATTCACATGTTTGGAAATATCTTTTGCTTTGCTTTTCGTTGTCGATAACATGTTCTGCCCTTTTTGTCAAGGTAATGTTTTATCGCTTGTCTGATAGCACTTTTTCTACAGGGTGTCCCAATATTTTGTGTACATAGAGCTACTGTAGGTTTCTGGGACAAAATATACCGATTTAACCCAAATTACGTTAGTCCAAAAGTTGATAGTTTCCGAAATACAGAGCCTCAAAGTTAATATTTTTTATTAGTTTTCATTGTTTTCTTAATAACTGTACTATTTTCACGAAATTGAGTACTCGATGGTTTTTGGATGAGAATTTAAAATCCGTTCTGATTTTTGTGTTAAATTGGAAGGGGCCCCACCTACCCCCCTTTTTTACATTTACAATGTTCTAATTAAAAAGTTTAAACGTGTATTTAATAAATGTTGCTCCGAGCAACAGTTTCTGAGATAATTGGATTGCTTTATTTTTAATAAAATAGACAAATTTTCCATTGCCTAACTTCACACTTTATCAGGCTTAGGACTGGTCTAAATTCTGTTTAATGGCCAACGGGCAAACAACAATAATAAATTTAAAGACCAAAAAGTTAACAACAGAAATAATGTAAAAGCAAACTGGTCAAGAAAATAAAAGATAAAGAAAAAATCTTATCGCTAACTTAAGTGGTCTTGGTTTTCCAATAAATGTTGAACACACTCAATTAGTAATTTTGACCAGTCCTAAGCCTAGATAAAGTGTAAAAGAACGCAATGGCGAATTATTCTATTTAATTAAAGATAAAACAAAAACTGTTGCTTAAAGTGACATTTATTCAGTATACCTTTGGGGCAGAAGAAATTGAAGTATAAAAATCTTAAAATAAAAATTTCATACAGGAAACCACAAAAAAGACATTTTAAATGTAAAAAAAGTCCTGCAAGTAAGACCTCCTGCAATTTACAACAAAAACGAGAACCGATTTTGAATTCTCACCCCAAAAAAAATCACGAGTACCCAATTTCGTGCAAATAGTACAGCTATTAAGAAAATTATCTAAATTCTAAAACTATCAACTTTTGAACTAAGGTAATTTGGGTAAAATCAGCATGTTTTAGTCCCAAAATCTAGCGTAACTGGACAGTGCGTTTCTGAAAATAGGTGGTATGTATTTGAGTACTAATTGAAAAACAGGTTTCTATAGAAGCAGCTAGGCAACTTAATTTACATTTAGATACAAGAAATGGCAGCGTTGCCACATGCAAAATCATTAATCTGCGGCACCTGCGAGGCCATCTATTAAATCTAATAAAAAGTAGCACCCATTTTCAGAAACGCACTGTATGTACACGGAATATCGGGTCACCCTGTATAAAAATTTGCCAAAATTAATGTTTTTAACAATTTTGATTGAATAAAGATTTTTTTGCATTTCAAACCATTTTTCTCAAAATTATTATGAACATATCAAGATTAATGCACCATTATAACCACAAAAACTTAGTAGGTTTAAATTCGTCTAACTTCAAAAGATAACGCACCAGTCCAAAAAAAGAATTCAGATAGACTGATTGACTTATAATAATTTTAATCTTTTACGGTGAGTCACATCATATTGTTGTTAAGTTTGAATTTATATATATGACATTTAAGCCCATTTTTTTGGGACAACCTGTACGACGCGTTTTTGACTCTAAGACATTTTTTGGTACAAATACGATTCCTAATAAAATCTTTTAGGGCAGAGCGTTTGGCATTAGAACCTAACTCTTCACCCCAAAAGATCAAACAAAGAAATGTTTATGTAGAAAATTTTTGGTGATAATTCTGTACTCAAAATTTTTAAATAAGTAAAAAAAGGAAGCTTTTAGTCGTCCAATACAATTTTATTATTAAAATTTATTAAAGTTGAAACTAGTTTCGACCTATCAAAATATATCTTATGAGGTCATCTTCAGTTAATAGCAACTAAAATTAAAATTACAAATTATTATAACAATCGACAGTAAAGTTTCTTAAGTTTGACTTACCAAAAGGTATGAGTGGAATTGGGTGTTAAGTTTATATTTATAAAATCAACGGTCATTATTGTTTTTTGTTTTCTGTTTCGTAAAAATTTCCGAATTTTTGAGAAAAAGGAAGCCTTCTATGTTGTGTAATACATTTAAAAATTTTTGAAAAAACCGTGTGAAAAACGGTACGGAGACTGGTATAAAGAAATTATTTTAAAGTTAAAAACGTTGTATACTAACATGACGAACATGACTAGAAAGTGAAAACTTAACTTGTACATGTTGTTAATCTAATGAAGGTTAACATTCACAATGATTAAGACGCTTAAAAACAAATAGTGAAAATCCGTAAGATGGCAGGGTGTCAGGATTTGGCGCCAAATATGAATTTTATATATATAGGGTGTCTCGTAACTAGGTATAATTTAGTATAAGTGGATCAAACATGATTTGGTCATTTAAAAGGAGGTTTTTGTTTGTAGTATTAATGTATATGATTTCTAAAAGATCAAGTAGATGTCTATTTTTATAATTTGTTTGGAAAGGATGGATTAGGGAATAACTACTTACTGTGTGGCCGGAGTCGAATATGTGTTGTGCAACAGTTGATTTGACTAAAGACTGATTAAGTCTATATTTAGAAGGATTATTAATGTATCTCATGTGTTCAGATAAACGGGTATTAAAGGTTCTACAGGTTTTGCCAAGGTAAAATTTGTTGAAAGAGCATACCAATTTGTATATGCTACTGTTGTCATTTTTGTCGTGAGTGTCTAATGTAGTTGTAAAATTTTTGATAAATTAGTTGAAGAACTGGAACAGATTTTGTATTCATGATATTTTTCGATATGTTTTTAAAGTTATTCATTTTTTGTGCCAATTCAGCAATATAAGGTGTTGATAGAAATTTAATGTTTTCTTTGTCATTCAAGAATTTAGTATGAGTTAAGGTAGTGAATTTTTGGATGTTGTGTTTAAAAAAGAATTTTGAATAAAGGTTATAAACTACTGTAAAGGAAAATTATTACATTTTGTTAAATAAAAATTGTATCTAGTTCTTTATTGAAATTAAGGTTATTCAAAGGAGTGGTGAAAAGTCTGTTAAAAAGAAATTGAGGGAAGCTAATTTGTAGCTGTGAAAATGATTGGAATTGTATGGAATAATCTGAGTTGTGGTTGTAGGTTTTCTATAAATATCGAAAGAAATTGTATTGTTGTTATCTAATATGACAAGAATATCTAAAAAGGAGACTGTTGTTATTAGTATTCGGTAATTCTAAAGTAAATTTGATGCGGGGGTGTATACTATTGATGAAGTGAAAAAATGAATAAATTTCATCTAATGTATCATCGAAAATACAAAAAATGTCATCCACGTAACGTTTCCACAATTTGATATGTTGCTTGAATACGGGACTTATGGTGATGTAGTTTGATTCTAAGTGATCCAAAAATATCTCGGCCAAAAGTGGAGAAAGAGGTGATCCCATAGGGATATTGGTTATCGAGACAGAATTTTGTTAATTTGAGAAGATCATAAGTTACGTAATCCGAAAAAGTACTATTTGAGAGAAGGTTTGATATTAAAGGTGTTATTTCACTTGGAGGAATCGAGGGGAATAGATTGCTAATATCAAACTAAATGATAAATATTATTGTATGAGGTATTAATTGGAGATGTTGTATGTGTTTTATTAATTCATTAGTGTTTTTAATTGAATGAATGGGTTTGAAATTGATTTTATTGGTGAAAATATTGACGAGAAATTTTGAAATAAAGTATAAAGGAGAGTCAGTATAGATGACTATTGGTCTTATAGGGCGATTATTTTATGAATTTTTGGTAAACTATATAATGTAGGTAGTTTTGGGTTAGTGGGTCTTAATTTTTGTGGATGTGAGTTAAAAAATTTTACGAATTTTCACTATTAGTTTTGAAGCGTCTTAATCATTGTGAATGTTAACCTTCATTAGATTAACAACATGTACACTCATGAAATTTAAAACTTGGACACCACAATTTCTGTAAACAAAAGTTTGTCACATTTTTAATTAACTTAAAATATGATAACTCATAAAATATACATTTTGTAAGGACTAAATATTATGAATAGAGAGTTTAATGATTTTTTTTTAATAATTTACAATAATTAGTAGGTTAGATTTATTTAAAAATAAGTAATAATCAGTCAACCCAAATAACCATGTTTAGTTTTTTGATTTAATTTAAAAGTTATTGCTTGTAGACGTTTTTTAAATCAAAATTATTTCTAATTTTATTTTGTAAACATTTCCTAAACAAAATTTTGATTCGATAATTAATCGAGCTATGGTGTTTAATTAGCGATACCTTCAAATATATTCTTTAAAGAAAAAAATTAAGTAAGCAACGTAAATTACCTATTTTCTAAAACGTGCTTAGTGTAATGATTCATTCTACAGTCCTTCTATAAGATAACCCCTGCTGAGACTACCTGCTGTTAAAATTGTAAATGATACCCTTAAGCCCGCTTCACAATGTGCAAACTTTTGTTTACAGAAATTGTGGTGTCCAAGTTTTAAATTCCATGAGTTAAGTTTTCACTTTCTAGTCATGTTCGTCATGCTAACGGGTGCCCCAATAGAAGTGATAGGTTTTCTAATAGGGGATATCTAGACAGCTGTTAAAGGTACAAATGTCATCCAGCTGTCAAAATATTCAGTAAGGTTTGACAATTCATCATGCATCGTTTCACGCTTCCCGATGCGGATTGTGGCATGGCGGCATCATCGGTCCTTATTTCGAAATGAGGAAGGAAACACCGTTACGACCAATGGGCCACGCTACCGAGCGATGTTGGAAAAATTTCTGTGGCCAGAGCTCGATAACATCGATATTACCGACATGTGGTTCCAACAGGATGGAGCCACGAGCCACACAAGCGACGCAACGCTCGAAGCTGTTCGACAGAAGTTTGGCGACTGGATCATCACCAAACGAGCGTTCATCGATTGGCCACCGCGATCGTGTGATTTGACACCTCTCGATTATTTTCTTTGGGGGTACATCAAGTCATTGGTCTACTCCAACAAACCAGCCACTTTGGATGCCCTCGAAAACAATATTCGAGTAGCCATCGACGCCATAACGCCGCAAATGCTCGAAAATGTCATCCGAAATGGACCGACCGCTTGAAACACTGCCAGCGAGCCCGAGGCGGACATTTGAATGATGTGCTATTCCATACATAATGTCATGGATGTAGCTTCAAAATAAAGCCAAAACCAATTTGATATCTCAAACTGTTGTTGTTTTATTTAAATTTTTTTTCCTATCGTTCTTATTGGGGCACCCGTTAGTATATAACGTTTTTAAGTTTAATATAATTTCTTTATACCAGTCTCCGTACCGTTTTTCACACGGTTTTTTCAAAATTTTTAAATGTATTATTAATAACATAGAAGGCTTCTTTTTCTCAAAACTTGAAACTTTTTATGAAACAGAAAACAAAAAACAATAATGACCGTTACATTTATAAATATAAACTTAACACCTAATTCCACTCATAAATTTTGGTAAGTCAAATTTAAAAACTTTACTGTCGATTGTTATAATAATTTGTAATTTTAATTTTAGTTGCTATTAACTGAAGATGACCTCATAAGATATATTTTGATAGGTCGAAACTAGTTTTAACTTTAATAAATTTTAATAATAAAATTGTATTGGACGACTAAAAGCTTTTCTTTTTACAATTATACCAATACCGAGAAAAAATGGATCTAAATTTCTTTTCGAAAAAAATACTACTAATATATTTTTTAAATCAAATTTTAAATTTTGTAACTATAGTTAATGTATTTAATTATAAATAGGTATGGAAGAAACCATTGGTAAAATCAGCTTGAAATTTAAAGCAGTGGTGGACAACAAGACAAGGTGAAAATTGATCTCAAAATAGTAAAACAAAATTGTACATTAAACTTCTTAATTAAATGTTGTAACCGAATGCATTCCCGTTGAACTTAACATTTCAATTTCACATTAAATTAACAACTTTTTTCTAGCTTCACGCTTATCACCACGTATACTGGCACCTTGTTAACTTTTAAGTGATTTAAGGAGCAAACGTAGTAAAATTCTCCCTTTATTATAATTTTAGGGATTGTAGATGCAAACATTCGTTACTTGAAAAACGCCTAAATGCCGCGGTCTAAATGTGAACTTCATTTCGTTAAATCCCAGGGACGCGCCGACGAATATTCTTGCAAAATTGTACTCATGGGACGTCTTTTGCATTCTTTTCTAAAGTTATAACTTTTTACCAACGACTTTAAAAGATGTAGATGACTCTCGGATGTCCTATTTTTTTTCTAAATAGGTATGTTCAAGTACGTACTAGAGAAGACAATTTTTGTCTAATGAAATGGGACATATTGAGCTTAGGTACTTAGCCCCTACTTTTATACTTTTTGTGGAAATGTTAAAACCTTTCAAAAATATGAGCAAGAGAAGTATATACTGTCAATTTTACAGCTATATACCATAACAAAATATTAAGATTATCTCATAAACTATTTATTTAGGAATAATTATAGTTACTGGCTGCATGTGTTGGAAATAAACCATAATTACTAATATATAATATATTGAAATTAGAGCAATTGTGAAAAAAAAATTCTGAAAACACTTTTAAACAACAGGGACGTAAGAAATACAGCTTAGTTGCTATAAACACAGCGTTATCACATCTTTAATAAAAACCTGAACGCAAACCTCGGCAAATGTTAGAATGTTTTCAGCGATTTAATTCATCAGCAACTGTTTTTTTTGTAAAAAGACATTGCTTAAGTATCTTTTAATGTATTCTTTACTTTGATATGTATTACGAACAAAGTGATTCAAAAATATTAGTTGAAGAAAGTTCTTCAAACAGGATAAATATTGATATTTACTTATAATCTAATACCGAATATAATCATTTAAACGGTGTGGGTGCCGACGTTGACGTTCCGATCTACGTACAGTTTGGTCTGGCTGATGATGCTCTTCAATTGGTTGCGGCTGATCTGGTTACCAATTTGGGTTACGGCTTCTTCGGGAGACTGGGCCCCCTGCGTATGGATAGTGGGTATTTTCTGGACTTATTTGGATGTTAAGATTGTTAGGTTTTGGGTGTGATATATAAGTAGAAACAATTAGATAATTATTAAACTAGACTATTTTTTGTTGTTTTTGGGATTCTTCGTTATACCCAACTTCAGTACAACGTAGCTGGTTAATATGTCTCAGGCAAGTATATCCCTTGTCGAGTTAAACATGGTAATGCACGCTTCCAACTTTTCGAACAAATATGCTATAAGTCCAGCGTTGGGACCCCGTATAATTCCGTGATAGCACACGTTCTCCCAAGCTTAATGTGCGAATATGTTTCTTTTTAGAGTTGGAGATTGGCCGCACAAATCAAATAAATTTTCATTAACTTTTTTACGTAGTGGTAACGCATGGCTTTTAGCTTAATCTTGAGAATTTGCACATATCTCTCAGCTAATCCATTTGTGGCTGGATAATTTGGAGCTCTGAATTTTTGAAATATACCATTGTTACGACAAACATTAGTAAACTGGTCAGATTTGAAAATGATGGCGTTATCTAATACAAGCACTTCAGGAAATCCATGAGTAGCGAAAATATCTTTTATAATCGCAGTTTTACTTTCTGAAGTGGAAGGTTTTTTCCGAAATTCTAACTTCTGTCCATTTTGACTTGGCGTCCACCACTATTAAGAAATGATGATCTATAAATGGGCCGGTATAATCTATATGGATTCTTTAAAAATTTTCTTCTGGCCTTCCCAATGATGGAGAGGAGCTTTCTTCGGTTCATTTTTATTTTGAGCACATGCTGCGCAAGATGTTACAATACTCTCTATTTTTTTATCAATAGATGGCTAGTAGAAGTATCGTCTAGCTAGATTTTTTATTTTATTTATGTCTAAATGTGTGTAGTGTAATTCTTCCAAAATTTTGGGTTTGAGACACATTGGAACTACATTATGTGACCTCTAAAAATTATGTTTTGATGAAGACTAAATTGTGCGTCATTAATATTACCAGATTTAAATCCATTCTTAAGGTTATTCAATTTATAGTCCTTTTTAGTTTCTTCAGCAATTGTAGAGACAGTAATTGTGGCTGTTGAAATGTGGTTAACAATTTGAGCGTTGACTTCGTCAAATTCTGAGGAAGGATCCGTAGTATTCAGCGGAGCACGAGAAAAATAATCAACATTGGTATTATATTCTCCTTTCTTTTGCTTAATTTCATAATTAAAAGCAGACAAATACTTAACAAACGTGCGGAAGTAATTGCAGGTACACTTGAACTTGGATGAAAAATTCAGACGAGTGGACCATTGTCCGTTGCTAATGTACATTTTCTTGCATATAAATAATTGTAAAGTTTTCTAATATACCAATAAATTGCAAGTGCTTCTCTATCTAATTGCGAATAATTCTGTTCTGAATGCGTTAATGATCTAGATATGAACGCAATAGGTCTTTCGCATCCCTCAATAACGTGTGAAAGTACTGCAGCTATTACCACAGGCATCTGTCGCCAGAATAACTGGGAGATTTGGATTATATGGAATTAAAACCTTATCTGAAGACACTCTACCCTTGAGTTTAATAAATGCGGAGTCACACTTTGCTGTCCAATGAAACTTATTGTTTTTTCTGAAGCAATTGTCTCAGTGGATAAGTAATTGTTGAAACGTCAGGTATGAAACCACTACAATATGTAATGAGGTCAAGAAATTGTTTACCCCAATTTGCGGTTTTTGCGTGGGCCCCTTAAATGCTTTAATTTTCTCTGAGCCTTTGAGATTCTATTCTGTTTTATAACATACCTAGGTAAGAGATTTTCGCGAAAAATGACATCTGAACTGATTTAAGTTCAAATGGTTTTTTCGTAATTTATTTAAAACTGTAATTAGTTGAGTCTTACATTCGTTATAGGTTGAACCAAACACAATTATATCGTCAAAATAAGTTGTAACTCCATTTATGTCCTGGAGGACTTGATCTAGAATTCGATGAAACTCGAAAGGTGCTGTCTTGACTTTTTTGTGCTGAAAGTTGTTGAGTATTTGATGTTGCCATTTTGCTTGGTTCTTGGGAATCGGCCAGGTTTATTCCATATTTTGCTTCTTTTTTATCCATTATCTTTGAATAGTGAGTTGAACAATGACACAAAACATATTTTGTTGTCCTCGTCGCCATTTTAATGTTGTGTCTTTTATTAATTAAAGTGGTCGAGACCAAACAATTCACAACAATAATTAAAAGATAGTAAAAGTAACTTCATTCAAATTCATACACTCACAAAAAAACAGAATTACATTAAAATTAAATTTATTTTTTTTTTTTTTAATTTTTATTTTATTCAAATATTTATAAAAAAATAAAGTTTTTTTTTTTTTAAAGAAAAAAAAAAATAAAGCTTAATAAAAAAAGTAAAAAAAAAAAAAGTAAGTTTAAAAAAAAAAAAAATTTAAAAAAAAATTAAAAAATAATTTTTTTTAGTGTGTTAAAAAAATAAAAAAAATTATTAATAAAAAAAAAAATTTTTTTATAATTATAAAAAAAATTATAAAATAAATTTATAATTATAAATTTATTTTAAATTTTATTAAAAATTTTTTTTAACAGTAATATTATTTATTTAAAATTTTAAAAATTTTAAAAAAAAATACGAACCCTATACTAAGTGACATAGAAAGAAGAACACCCAGTAATAATGAATTTATTTGAACAATTTTTGTATACTAGTGTATACGAATTAGATTAGTAAACGATCACAATTTGATAAAAATTAAACTGTTAACTTCTTCAAAAACTTAATAATGTGTTGCTCCACCACGATGTCTTGTGCACTCATTAACACGTCTGGGCATACTTCTAATGAGGTGATCGATTTCTTCTTGAGGTATCTCATCCCATGCTATCTGTAACTGATGCTGCAAAGCCGCTAGAGTTTGTGCAGGGTGAGGTAAATTGAGTAATCTTCTTCCCATAATATCCCAGACGTGCTCGATGGGCGAAAGATCGGGAGATCTTGGTGGCCAAGGCAACAAAGCAATTTGATTGGCCTCAAAATGAGCCAAAGAAACCCTAGCAACATGAGGTCGTGCGTTGTCTTGTTGGAATGTGCTGTTGGGGATGGTCTGAACATAAGGTACAATATGGGGTCTACGACCTCCTGGATGTAGCGCGCAGCGGTCATGTTACCTCTAATGAAGACCAAAGGTGACCTACTTCCAATAGCAATAGCTCCCCATACCATAACTCCAACTGTGTGGTGCACATGCCTATTCACAGAAAATTGGGGATCTTGTCTTTCACCGCGCCGTCTTCTCACCCTTGCACGACCGTCATGCATACCCAAACAGAATCTGGATTCATCACTAAAGACAATTGAATTCCATTCTTGGTCCCAATTTGCCCGTTCTCTACACCACGCTAGACGATAACGTCGATGCTCTGGAGTCAGTGGTAGCACAAAAAGGGACGGTATGAAAAGAGCCCAAAGGTTCTTATCCGTCTATAAACGGTTCGCATCCCAATCGGTCTTCCATGTTCTTCAAACCACTGGTCCGCAATCGCCCGTGTAGAAGAGAAGCGGTCCCGTAAAGCCAATAGTCTAAGACGGCGATCTTCGCGTTCTGTGGTTCTTCGACGACGTCCTGTACCTCTCGCTCTTCGTGTACGGCCCTCTTGGTTCCATGCCCGAACACAGACTGCCACAGTGTTTAAACTCCGTTGCGTTCTAGCGGCTATATCTCTCATAGACAAACCAGCCTCACGCAATCCCACAATTCTACCCCTATCAAACTCGCTTAATTGCCGAAAATTATGGCGTCTTCGCACTGGAGGCATTGTGATTGAATTAAAGAAGCTCTTTGAAATGCAATTTAAATCGCTTAAATGACAACTGTACTTACAAATGCTTAATTCATTGTTTTAGGGCTACTTAATCGTAAGTGTTTTTGAATGAGATTAACAAAACAACCGCTAGGGCAATATGGCTGAAAAACTGATCGTTTTTTATCTTAATATAAACAAATATATTCCCAAAAAAAAATTTGACAAAATATTCATTATTACTGGGTGTTCTTCTTTCTATGTCACTTAGAGTATATTTAAAAAACTATCAAAGAAAATTGTAATTAATTAGTTTTAAGTTTAATTGTGTAGGTACAGATGTAATATTTGAATCGAGAATTCCTTCAAAAAATATTTACAATTCTCAAAACATTTCACTGGAATTGTGTAGCTGCGTTAGTGTCAAACATTGGTTTCGGAGGAGGACTAAGGTCACAAGAAGAATTATTTTAATGAGTATTTGAAAAATTGAATAATATGGAGAAAAACGTACAAACAAACATGAATAATATGGAAAAAACCCTGCAAACAAGTATTAATAATAAATTGTAGGATCAGAAAAATTACATAATCGAAATTTTTAACAAAAGATTAGAGAACACGGACAGCAAGACGAGAAATCTAGAAGAGAAAGTAAATGGTTTAGAAGATAAAATGGGTAAAACATATGAGGCAACTAACCGAAAAATGAAAGACGAAATCATAAAAAAAATTGTAGAAAAAAGCGTGTTGAAAAACAAAGAGATACAAGACATTGTGTTAAATTTGGAAAATAACGATAAGGAATTAGAAAAAGAGAAAATATTAGAAAACGAAAAAACGACGAAATTAAGAATAGTATAATCCTAGCCGAGAAAAGGAATAAGGACAGACAGCACAGAGGAGAAATTGAAAGGAGAATAAATGAAGCTCCATCACGGTAATGAAGGGAGACAGATCTTCGAGAATGTAGACAGACCCAAGAAAAGTTCACGACCTAGAGAAATTAACGGAAAAAGTTAAGAAAAATCTTAAAAGAGCTGCCGATAAATATGAAAAGAGACAGAATAAAAAAGAGGAGCAAAAGATCGAAGAAAGATTTGAACAATTAAGGAAACGTTTGTTTAAAAGAGAAGTAACCGATAAGGAAGTAGAAGTTGATCAAATTAATTAAAATGTGAAAGAAGATTAGACAAAGAAATACCAATTATGCAGAGTGAAGATAACATGATGAAAATAACAAAGGGCTGATAATAGAAAAAAATTGAGAAGAATTAAGCAAACAAAAATGTGAATTAAATCGACACATAAAAATTACAAGAAAAATTAAAGAAAATGAAAGTGAACCATGCAGCTCCAAAAAGAAAATGTAAAGGATATAAAAGCTCATCCACCTCCTATAATAAAATAAAAAGATGAAGAAAAAAGTTGAAAAAGGCAACGTAAAACGACAACGAGTAGATAACAAGAAACTAGTTAAAGTTTAAGGAGTAGCAATTAAAAAGTGTAAATGAGAACTAGATGTTAAGAAGTAGGAATAAAATCGACAATCATGGTAGAAAATAAATTGAGATAAACAAAGAAATGTTACAAAAGCTAAGACGCAGCAAAAAGGAAAAGACGGTTAAGAAATCGTAAGATGGAGATATGAAGTTATAAAAAATATAAGAAGCTTAATTTAAGGAAAAATTAAGATTAATTTGTAAGAAGATTTTTTAAAACATTGAAGTAAAATTTTATTAGTGATATTAGTGAGGAGAACAATGTTTTTATAGAGGTTATACAAGATAATAAAAGTTTTAATACATTTTTGGTAATTGATACGTTTCGCAATATTTGCACATTACTTTTTCAATAATTTTTTTTTTTTATAGATAAAAGTATATTTATAATTTGGTTTTTTGTAAAAGAAACGATTAACAATATTAGTGTTATAGGTGAGTGAGAAAATCAATTAAAAAGGTACCTGCATAAAATTTCTGGTGAAGAATAGCGAATGCAAAACATTCTTTATGAAGTAATTGGGTTATTTTTTAGTAGTAACAATTAATAAGTTTTATTAAAGTTATTATGATAATGTGTAACATTTTTAATGAGAACATATGTTACTATTGTAATATTGTTAGGATCTAAATTTTTGTTTTGTATGTAAGCAATTTTTAAACATGTTTATTTGTTCCTCATTTGTAAACAGGAGTTTATCAACTCACTATAGTTACCTTGAAAATGCCTCTTAACTAGCTACTAACTTGTAAAATATAACTAGCTAGCCTGTAAAATTTTACACGCGTCCTCATATTTTACCTTATTATAGGTAATTTGAAATAACAGACAAACTCTCTAACGTGATTTATTTGTTATTAACATTTGAAAATTGGGTTTTATTACTATCGTATACATTAAATATCATGGTGCAGTGGCGATTTCCAGTAATATTGAAGTTTCCAGGAGATGTTATGTCACTTGTACTTGCGCATATATTTTCTGTAGAAGTGAATGGCGTGGATTCTTCAAGTGGAAACATTCTTTTGCCATTTTAATCTTATTATTAATCGAATCATCTACGTAGCTTTCTGCAATTTGTGTTGATTTCCATCCCCTGCACGCTTCAGAGCCAAAGTATCACCACCTGCATCAACCACCATCGTTGCTCCAGTTCGTCGAAATGAATGCCCTGTATAAAGTGCCGGTTCTTCTAATTCCAAATATTCAAAATTTTCTTGGGTATTGCGCCTACAGTATGTTGACCTGCATTTAGGGCGACACATTTTCCACTGCGGTACGTCAAGAACAACCGCAGATCTTTACTTTTTGAGGTCGTAGGGCCGCATATTTCCGATAAAGAGCACAAGGTTTAAAGCTACACCCATCGTCCGTTATTGTAAACCTCCTTGTCGTTAAATTTTGGTCTCTCGTAAGGTGACAACAATATATTTCTCCAAATCCTCCACGTCATTTACAGTGAGGGATAGAAGCTCATCGCACCGACAACATCCAAATATACCAAAATGGTAATGACTTTGGCAAGTAACCACTTCTCGTCAGGAGCTTCAATGATAAACTTTTCCACTTGCTCTTTCGTCAGAACCTTGGCTTTCTTGGGGACGTAGCGTTCATTTCGTCTTTTCAAAAACGCAACCACTTTATGAAATCTAGAAAATGACATATGTAACTAAAAACCTGACTAATAAATATAAGGAAACAAACCTGCAAACATCAATGTTTTCTCTAACTGCCAAACAACTCTTAACCATTGACCACTTCGACTATAAAGAATTTGAGCTGAATTTGGCAGACAATTTATTGATATACGCTAATATAACGTCTTCCGTAACACCAGTAACGTTGTTTTCCTTTTGCCACTTTTTGAACTCCGCGTACTCGTATTCATACCTTGATGAAGATTTTTCGGGTAATCTTGCAACTACATTTGCTGCTTTATCAATGATAGCTTGCGGGACACTCATTTTAGTAAATCTCACCAGCAAAACGTTCCGGAAACGTAAAATTGAAATGAAATAATTAATCAACAAAATAAGTGCCGTGCTTTTCCAAAGCAATACGTCTAAAGCTCACATGGTTTTTTCTCCGATTTTTAAAATTTCTAGAGTTTTTAATGGTTTTTATTCATTTATAATAACTTTTTACAAGTGAGGAACTAATAAAACATTCAACAATACACGCAAGGTAACATGATTTAGTAGCTCCAGAAAGTGACATATCCTTCTGTCCGCCAGTAAAACCGTTTTACCTTGCTAGTAATGTTAAATACTATAAGATTGAAAACTAATTTAATTTAATTTTTTTATTTTTATTTAATTTTTTAACTGTAGTTTTAGTAAATAAAACTTGTATAGTTTAATTTTTTTAAAAACATTAATTATTATATTGTGATATATGAAATTTAGTCGGTCTATGTCTGTTTTGTAGTTTACGGTTTTTGTTTGGTTTTTTTAATATGAATTATTTCTTTAATTAGTTATTTAAATTTGTTTCTTTTTCAAGTATTATTGGGTTTTCAAAATCAAAGTTATGTAAATATTCTATTGCATGTTCTGAAAGAGCTGTATTAGGTTTTAGAGGTGTAAGTTTTTTAATTTTAATAGAATTTTTATATTAAATAATCTTTTTGATAGGTATTGTTTAGTTTGACATATACAGGGTGTCCAGAAACTCTCCTGACAAACAAAGACCGGAGATTCCTCAGATAATTTTAAGACAATTTAACCCGATTCACTTAGTCCGAAAATGCTTCCTAAGAGAGCTAGAGCTCTTTGAAGATGGCGCTTTGTAAATAGTTTTTTTTTAATACCTTAAAACCGGTATGCTTGTTTAGCCTTCAAAGATCGATTCCATTAATTCCGAATTTCTAGTACCGGTCATAGGCGTCCGTTTTGGGTAGGTCAACGGTTATTTTAACGCATAACTTTTTGTCTTTAACTTTTAAGCATTTGTGACACTAGATTATTAAATTTTCAGATATTCTAGTACTAAAAGGTACTCTTACATTAAGTTATTAGAATACACCGTTTTCTAGAAAAAATGGATTTGAAAATTTTTGTTTTTTGTCATTAAAGTTAAATTTATATTTTTTGCACTAGTTGCTCTGAACTGCCAACAAAAGTAAAACCTACGTTTTTCATTGTCAAATTGTTGTCAGTTCGCGAAGTTTTATCTTTTAATTTTTTACTTTACCAAGCGCCATCTTCAAAGAGCTCTAGCTCTCTTAGAAAGCATTTTCGGACTAGGTAAATTGGGTTAAATTGTCTTAAAATTATCTGAGGAATCTCCAGTCTTTGTTTGTCAGGAGAGTTTCTGGACACCCTGTATAATATTTTAACAATTTAATCAATTTATTTTGAAAATAAGTCTGGATTGGTTTAAAATTTTGGTTTGATCTTTTAATGGATTGTAAATTTTTTTCCAGGGTGTTATGATTTTTATATAAGGTTAGGATATTGTATTTTTTAAGTTCAATTTCAATTTTATTAGATAATTTAGGTATGTATGGAGTAGTGATATAAGTATTTTTAGGAAGTTCAGATTGAAAGAAATCGCGTTTTAGCAATTTTTGTTGATTTGTCAAAAGCTTTTGATTGCGTGGATTATAATATATTAATTAAAAAAACTAGAGGATCTTGGGCTACGTGGTAAAACTCAAAATTTGATTGAATCGTACTTACACAACCGAAAGCAATATGTATATTTTAATAAACGTAACTCCAAAAAAGTAACGGTTCAAAAAGGTCTTCTTCGAGGCAGTATCTTAGGACCACTATTATTTCTATTATATTTAAATGATACACAAATGTAGTACCATATTACTTGTCATGCAGATGACATAACATTATTTATTATATTACTATCTGTTGCTAAAATTAATTAAAATAAACTGTGTTCATATGTTAACTACAACAGAATATCAATAAACTTTAAAATCAAAATTAATGCAATTTTACCCTTTAGCTGCAAATTACTTATCTAGCCTGTACCAAAAAACGTTAATAAAACTACAATTGAGCAAGTAGACCGTTTTAAGCTACTCGGTTGTCACATTGATCTGTGTTTGAATTGGAAACTTTACATAAATTGTATTAGTAAAAATTGAGGCAGCGCATGTTTTGCACTTAAAAGGCTGGTACATGTAGTAAGTACCGAAACAATTAAATTATTTTATTTTTTAAATTTAGTTTCAATTATAAGATATGGTATCATTTTTTGGGGCAACTCCTACACAGCTAATAGAGTCTTTGTATTACAAAAAAGGGCGCTTCGTATAATGTCTAATTAAAAACAGATTGAGTCGCGTAAAAATATTTTTATTAAACACAAATTATTAACATTTACATGCATGTACATATTGGAAATTTTATTACACATTAAAAAAAATTTTAATACTTTTAATTTCCTGAATAATTATCATTCATACAATACACGTTGTGGTCCATATGTTTTAGAATATAAAAAACATAATTTACAATTATACAAATCTAGTCCTAACTATATGTGATGTGTACTCTACAATAAACTACCTCATAATATCAAAGCCTGTGATAAAACGAAAACTTTCAAAAGATGATCTGTGATATTTTAGTTACTAATGCATTTTACACAATAGAGGATTTTTACAATATAATTTTTGATTGGTTTTTATTGTGTCTTTGACTGTGTATTTAATTGTATCTAACTTTTAATATGTATTTATTGTATACAATTTTTATGACGTGTCCGATAACATTCCATTGTTCTAGTAGATAAATAAAGGGGTTTGGTTGTAAATGTATATCATTTATATTATTGATTTGTTTTTGGAATTTTATTTTATTTAGTCTGTATTTAATTTACCGGCTTTAAGAGTTAATAAATGAAGATTTTGTTGTAAAAAGTTTTGGTAGTTTTAATTTGTTTTAGAAAATTTTTGTTATTATTATGTTCTATAGACCGACTAAATTTTATATATCATAATATAATACTTAATTAATGCTTAAAAAAATTAAATTATTTTATTTTCTAAACTTACAGTTAAAAATTAAATAAAAATAAAAAAATTAAAATTAAATTAGTTTTTCCATCTTAACATGTTTAAAAAACTACTTACATACAAAATAAAAATTTAGATCCTACAATATTTTTTAGAAATAATAAACTTCTAAGTTGGTACCTTTGATCTTGAAAACTAGTAATATATGTTCTCATTAAAAATGTTACACATTATTATAATAACTTTAATAAAACTTATTAATTGTTACTACTATAAAAGAACTCAATTACTTTATAAAGCTTTTGCATTCACTATTTCTCACAAGAAATTTTATTTAGGTACGTTTTTAATTGATTGAATTGAATTTTGTTAATCGTTTCTTTTACAGAAAAACCAAATCATAAAATATACTATTATCTTAAAAAATGATTGAAAAGCAATGTACAAATATTGGGAAACGTATCAATTACCAAAAAATGTATTAAAATTTTGTTTATCTTATATAACTTCTACAAAACATTGTTCTCTTATCACTAATAAAATTTAAAATTAAGATTAGTGCAATGGAATTAAAGATAAAATTATGAAGTAGGAAAGAAATGAAGTAAATAAATGTGAAGAAGAAAGTTGTAAAGTTTAAGAAAATGATGTTTAAATGATAATGATATGATAAGATGTATTAGAATAAAAGGGAATAATGAATTAAAAGGAGTATGAAGTATTATAGGTGAATTCTGAGAAAGGAAATTAAATGAAGAAGATTTTAAAGAAATAAAAAAGAAGATAAGTAAAATATCAGAAAGCAAGAGTTGAAATAAGCATTGACTGAGTAAGAAAGAAGTAGAAACATTAATTAATTCGTGTTAAGGAACGAAATTAATAAGAATAAAGTCAATGTGTCAGAAACAATTTCTCGTTAAAAGGCATGCGAAATGTTGATAAAAAATCAAAATTTTGAAGAGATCAAATAGGTTTATTATGGGAATTTTTAGGTTAGAAACAAAAATAAACAAATAAGAGAGTAAATAAAATAATGTGCGGAAGGACTGTACTAATTTGTCTTTATAAAAAGTAAAGTTAAATAGTCACCAAAGCATAATTAATAATGGTAAAGACAAATATAATGGAGAAAATACAAAAATATATTAAAGGGCGAGTTAGAAAAATTAATAGATTTTTTAAATCAAAACGATTTAAAATAAAATATAAGTAATGTTCAAGAATTAGAAATTAACTTACTACAATAATTCCAATAGAAAGAAGTAGCATCCTGGACTAATGCGAAAATGATTGGAGGCATCATAAATTAAGAAACGGTTTGAAGAATAAGCGCACCCTTATTGAAATTTACTTGTTCGCAACTACCACGGTAAAACTTGTTGCTGTTTAAATATTATTAAGAAATGTCAACGAAGATTATTTAAAACTCGTTTTATTCAAGAAATGGTATGCCATTGTAAAATTGCTTTGCCTTTGCTTGCTAAACAAAGTTGTGGAGCTACTAATACTTTTAAAAAGGCACGCCATAAATACCTTACAAAAACAAAGCCCCAATTATGCATGCAAGTACAAAACAGTGCATTACACATCTAACTAACTGCATTTATGTATTGCTCGTCGGTAAGTATATTAATATCAACCTTTTTAAAATACAAAATTTGATAAAATGTATATCTCGTTTAACATTTTAGGTAATCGTTAAAATTACATCGGGGTGTGCTGAAACGTATACCAACAGATAGATGGTATTTTGTCAACGACAACAAAATATAATTGCACGTTGTTGTATTACACTTCTGACAACTCGATTGATGGATAACAGTAAGCATTTCGGAAATATACATCACAAAATTCTACACGAGAAAATCGAGCTTGGTTAATCTCAAACAAAACAGTTTCCGTCCTTTGCGTGTACACACATACAACAAAAATCTAAAGCCTTTAAATCTCTTTTGGTAAAGATTCTTTCTTATAAAATAAAAATACTCTAGAAATCTGTCAGAAACAGAACTTTTACAACGACAATCCCAATCAAAAATTTAAATTGAAAATTGTCAACCGTTTGAAATACAAAATGAAGTGGAGCATTTGTTTTAAAAAAACTTTTATACTCAGTCTTCCACTTTGTATTCTTTAAATGTGATTTGATGTTTACATTCCATTTCCTATTGCGAAACCTATATTCTTCTACTATAAAAAATATTTAACTTTGCTTGACTTCGGGGTATATCAATGCATTGATAAGGAATTCGGCAGTATAATATTCACCGTTTCTTTCTTTGCGTGTTATGTGATATAGACATATTTTTAGTAAAATAACTATAGCAAACTTGAATAATGTTAGGGTTGCCTTTGCAATGGTGTTGTATCCCTAATGTAATAAAACAATATTTTATTTTAGATTGAAAAACTGAAACAACCAAAAAAAACAATATGTATTATTATTTCATAATTATCTACAAGTGAAATTTGTAAAAAAATGTCAAAATTTTTATTTATTACTTTAATGTACAGGGTGTCCTGTTTTCGACACTTTTGCAGGGTATCTCCGTTATTATTGCAGTTCGAGTTTTGGGGTTTCGCGAACCTGTGTCACTTTTTGTAAAACAAACGATGGCGCAGACAGATTTATCATCGCTCTCTTCGTTTTTGAAATACAGAGTGAAATTGAAAATGTGCATTTTCAGACACCCTCTGTAATTCAGGTATCTGAAAAGTTATCGGCTAGGTAAAACCGAATCTACACATTTTTTATGCAGAATCCAGTGACGTGCTTACTTTTTTTCTAAGTGTCCCCATTTTTGAGAAAGTTACCAAAGTTAGGATTTTTAAATGGGACACCCTGTATGTCAATTTGTATTTACATTCCACTCATTAAGAGCTTTCCAGAAATGTATAATAGTCACTTTATTCCCAATCGAAGGTTAGAATCTCCTTTTTTTTTTAAATAAACCTAAAAACTAAAAGCCAAACAGATTTATTTTTTTTAAACTTATAGTAAAAACCAATAACGCGTATATACAGGGTGATTCAGCTAACACGTTCATTAGAAGTTTATGTACTTCCCGTTGAAATATTTGTTTAAAAATTTGGAATAGGAGATTGCTCAAAAGTTCTATTTAATTAAAATATTTCAGCTTTTTCTAGCACTTCCGGTTACACCGAAGTGGGTACCAACTTTTTATTTTAAATGGAATGATATATTTTTTTGTAATATTTGATACTACGCTAAAATCTGAGTTACTTTTATGTAGCACAATCTATATAAAAATCAATAATTTTTGAGATATTCTCATTTTTTTGAGAAAATTGGTTTTGTAGTATTGTTTTCAAACGCTTGTCAATGATTAAAAAAGAAAGTTATAATAACAAAATTTGGGTTATACTTAGGAGGACTGTTAAGTTTTTAAATGATGTGTAACTTGACATCTCATTATTTACAGGGTGTTCAAAATGTTTGGCTAAATCTGACTAATTTCAACTGCCCGAAAGTCAATTTTTTTAAATGGAACACCCTATATCTTGTTACTCTATGTGATGGAGAATTAATTATTCTTTCAATCTTTATAAGGGTTCTCTATACCTATCTGTTACCATTTTCCTGCTATCGATGTATTTATTCGACACACAATATTTCTCTATTTTATTAAATAATTTCTGACTAGTGGCCTGTGGAAATTAAAACAATGTGCTTAATTTATCAAACTTGTAAACGTCGACGTGACACATTATACACGATATGGAAATCCACCAAGAATATCGAATGAAGACATACTAAATTTATTTTTATTCATGGAGAATGTTACAAAATTATTGAAAGAACTTGCCGTTTGTTTAACGAGAGATATCCACACTTGCGACCTCTAAATAAAACTACGTTTAAGAGAATAGATCCAAATTTTAAACAATTTGGAATTCAATGTACTAGAACACCCCTCAAAGTAGTCACCGGTGATGAAGACAACGAAATAAATGTATTGGCATATTTTAATGAAAATCCACATGCATCGATCAGAGCTGAGTCTGAAGATTTGGGACTGTCCTACTCGTCGATACAGAAAATTTTCGCACAACGTAAAATGCATGTTTTTTCTATTATAAAACTACAAGCTTTCCGCCCAGGTGACGAAATACGTCGTGTAGCATTTTGTGAAAGCATTTTATTGAAAACGCAGGAAGACCAAATTTTTGGAAAAAAATTATTTGGATCGATGAGTCAAAATTTAGTAGAGAAGGAATCATTAATAGGAAAAATTGGCATTATTGGGCAGAACAAAATCCCCGGATGGTGTGCGAAGGTAACTTTCAAGATACATTTAGTTTTAACGTTTTTTGTTTAATTATGGATAATCGTGTTTGTTTTGAAGTGTATAACGAAAATTTAAATTCTCGCATATATTTAGAAATGCTTAGAGGAGTGGTTTCAAATTTTTTAGAAAATTTACCCCTAAATCTTCTAAATTCATGTTGGTACCAAATGGTGCTCCAGCCCATTCAACCCATGAGATTATCAAGAATTATCCCATATGTTCGAAGATCGTTGGTTTGAATGCAATGGTCCATCTCTATGGCCTCCCAGATCACCTGACCTAACACACCTGGATTTTTTTTATAGGGGTATGTTA
Organism: Abscondita cerata; assembly: GCA_030710515.1. Taxonomy (NCBI): domain Eukaryota; kingdom Metazoa; phylum Arthropoda; class Insecta; order Coleoptera; family Lampyridae; genus Abscondita; species Abscondita cerata. The sequence goes on along the minus strand of JALBCR010002666.1, from coordinate 59,320 downwards.
AGACAAAAGTCTATTCAAGGCCAGTTCATAACAGAGATAACTTATTACATCGGGTTCGAACTGCCTTCGCTGAAGGAGATGTGCAAATGGTTCAAAAATCCACAATAGCTGAAGTTAACAGAAGAGTTTTATTGTGCTTAGAAAACCACGGACGGCATATCGAACAATTGCTAAATTAATAATTAAATTAATTTGCTTCTATTTTTTGCAATGTAATTTTATTTAGAGGCCATAAATGTAGATATCTCTCGTAAAGGTGTTCTCTCAGGAGCTATAAAGTTTATGTAAATTTATCTCGCTTATTATTAGAAATGTTTTCCTGATTTTGCACAAACATATAGCTAACATTATTATTTATGTCGTGCAGGGGCTATTTTTTTTATTTTCGTCTTCGTTGTATTTAATTTAATTAAAACGTAAAATAATAGAAAATGGATTTCCTTATAAGCTCAAATTTCGACTCATGCGCGACATAGATAATAATTTTCTGACAACCCTACTTTTTTTTAATTTTTACTTAAAATCAATAAGAAAAATTAACACTAAGTAAACGATAAATACTGAAAACTCTTAGAGAATTGTGAAATGAATGTACTCGCGGGCGATTTTTTCTGAGCGCAAAAGGCCAGACTTGGAAGCCGATTAATATTAATAGATAAATAATATATATTGTTGAATTGTTGATGTCAATTTTTTTTGTACATGACTTGCATTTTAAACAGTTTAGAAACCGACAAAACAACAAATAGCTATTTATGTAACAAGAAATAAAAATAGTGAACCGCCTACTAGAAATCTGAAATTGTCCCGAGTGATAAAACAGTCTTAAGCAAACGGCAAGTTTTTTCAATAATCTTGTAACATTCTCCATGAATAAAAATAAATTTAGTATGTCTTCATTCGAATATTCTTGGTGGATTTCCATATCGTGTATAATGTGTCACGTCGACGTTTACAAGTTTGATAAATAACGCACATTATTTTAATTTCCACAGGCCACTAGTCAGAAATTATTTAATAAAATAGAGAAATATTGTGTGTCGAATGTAAATACATCGATAGCAGGAGAATGGTAACAGATAGGTATAGGGAATCCTTATGAAGATTGAAAGACCACTTAATTCTTCATTACATAGAGTAACAAGATTTAGGATGTTCTATTTAAAAAAATTGACTTTTGGGCAGTTGAAGTTAGTCAGATTTAGCCAAACATTTCGAACACCCTGTAAATAATGAGATGTCAAATTACACATCATTTAAAAACTTAACAGTCCTCCTAAGTATAGCCCAAATTCCGTTACTATAAGTTTTTTTTCAATCATTGACAAGCGTTTGAAAACAATACTACAAAACAAATTTTTCTCAAAAAATGAGAATGTCTCAAAACTATTGATTTTTATATAGGTTGTGCTACATAAAAGTAACTCAGATTTTAGCGTAGAATCCAAATATTCAAAAAAAAATATATCATTTTATTTAAAATAAAAAGTTGGTAGCCGCTTCCGGTGGTTTTTACTATAAGTTTAATAAAAATAAATCTGTTTGGCTTTTAGTTTTTAGGCTTATTAAAAAAAGAGGAGATTCTAACCTTCGGTTGGGAACAAAGTGCCGACTATTATACATTTTTGGAAAGTTCTTAATGAGTGGAATGTAAATACAAATTGACATACAGGGTGTCCCATTCAAAAAATCCAACTTTGGTTACTTTCTCAAAAATGGGGACACCTAAAAAAAACTAAGCACGTCACTGGATTCTGCATAAAAAAATGTGTAAGATTCCGTTTTTACGTAGTCGACAACTTATCAGATACCTGAATTACAGAGGGTGTCTGAAAATGCCCACTTTTAAATTTCACTCTGTATTTCAAAAACAAAGAGAACCATAATAAATCTGTTTGCGCTATTGTTTGTTTTACAAAGAAGTGACACAAGTTCGCGAAAACCCCAAAACTCGAACTGCAATAATAACGGAGATACCCTGCAAAAGTGTCGAAAACAGGACGATGTAAGTGGGGGGTTTCAGGTATTTCGCGAATTGATAGAGAAAACCGTGGTTGAGACCCTTGGCTCGATTTTTGAGACAAATTTCCATTTAAAAAAATGCATGTTTGGTCTGTAACTCGAAAACAAATTATGCTAGAATAAATTCGAGTACGCCATTGAATTGCATATATAAAAATGCACAAAAATGTTTTGGTTAAAATAAGAAATATTTACAAACAAAAAAGTTCTGAAGCTTTAAAGAAAACGGCATAAAACGCAAAACACTCTGTTTCTCCCAAACAAGTCGAGATATCAAAGTGCTGTTTAAACCATTAAATTTGTCTCAAAAATCGGGCCAAGGGTTCCGACCACGGTTTTTTTTATCAATTCGCGAAATACCTGAGCCCCCCCAATTACATCGAAAATAGGACACACTGTACAAATGCGAAAGTTTAAATTGCAATTTTTCTACACATTTATTTTTTATAGGTCTATTAGATATGGTTAAAGTTAACTAGTGTAATCCCAATAATATGGCAAGTTTACTAAAGGGAAAAAGCTTAGTCACAGCTATAAATTGTGACAAATTGGACAAATACATGCATAGCTCAGTTTACACATATAAATTTAAAATTACGCAAAAACGTAAATCATTAAGATACATAATGAAAACTACCAATAAATGTATAAGATTTGAATTATTTAAAATTTATAACAATAAAAAGAAATATCGAATATGTTAGTTAACCAAAATGCCAAATTCGATTTTAACACTATGACTTTAAAAATAAAATTAAATGCTATTTAAATTGAACACGCATTTTAGGGGATTCTGGGAATAATTAAAATGAACAAACTATAACTGAAAGACAAAAATGCAAAATGACACATGCCTCATAAATTAGCGGTTGTAAATATTTCAAAAATAATTTGAGTAAACGAAAAACATTATTTAGAAGGGAATCTATAGCGTTATCTGATGTTATCAGTTTTAGGATAATTTTTTACTGAAGGCTGAAGTGTCTTATAACTATGCCCTTAGAACTGTAATATGCAAATTTCATTAGCACTTGATTGATCGAATTAAGTAGCACATTCTACTCGTCCTGCTACACAAATTAAAAGCAACAATTGATTTGAAAACACCTATAACACTACAGATTATAGAAATGTTACTTCTTAATAGCTATTATAAGAATAACCAATTTAGTTAAAAACAATGCTTTATTAAAGCCACACAATGTTTGTATTATTTACACAATAATTAAAACCTTTAGAATGCAACAGATTCTACATTAGTTATCTATTTTCTTCAACAGACATAACTTCTCACGGTGGTAACGGTAATTGTGATCATTTAGGCAAACTACTTAGCAGTAGAGGAAACAATCTTTCTAACATATTTCATACTATAAAGGAAAGAAAATTACATGGTAGGAGAGATCCGTGTGGTAGAGGTAATTTTTCGGCCTGTTAGTTTGTGCCAAGAGATATATCTTGTGTGTGATTTATTTTTTGAGAATCAATGCTAAGTTTTTTTTAGTTTGATTTTCTTTGTTGGATTGAGATAATTCAACAATTAATCAGAAGTGGGATTGGAAATCAAAATTTTAGGATTTCTTGATTTTAACGGTTACGGTTGATAAGTGTGGGAAGTGGTATTGTGCTAATACGATTAATGAGAAGAAGTTGAAAATTCCAGGAGACGATGAGGTACAAGAAAATGAAAACTTGGTGGAAAGAGGTGAAAGCATTATCGAGAAGGATTCAAGATATTTTCGAAATGTGTGTAAGTTTGGTCCTGTAAAAGATAGTATCACTATCGATGCATGGTTGGTGAAAATAGAAGAATACAAAAAGCTATATGATTGGGATGCAGTAGCGTAATCAAAGCTGACAGGTGAAACAGTTTCCCGTGCGAAGTTAAAAATTGGCAACAATTGTGCGCAATTTTAAAAGCAACTTAAGCCGGAAAATAAGGTCGAATTATGTGAAGTTTGCGGTGAAAATCACTTTAAGTAACAATATATATCATGGACATAAAAAATTATGTAGAGTTATTTTGTAGAAAAAAAATATATACATATATACAGGGCGGTTCACCGGGAACCGCCGCGATTGTTTATGGAAAAACTGTACGTTGAAAAATTCTGATAAATTTTTGAACATACCAAAGCATACTATTCAATTACATTTTTTACTTAGATTGTGTATTTTTTTATGTTAAGCTGGGTCCGTTTGAACAGTATTTGTGCAAAATTGTCAAAAAAAATTATAAAGAGTGTTTGAAAATTCGTATGAAAGTAGTAGTTTTGAAAACCGTCAAAGGTCAATTTTTTCAAATGGAACATACCGATTTTTATATTTTTATTTCATTCGTGGTCCAAAATAAGGGTAAGTTTGTATAACATTAATTATTCGAAAAATCGGTACTTGTTGACATACTGGCAAATAAACAGTTTTCAAACGCAAATACCCGTTAGATGCTTTTTACGTTAATTAATTATTAGTTGGCTGTGCTGGCGGTCAAGAAACTATCGTCACTGTCATAACATCAAGTTCGATAAATTCAATCATGCCGGAACACCTAAACTATACAAACCAAGATTATTTAAATTTGTTTATCATTTATAGGAAATGTCACAGAGTTTTGTCAAGAACATGTAAAACATTTGCTGCCCGATAGCCAGAAAAACGAAAACCATCACGAAGTGCTGTCAGAAAAATTATAGAAAACTTTCAAAACTTTGGCTCCGTCAGAGCAAATAGGGAGCGGAATAAACCAGTAGTTAACAAGGAAAATGTTGAAATGGCAGTCTTGGGATATTTTGCCGCATATCCAACAGCATCAACAAAGCAAGTAGCAATAGAATCGGAATTGTCAAAGTCATCAACTTTGAGAATTTTACATAAACACAAGTTTTATCCGTACGCATTCTCTATTGTACAACATTTGAAAGAGGCCGATTTTCTAAGAAGAATAAATTTTTGTGAATTCATTTTAGTTCGATCACAAGAGAACGAATTGTTTCTAAACAATATTATCTGGACAGACGAAGCAAAATTTACTAAAAATGGAGTTTTTAATAGACACAATTTTCATTATTGGAACTATTCGAATGTACACCCATTTCGAGAGCAAAATTTTCAAGAAATTTGGCAGTTTAATGTTTATTGTGCTATAAGAAATGACGGTGTCGTTGCTTTACAATTTTATTAAGATAATTTAAATGGTAAGTTAGGCGCTTTGGAATTATTCTAGATGTATACACATGTTTCAATTTATAGGAGCAAGCTATCTTGATATTTTACAAAGTTTTGAGACCAAGTACTTGGTCAATTTGCCCTTGACCAACAATAGAAACATATTCTACCAGCATGATTATTTGGTCAACAACTTTTTAGAAGAACGTTTCTACGGTCAATGGATTGCAAATAATGGACCAATTCTTTGGCCAGCCCGTTCCCTCGACCTCTCAGTACTAGATTTTTTTATTTGGAGTATAATAAAAAATCAAGTTTACAATACTGCACTAACTACAATTGATGACTGCATACGCCGAGTCAGAACAGCATTTGAACAGCTCAATCCCGCTTCGATAAGAAGAGCCAGCCATGAACAATTGCTGAAAAATGTTTAGAAGTTCAGGGACAGCAATTTGAACATTTATTAAAATAATTTGTGTCAAAACTATTTTATATTCGTTGTTAACCATTGGTATATTTATCTCTGTATTTGCTTCGGCAGAGCCAAAGTATTGAAAGTTTTCGATAATCTTTCTTACTGCGCTTCGAGGTGGTTTTCGTTTTTCTGGGTATCGGGTTGTAAACGTTCTTGACAAAACTTTATTGTGTTCGCCATAAATAATAAAGAAATTCAAATGATTTTGTTTGTATAGTTTAGGCTGACTGGCATGTTTGAATTGAATTCTCGATCACCAGCACAGCCAACTAATAATTAATTAACGTATAAAAGCATCTAATGGGTATTTGCGTTTGAAAACTATTTATTTGTCAGTACGTCAACAAGTACCGATTTTTCGATTAATTAATGTTATACAAACTTACCCTTATTTTGGACAACGAATGAGAAAAAAATATAAAAATCGGTATGTTCCATTTGAAAAAATTGACTTTCGACGGTTTTTAAAATTACTATTTTGATACAAATTTTCAAACACTCTTATAATTTTTTTTGACAATTTTGCACAAATAGTATTCAAACAGACCCAGCTTAACATAAAAAAATTCACAAACCAAGTAAACAATGTTTTTAAATTGTTAATAATTTAAATTAGTTTTTGATCTGCAAACGCCAATTTTGACATAAAACATTAAATAAGTCAGAAACGATTGAGGTGAGGTATGTGACATTGTATATAAAATATGCCTAGAATTAGACGTAGAATCTAAAAATGTTTTAATATATAGAATGTTCAATTTAAAATAAGCAAGTTGATACATACTTCCGGTAAAACCAGAAGTTTCACCATCTTCAAAATATTTTGGTTGAGTGGCCCGCATCTACTTTAGTATGTTCGCAAACTTTTAGAATTTTCCAACGTACACTTTTTCCATAAACAATCGCGGCGGTTCCCGGTAAACCACCCTGTATATATTTGGCATTTTCCCGCTCTACAGGTGGGAAATCCAAACAAAATGAAAATCGGAATAGTCAAATCTTGTGGCAAATTTAACGCTGAACAACTTTTGTTTGAAACGGTTCATCCTCATATGCATACTTTTAAAGATATTAACGATTATTTGCGGAAAAACAAAAAAAATTGTATATTTATATAAAAACAATGTTTTCCGGGTTGTTTGGAGGATTTCTCGGACTATTTTTTTTGTAATCTACGAAAAATTTCCTAACTTTTACCACCTTTATCTCATTTCCCAAAAAAAAAGTTTCATATCTCGAAAAACCTGTAAAATGACTGTACTATGATAACAAGGAGAAAAATTAAAAAAAATCGTTGTGAATATTGTTTGTAAATCGGTCAAAGATTCACATGCAAGTTATTTTAAGAATAACAACAATAATTTTGAACAAAAAATTAAATTGACTGCTACGTAGATTTCGGAAGTAGTTTGGTTACAATGCGAGAAGATAAGGCTGCAGAACTTTGTTTTTCCTATTAATTGATTGATAGGGTTAATGCAAAAGTTAAAATTTACTTGGTGCCAAACGACTAACAAGATGTGTCATTAATTCTGGGTCACTCTTTTACTGAACACGAGTAGGAGCATGTTCTGACGATTAGTCGTGCCGATAAATTGGAAATTAAAAACGTTTCAGAAGAACCTGCACCACTTATTAGTAAAAAGCTAGTTTTGCGAGCTTCGGAATCAACAATAATTCCGAATAATTACGTTGAAAATATACGTGTAAACTGATGTCACTAATCATGATTTGTGCATCGCAGGCAGCATTCGTGAAACCGGATATCCAATTCCTCGGTGTCTGTTACGAACTGATTTTATGGTACGTTCCATAATGAAGTAGTTTACATCTTTAGATTTGCATCGCGGTTATTGTCAAATTCTTGTAGACGAACCTTCAAGCGGTAAGACTAGTTCTGTGACTCCTGGCGGGTCATATTGTTTTAAACGTATGTGTACTGGATTGTGTAATGCGCCTGCAGTATTCCAAAGACTTATAAAGATCATTCTGAAAAATCTTAGGGATACACAACAATGGCATACTTAGATGATATAAGTGTTGTTCCCCAAAAACTAATTGGGCCTTCTTAGGAGTAAATAAAGGAAGAAAGGAGTTATAAAAACACCAAGCTCTCTTTAGCCGACGTTTCGACTGACGTGTGTTCAGTCTTTTCAAGGCATCTGTAATATACTTTAATTAATTTAAAAATTCAAAAAGAGACATTTGTTACAACCAAAACAATAATTAATTGACTAGAAATACATAGAAAAATTATTACAGTGGTAGAAAATTATCTTAAAGGACTAGACTAATTAATAATTTGTAATGAAATTAAATTACATACCTAAGAATGTGGTGTAAAACAAACAACTCCTATAACAGAATATCTTTTTCTCCAGTTACACATAAATTTACAATAACAATAAAAATTTAACGTCCACAATTAAAAATTAATAAATATATATATAACAAACTTCATGCGTGGACAAACAAACATCTAATGTATAAAATTTTTTGAATGTCAATACAGATAAGTCTAACGGAATGTTAAGATAAAGGCGGAAAATATCAAGGCTATGTAATGTAGAGAATTATATGTTATTTAATAATAGCAAATTGATTAGTAATTAATAATGTATTAATGATTATTAAATTTAACTATGTAATGATTAATTGAAGGTTTTTATTTTAGAAATTAGGTTTTTATACATACTGCTAAGATTATACGTATCTGTTTTGAAATTTACATTATTGTTGTAGGCATTAATGAATATCATTTCCGAAATCAGGCGTTTTTGTAATTGGGTTCTATATCTAAAATTGTTACTGAATTAAAGTCGAAGTTGTGATCTTCTTTAACATGATGAACAGACAAACCAGTAACTTCCCTCATCTTACTGCAGTCGTATTTGTGATTTTTAATTCTATTGCATAATTTTTGTTTAGTTTGACCTACATATACTTTATTACAAGAAGCACATTTCACTTTATAAATGAGTCCTGATTTATCCAAAATATTAGTTTTGTCTTTTAGTTTTGTATATAATGTATTGTAAATTGTATTTTGGTTATAAAGTACAATTTTTATTTCATTAAGTTTTAGACAATGAATTAACTTATTTGATAAGCCAGGCACGTTTATTAATTTTACATATGTAGTAATGGTTGAAGTACTGTTTTGTGAAACATTTTGGGGAGGATTATTAGTTTGGCTAGTTATTAAAAGAGTTTTTATTAATTTTGTAGGATAATTATTGTTTTTAAAATAGACATAAGTTTTTCATTGTTTTTGTTCAAAATATGGGCTGCTCAGTTTTTAATTTTTGTTTGCATGCTTTTTATTATATTGATTTTTGTTTGTGGGGGTGCTTTGAGTAGTAGTTAATGACCCTATTGGAGGCTATAGATTTAGTAAACCAGTTGGTTAATATTGGTTTTTCATGTCCATTGTTAATCAAAGTTACATCAAGGAAGGAAATTTTTCCGTTGTTTTCTTTCTCATAAGTAAAGTTCAAAAATTCATTATAACTATTAAATAATTGTAGTGTCGTTTCTACGCGTGATTTCGGAATACATGAAATGATATCGTCTACATATACATAGACAAATAAAGGGGTATAATCTAGTTTTTCGTTAACATAGGTTAGTAAATCATGCATAACTAAACTGGCTAAGATCGGGGAAGCTGGATTTCCATTGCCGTACCGAAGATCTGTTTGTATTGACATTTATCATAATTAAAAAACTGGAATCAAAAAGGTATTCTGAAATATTAATGAATTCTGGTAAATCTAATGTAGTGAAACTGCACAATTGTGTCCAATATTTTGTAATTAACTTGGTCACCAATTCCTTAGTGATGTTTGTGAACAATGATATTACATCAAACGAGATGAGTGTAAAGTCAATTGGGATTATGACGTTATTAATTTTATGAACAAATTCATAAGAATTTTTTATGTTAAAATTAAATATAGGTGTCAAATTGTTCATGATCTGCGTAATGAATTTGGATAATTGATAAGTGGGTGACCCCATACACGAAACAATTGGTCTAATTGGGTTATTGTTCTTATGAATTTTGATTAGTCCATAAAACTTTGGAGGAACACTAGAGTATGTAGTTAAATTTTTGAAAGTTGTTAAATCTATGTGGCCATTGTTTAATAACCATTTACTGATCTTATTATTTTTGTTTTGGATTGTCATAGTAATATCATTGTTCACTTTCATGTAAATGTTTGTGTCATTTAATAATTCAAGTAATTTATTATGGTAATCATTTTTATATATAACAGTAGTAGCGTTGCCCTTATCTGATTTTACAACATACAAGTTATTATTCATGTTAAAGAAGTTTTTTGTACTTTTAATTAGTTTTCCAAAGAAATTATCCTGTCTTGAAACATTGTCACTGATGTTATATTTTTTGGTTACAAAGTTAGTAATGGTATTAATAACTTGACCTCGTTTTTTATCTTGGTCTTGGTAAGGATGACTAGTAATTACAGTTTCGCAATCTTTAATTAAATTAACTAACGGAATATTATTATAGTCATAATTAAAAGTGAATTTTGGGTTTAATGATAAACATTGGGTCACATATTTGGGAAGAGTAGTGTCTGTTAAATTATAAATACAATTTTTTCGGATACATTGATATCAAAATATTGCCGATCGATCAGTTTTTTGAGTTTAAACCCAAAATTCACTTTTAATTATGACTATAATAATATTCCGTTAGTTAATTTAATTAAAGATTGCGAAACTGTAATTACTAGTCATCCTTACCAAGACCAAGATAAAAACGAGGTCAAGTTATTAATACCATTACTAACTTTGTAACCAAAAAATATAACATCAGTGACAATGTTTCAAGACAGGATAATTTCTTTGGAAAACTAATTAAAAGTACAAAAACTTCTTTAACATGAATAATAACTTGTATGTTGTAAAATCAGATAAGGGCAACGCTACTACTGTTATATATAAAAATGATTACCATAATAAATTACTTGAATTATTAAATGACACAAACATTTACATGAAAGTGAACAATGATATTACTATGACAATCCAAAACAAAAATAATAAGATCAGTAAATGGTTATTAAACAATGGCCACATAGATTTAACAACTTTCAAAAATTTAACTACATACTCTAGTGTTCCTCCAAAGTTTTATGGACTAATCAAAATTCATAAGAACAATAACCCAATTAGACCAATTGTTTCGTGTATGGGGTCACCCACTTATCAATTATCCAAATTCATTACGCAGATCATGAACAATTTGACACCTATATTTAATTTTAACATAAAAATTCTTATGAATTTGTTCATAAAATTAATAACGTCATAATCCCAATTGACTTTACACTCATCTCGTTTGATGTAATATCATTGTTCACAAACATCACTAAGGAATTGGTGACCAAGTTAATTACAAAATATTGGACACAATTGTGCAGTTTCACTACATTAGATTTACCAGAATTCATTAATATTTCAGAATACCTTTTTGATTCCAGTTTTTTAATTATGATAAATGTCAATACAAACAGATCTTCGGTACGGCAATGGAAATCCAGCTTCCCGATCTTAGCCAGTTTAGTTATGCATGATTTACTAACCTATGTTAACGAAAAACTAGATTATACCCCTTTATTTGTCTATGTATATGTAGACGATATCATTTCATGTATTCCGAAATCACGCGTAGAAACGACACTACAATTATTTAATAGTTATAATGAATTTTTGAACTTTACTTATGAGAAAGAAAACAACGGAAAAATTTCCTTCCTTGATGTAACTTTGATTAACAATGGACATGAAAAACCAATATTAACCAACTGGTTTACTAAATCTATAGCCTCCAATAGGGTCATTAACTACTACTCAAAGCACCCCCACAAACAAAAATCAATATAATAAAAAGCATGCAAACAAAAATTAAAAACTGAGCAGCCCATATTTTGAACAAAAAAACAATGAAAAACTTATGTCTATTTTAAAAAACAATAATTATCCTACAAAATTAATAAAAACTCTTTTAATAACTAGCCAAACTAATAATCCTCCCCAAAATGTTTCACAAAACAGTACTTCAACCATTACTACATATGTAAAATTAATAAACGTGCCTGGCTTATCAAATAAGTTAATTCATTGTCTAAAACTTAATGAAATAAAAATTGTACTTTATAACCAAAATACAATTTACAATACATTATATACAAAACTAAAAGACAAAACTAATATTTTGGATAAATCAGGACTCATTTATAAAGTGAAATGTGCTTCTTGTAATAAAGTATATGTAGGTCAAACTAAACAAAAATTATGCAATAGAATTAAAAATCACAAATACGACTGCAGTAAGATGAGGGAAGTTACTGGTTTGTCTGTTCATCATGTTAAAGAAGATCACAACTTCGACTTTAATTCAGTAACAATTTTAGATATAGAACCCAATTACAAAAACGCCTGATTTCGGAAATGATATTCATTAATGCCTACAACAATAATGTAAATTTCAAAACAGATACGTATAATCTTAGCAGTATGTATAAAAACCTAATTTCTAAAATAAAAACCTTCAATTAATCATTACATAGTTAAATTTAATAATCATTAATACATTATTAATTACTACTCAATTTGCTATTATTAAATAACATATAATTCTCTACATTACATAGCCTTGATATTTTCCGCCTTTATCTTAACATTCCGTTAGACTTATCTGTATTGACATTCAAAAATTTTATACATTAGATGTTTGTTTGTCCACGCATGAAGTTTGTTATATATATATTTATTAATTTTTAATTGTGGACGTTAAATTTTTATTGTTATTGTAAATTTATGTGTAACTGGAGAAAAAGATATTCTGTTATAGGAGTTGTTTGTTTTACACCACATTCTTAGGTATGTAATTTAATTTCATTACAAATTATTAATTAGTCTAGTCCTTTAAGATAATTTTCTACCACTGTAATAATTTTTCTATGTATTTCTAGTCAATTAATTATTGTTTTGGTTGTAACAAATGTCTCTTTTTGAATTTTTAAATTAATTAAAGTATATTACAGATGCCTTGAAAAGACTGAACACACGTCAGTCGAAACGTCGGCTAAAGAGAGCTTGGTGTTTTTATAACTCCTTTCTTCCTTTATTTACTCCTAAGAAGGCCCAATTAGTTTTTTGGGGAACAACACTTATAAGAATTTATTCTAAAAGGAGAACAACGAACAAAAATTAGATGATATAATTATACCTTCAGAAATGATTGAGAAGGTATGCGAAATTTAAGAGAAGTTTTGTGTATTTGGAGAGATTCTAATTTAACGTTAAGAATGGATAAATGTCATTTTTTACTAACGGAATAGATTGTACATACAAGCAGCTGACGGAACCCATAGGGGTAACGTTCAGACAGAAAAGTTAAATAAGACAATTTTGAATTGTTTGTCTGCAAGTCTAGATTGTGAAGTGGGTGATCGTTTGTGGGACAAAAATTAATTGATATTTAGTGGAGTTCACTGCGTTACAAAATGTACTCCCTTTGAGTTGATATTTAGAAATCGCAGTATATGTTTGCATGACAATCTTTTAACTATAAAAGTTCAGGATTTACACAGTTCTACAAAAAATAAAAATGTAAAAGCGGATTAAATGCAAAATTTACTATAATTCGTTTAGCGAAGACATAGAGTTAAGCCACTCCCTATAAATCCGCGCTAAATTTAAATAAAATTATTTTATTATTAAGGTTTATATGGTGAAGGATGAACAACAATTATGAACAATCATAAAAATTAATTCAGTTTTTGTAGTATCGACACTTTGGAAACTTCATTTTATTTTTTGAATGTTTTACAATACAGGGTGACGTTACGCAAAACATTGTTTGCTTTTTCAAGCTTTGATTGTTTAATTATTGTGGTGATGAACTATTCCATCTCCAATATAAACATGTACTTAAATAACAACTATTTAAAAAAAATTTAACCTTCTTTTAAGATTATAAAGGTGCGTATGAAAATTTTATCCTTCGCTTTCCCAATTTTACTTATAATGTATTTCTATTCTTTTAGATTAAAATTTTTTTTTTTTTGAAAAAAGCTAACAATGTTTGGCGAAACTGTAGGTATACGGGTGATTCATAACTATTGGGCCCTAGGGCTAAAGGCGGGTTATTTAAGCTAAAACATGACCATAGGACCCAATATTCCTTAATAAAATATTGCTGTGGAAAAAGATATAGAGCGTTAAATTAAAATTTTTTTTTTTCATTTTTTGTTAATAATTTCACTGTAAATTTATCAATTCTTATCAAAATCGGCATAGAGGCATAACTTTAGACTAAGAACATTATTTTATGTTTTATTTTACAATTTGTTGTAGGGGGCGCTACGTGAATGATTCCTAATGATGAAATCGACTGTTAACTTTTTTTGAGAAAATTTTTTAGTGATTTTGATTAGAGAATATGACTTAAACATCATTTCTACACAATCTTACTACTCCTGTTTAAATACGATAATTTCATTTGTTTCCGAAAGAACGCAGTTTAACAAAAAATAAAGAAAATTTTTTTTTATCTATCGCCTTATATCTTTTTCCACGGCAATATTTTATAAAGGCATATTGTGTTTTAGGGCCCAATAGTAAAACACAATAGTCATGTTTTATAATATATAAGGTGATTCATAACTATTAGGCCATAGGCTAAGGGCGGGTTATTTAGGCTAAAATATGACCATAGGATTTAATATTCCTTTATAAAATATTGCCGTGGAAAAAGATAAAAGGCTTAAATAAAAATATTTTTTCTTCATTTTTTGGTAATTATTTCACTGTAAATTTATCAATTCTTATCAAAATCTACAGAAAAACATAGTTATCTGACAGTCTAAAACGTACCCTTAATAAATAAAGTAATATTTGAAATCTCCTTCTGACACTACAAACTGTTCAACTGGGTTTTTCTCGGAAACAAATGAAATTATCGTATTTAAACAGGAGTACCAATATTGTGTAGAAATGATGTTTACGTCATATTCTCTAATCAAAATCACTAAAAAGTTTTCTCAAAAAAAGTTACCAGTTGATTTCATCATCAGGAATCATTCACGTAGCGCCTCCTACAACAAATTTTAAAATAGCACATAAAATAATGTTCTTGGTCTAAAATTATGCCTCTATGCCGATTTTGATAAGAATTGATAAATTTACAGTGAAACTATTAACAAAAAATGAAAAAAAAATTTAATTTAACGTTTTGTATCTTCTTCAACAACAATATTTTATTAAGGAATATTGAATCATATGGTCATATTTTTAGCCTAAATAACCCGCCCTTTGCGTATGGCTTAATAGTTATGAATCACCTTGTATATTATAAAACATTCAATAAATAAAATGAGGTTTCCGAAGTAACGATACCACAATTGTGGAGCAAACAGCAAACACGCTCTCTGGTGGTTGGAAGATAAATTAATCTGGGAACTATTTGAAATGTTAGTTCTTGATTTGCTGTTTAAACTTTGATAATTGTTACAAACAATTTTTCAAATACAAATACTGTAAATAAGTGAGAAAATAACAATAAAATTATTTCAATAATATTATTTTAAGGATATTTATCTAAATACAAATTACAATATTAACAATAATAATTAACAGTCATTTTTTTAATAAAGAACATGGAATATTTGAAATAGATGCAAATCTGCCTCGATGGTCACGCCACTCACGCCTAAAGGCTCCTTGGTAACGGTTATTGAGTCAGTTCGAATAAATGTTTGAACCGCCATTGAAATTTGAAAATTTTTTTAAATGTAAAATTTTTGGGGCAACATGATATGATGTTATTTTAACATCACAAATCCCAACATTAGGTCTTCTGAAAACGCTATTGCAAAGCAATAATTTTTGAAATACAAAAGGTATGAGCATTTGAAACATAATCCTTTGGACATCCCTATAGTTATTTATAATTTTTTTTGACGAACTCTAATCTTTTTTTTTTCTTTTAAGGAACATTGTTACTGTTTTTTTAACAACATTTGTAGTTACTACAGTTCTACTATATCTACCAGTCAAAATTCTGTTAATAGATTTACAGCAATTGTGAAATAATTAATGAGAAATCTATTTTTTCACAAATTTCATCTTTCGTTTCTTTTTAAAATTGTTTTTGAACAAGATTTTTTATTTAAATTATAATTAATGATATTGGTAATTTGTCTAAAAATTGATTTAAAATTCTCATTAGGGTAGCATAGTCTATATTTGTATTTAATATTGGTTTCCCTTTTTTTTATTAAAAGATTTGAATTTGCTTGCGGGGTTTCAAATAACTTATTGTTGCAGTCATTGCACTTAATATTCTTAATTGTTTTTAAAATGAAACCTGCGAAGTAATTGCTAGTCATATCACTTAGTTGTAATAATTGCTCACTTAATTGAACTTAGTGTTAATATTTGTGTATTAACTTCTTTTTTACTAATAGTTGAATTTAATTCTTGAACACGTAACTGTTTATTTTAATGTATTTCTGAATTTGCTATCATCAAATTTTGTATATTGTCAAACATAAAAGTGCACTCGTCATCTTCACAATTAAACGACTTGTTTTTTTATTTTTGAGTTCATGACTATAGTTCTAAAAATTGATGTGAAATTTTTTGCAGTAGGATTTGTATGTTGAACTCTAAGGGGTCTTGGTTTAAATTTTTCTTTTAATAAATATTGAAATCCTTTCTTCTGTACAAAACTCTAAATGTTCATAAAATTTTTGATTGTGAATATCTAGTTCTTTAAGTTAGGTGCCTTTGGATTGTCCCTGGGTTTCAGAACTGCAAATGCCATTGAAGATAGCATCGGAATTGCTTCTTTTTTCCAAAATTTGAAGTAGTCAGTAGTGTCATTAAATCCACACCTCAATAGTTTTCCATTCTGTGCTTGTTTTGTGCTACCGTTTACTGAACCGAACAACTTATCGAAAAAGAGCAACAACTCGGAAGTATACTGTGTATCCTCTTCCAGGACTTTCAAATAATCTAACAATAAAAATTATGTAAAATAAATATAATTACAATTTTGTAATTTTCTTAAAACATTTGTCCAATAACATTAGCTAACTATGCCAAATCTTATTAAAATCGCATAAACCATTTTAAATTTATAATAAAAAACCATTTCAAATTTTTTAATTTCAAGACCGCATAGAGCCCAAACTAAGCTACTTTAGACTAAGGTAAGTTTACTTAAATTGGCTTATTTTTGTCTAAGGAATATGTATGGCTTGTGTAAAGACCTTTTACAGACACCCTGTAATGCTGACATATCTATCAGAGGGTGAAAGTTGAGTTGCTACTTTTTCAAGTGCTTTAAAAATTTCCATATTAATTCTCGTTTTAAAGCTTAGTTCATTTAAAAAATTTCTCCTACACTGGGAAGAAAAAGAGCTTACTTAAAAATCTGTAAACACGCGGGCCTTTTTTTAATATGAAGTTACTGCTAAAATTTTTTCGTCTATTGTAAACCGACGCTGCTTTGGTGGTTTATTGACTTCTCTGTACTGAGTTCGAATAAATTGAGCAGCAAGTTTATTTAACTTAGATAAATTTTTGTCAAAAACCATATCTTGTCGAATTCTTTCTGCTTGAAACAATCTTTTGCGAAAAAATATTCCTTGCTACATTAGTTTTATTAACTTTTTTAGAAAGTTTTGGAATGATGGTATACAATTTATTTTTTTTTGCGACATATCCTTTTTTATCTTTATACCGGCGTCCAGCAGCATTTGGTGTCGTGTTGCACATGTAAATTTGCCTTAAAAAAATATACTTACAATAAAATCATTTAAGCGTTATCGTCTATACAGAGTGTTTAAAAAATACGTTCCGATATTTGGCCCACTTATAGATCTCATCAGTACAAACAAAAAAGTCAAAATAAACATAAGTCTAAAAATCAACCGTTTCCGAGATACAACCTGTTTTTGAAATTAACATAATTTACGCTCAGCAGAAGTGATTCGTCGTATTTATCAAGTCAGCTAAGGAAGTGGGTAAACCAAAGGTCATATTTACTTCAACGAGGTTTTCAATATAATAAATATCAGTATAAATACAACATTTTAATTACAAATGATTCTTAAAGAAGATATTCAACATGTCCTCCTTCCATTTGTATACACATTTTGCATCTCCGTAAAAGTGAACGCCGCACTCTCTCAAAGAGCCCCAGATTTGTACGAACAGTCTGGCAAGCATGTTCAATTCGTTCTCGCAAATCATCTAAATTATTCACAGGACTTGAATAAACTATTGTCTTTAAATACCCTCAAATGCAAAAGGCGAGCGGAGTGAGGTCGGAAGATCTAGGTGACCATGCAATTGGACTTCCTCGCCCTATCCACTTGCCATTGTAATTTTTGGTTAAGTAATTTCTGCGCAGGAGCTTCATCGTGCATCAACCACATATTAATTCTGTGGTTGAGGGGTACATCTTCTAACAACAGTGACAAGGTATTCCGCAAAAAGTCATGGTACAATTGACTAGTCAAACGGTTAGGCAGGAAACAAGGTTTTATCAGATGGTCTCCCAACACACCAAGCCAAACGTTAATTGAAAATTGGTGTTGATGATTCGATTCAACAATTACGTGCGGGTTTTTGTCGGCCCAAACATGGCTATTATGAAAATTAAAAATGCCATTTCTTGTGAAACCAACTTCGTCAGTAATAAAATTTCCGTAACAAAGTTTGGGTTCTCCGCAACTTTTGTCAGCATCCTTCGACAAAACACCAGTCGTGCGGCATAATCAGGCACAATAAGAGCCTCTACCCTTTGAATATGGTATGGGTGCAATTGCTGCTCGCGTAACATTCTCCAAATTAGGAAAGAATTAATATTTGTTTCAGTAAAGAGTCTTCTAGTACTAGTATCGGGATTTTCCTCAATATTTCTTAAAATGTTAAGTTCTGCCTCGGGAGTAGAAACTGATCTAGGCAGACCACCATCACCGTTCCTTGATTTAAACGATTCAACTTCGGATAAACGTTGATGTAAATTTGTAAAAGTTTGGCACACGGAAGTACCCGGTTTGGAAATGCTTCGGCATAAAGGCTCATAAGCATTTACGTTGGCTTTGCCACACATGAAATGCATGTCTGCGTTTCTGCGTTGGTATATTTTGGCATATTTAAAAATTTTAACAATGTGCAACAGTAACAACGACTTCAATAGCAACAATAACATTAACAATGACATCCACACAATGATTACAACAAATGCGGCAACTAGACTGACAGAAACGAACAAATTTTGTTTTGTTATTTTCATAGCTGACGTGATAAATACAATGAATCACTTCAACTGGGCTTAGTAATTTTAATTTCAAAAACAGGTTGTATCTCGGAAACTGTTTATTTTTGGATTTATGTTTATTTTGTCTTTTTGTTTGTACTGATGAGATTTATAAGTGGGCCAAATATCGAAACGTATTTTTTAAACACCCTGTATAAATAGAGAACAGAAAACAATGTTTCTCATTTTGTTCCATCTTTTTAATTCCTTTTGTATTTTTTTGCAGAAAACACATTTTCCCTTAGATTGTAGAATGTTTTGCAGTTAGCCATTACATTACTCAATTTATAAAGGTAATAACCTTTTTTAGATATAAAGGATATTTGCTACTTTTTCTTCACATTTTTCCTGCTCTTTTCTTAAAAATACAAATACTTAAATGATTTACCTTTTTTTGCAGAATTAACGTGCATATCGCCACTACTCTTACGTTTAGACATATAAGTACTGGAATTAGATATATTTGCTTCTTCAACATTACCAGTACTAGTACATTCTGAAAAAAAAAATTTGTTTAACCCTTTCATGCATATCATACACTACAGTGTATAAAAACTTTTTATTTTTTATAATACCAACCTTTTATAATTTACTAATAAAACGCCATAAAATACACTAAAGTGAATGTTGTAGATTTAATCCCCATAGTGACATCTCAGGATAAATCGTAAAATTTCGATTACAAGCGTTTAATTGTAAAGTGATTCTGTTTGTGTTAGTTATTCAACATGGTTGAAGTTATAAATTCCAGAATTTTTTATGGATTGCCAAAAAAGAAGGTAAAATTGTTTTTAAGATTGTTTAGTCTATTGTTTGTTTGATAAGGGTGTAATATTTCACGAATCTATAACTATTATCTATATTTAGTGCATTTTGTAAACATTCACTTTAGTGGATATCATGCATTACATATAACTATTATCGTATTTTGTCAATTGTGTTTTTTTGATCTTAGAACGTTATATTTGAAGACTTATTAGAATGCGAAGAAGATGTTTTTGTTGATATTTCTGATAAACCTTCAAATAGTTGTGAAAATTGTTATGACGTTGGGAAGAATTTGAAGACTTGCTTGTGTCGATCTCTGACAATGAAGATAATAGTGAAGTTGATAGTGAAGAAGATATTCCATTGCAAGTTCTTAAACAAAGAATACAGGATAAGAAAGATGATAAATGGCTAGTCAAAGACTCTGCCAGAGGTCCAGTAGTTTTGCCTGTTTTTAGAAGCGATTGTATCATGACTGAATCGAAACCGATTCTTAATTTTTTTACCTCATTTATTTCAGAGAATATGAATGAGGACATTGTTTATCAGTTTAACTTGTATGCGACCCAAAAAGGAAAAAAATTTAAATCTAACAAAAAAAGAGCTGTATGTCTTTTTGGGTATAACTATCGTTATGTCGTACATACGTTATCTAAGGGTGGATTTGATTGCAGATGCCATGTCAATTAACAGATATGAGGTTATTCTTAGACATCTTCATTTTAATGAAAATCCCATATACAGTAATAGTAACAGGGACTACAATCCGGATGACAAATTATGGAAGTTACGCCAATTTCTGAATAAATTGCTGGCAAACTTTTTAAGCTCATCAACATCAGAAGAATGTCAATCCATCGATGAGCAAGTCATTCCAATGAAGAGCAGAATTAGCATAAAGCAGTACTTGCCGAAGAAGCCGAAAAAATGGGGTATCAAATGTTGGGTAAGAGCAGGTGTCAGTGGATACAAGCATCAATTTGAAATTTATCAGGGAGCCAAATGTAGACTTCCAGTTAGCAAATTAGGTGCATGTTCAGACGTTGTGCTACGGTTGTGTGAAGGAATCCATAATAAAAACCACAAAGTTTTTTTTGACAATTTTTTTTGTTCTGTGTCACTTCTGGAACTTTGTATGAATTAAAAATATTTGCAACAAATCAAATTTTATAATAAAAACATGGGCGGTGTTAACCTACATGACCAATATTTGGCGATTTATCCTATGCGCAGAAAAAATAAGAGGTGGAATATAAAAGTATTTATGCAGTTTCTTGATGTTGCTATTGTGAATGGTTTCATTTTGTACAAGATCCAGGGAAATTTAGACAAAGATTTTTTACAATTCTAGGGATCCATTGCAAGAATCCTAATAAATAAGGGTTTGAAGCAACAGTGGGACGTCCAAGATCTGCAACGCAACCAGCAAAACGGGCTGCTGCAGAGGTATGTTTCAATGGAACAGCCCATTGGCCTGCGTTAACAGACGTAAAAAACGCAAACTGGTGTAAATCCAACATTTGTAAAGAAGAACAAAATATGCATGCAAATCCTGCAAAGAGTATGTTTGTCCGGTTT
The DNA here is from genome assembly GCA_030710515.1 of Abscondita cerata. Classification (NCBI taxonomy): domain Eukaryota; kingdom Metazoa; phylum Arthropoda; class Insecta; order Coleoptera; family Lampyridae; genus Abscondita; species Abscondita cerata. Next base: position 37,940 of record JALBCR010002666.1, on the reverse strand, counting down.
GTTTTGAACATTTCCATATACCCACTTCATTATGTAATTAAAAGTAATGTATTTAAAAAGATCATTAAAATAATAAGTTTTTGAAAATCTTTTTTTATGTACCCTTCAAATGCATGGTATCCACTGGAGTGTATAAAACTATTTTGGTCATTTCGTAAGAAAAGGCACCGTTTTTCCTTTTAAAATTATTAGAATGTTTTGTTCTGCGTTATGAATAACATCTAAATATGAATTTTATTTTGTAAAATAACTAGCTTTATAAAGTCATGCACGAAAGGGTTAAATACTTTTATAATTAATTACATCAATTTCGTTTATTCAATCTAAATACATGTGTTAAATAATGGTAATATTAATGTCCAACTTTTTTCATACAAATAGTAAATGGTAATCGTCTGTGTTTATATTATAAGTAACTTAAAAGAAGTTTACCTTATTATTTCAACTCAAGACAAATAACATTTGTATAATAACTTCAAGATCTGGTGAAGGTTGACCTTCATGTAAAGACCGAGGCGTGGTTTTAAAGAAGCATATTTTTCGAATATGTTGAACCGATTTACGTTTTTTGCGCACGAATGGGCAACCGTCAAGAGTCCTTGAGAGTATAATACCAATTATACCTTGTAATATTAAATCATAAAAATAATTAACTCTTTCTGAAGAAGATATTTTCTAGAGTTTGTTTTTACCGACACACTGATCTACTGGACTACATTCTAGAACAACATAACTAGTGTTTGTAAATGTGTTTCCAAATCAGTTTCTGGTACAGTACCTAAAACATATGTTACATTACCACAACAATGCTTTTTTTACATTACCTACCATTATTGATGGTAGGCTCAATGTCGAGATTGCATTTATATGTAGTCGTTTTGCACCAACACTAAAATATTGCATATGAAAGTGTATGTGACAAACTTTTTTCGTGTCATAAATGTCTTGGGAATCTAATTCAATCAAATTTGGATTCTCAACGGCTTTGATCCATGTTTGAAACCTTTCTAAATCTTAAAAACTTATGCTCTGAATATGTTACTTGCTAATGAAAATAATTGAATATTACCAGTAGGAAATATTGAAGAAATACTAATCACAATCGCTGATTGACTTTAATCGTCTAAAGGTGGGTAGTTTGTGGTCGATACTACAGAAACTGAATTAATTTTTATGATTGATCATTATTGTTGTTCATCCTTCACCATATAAACCTTAACAAATATCAAAAACAACTATTACATTTCACTAAATTATTTTATTGGTTTAACTTTTAAAGTTAGTATTACAACCAACCGACATAATTTCTGCGTTGTTTGACATTTTAGTTTACACGTGGGTTTTGGTTTTTATCTAATTGGTAGTTTGCTCTCGTTTTTATTCAATTTACAAGACAGTATTCTTCAATATTTTATTAAGTTTAAATAATTTATTTTTGAAATTTTGCGCTTATACAGTGACCGGCAAAGAGTTTGCATCAAATGGAGAAAAATTTTTTGTAATTGAGATATTCAAAAATTTGTTTTGTCAAATGAATTCAGCATATCGAATGACAATTAATTTGCCGCTATGACAGTGGCCACATGACATTTGTCAAAATGCTTTGTTTTGTCATTTGATATGCTGAATTTATTTTCCAAAAGAAATTTTCGGATATCTCAATTACAAAATTGTTCTTATTTTATGCAAACTTTTTGCCGGTCACTGTATAAATCTACATAGTGTACAGTAGTCTTTGCATTTATTGGTTCAAATTATTACAAATTAATAAAGGAGTAGTTTAACTTCATGTATTCGCTGAATGTATAGAAAACAATATAGGCAAAAGAATTCTTTCATGTGAACGTTTAAAATTAGTTAGTATTACTGTTTAGTTTAAAATATTTGATCTCCTTAAAATAATAAAAAAATTTTAAGTTTTGCTATTTATGATTGTTAATCGGACAAGGGCGTTAATGTCTTCAGGAAGGCCGAACTGTTGTATTACTTTGAATATGTCGCGCACTAACAGAAATGAAGTAATTTGATATGGGAGAGGTAATTTTCCGCCTGTTAGTTCGTGGCCAAGTTTTATGCGTATACCTTGTGTGTGTTTTATTTTTGAGAATTAGTTGTAGAACACAGCAACAAAGCATTTGCTAGCCCTTAGTCAACCTCAAGCTAGTAAATGATTAGTTTCTATATACTACTGTATCACAATTATGAAAATTTTACAATCTAAATTGCTTAGTTTAAATTTCATACTTTCATTTCATTTCATTTCATACTTTCATTTCATTTCATTTCATACTTTCATTTCATACTTTGCAAAAGTCAAACAAAATTTGTAATCTGGAATTGTGAAAGGTGTAATAAAAACAATGTGGACAATACCCTACAAGATGAAGTTGATAAAATGTCTCACCATCCAAGTTAACTGAGGTCAATCTTGATCAGATTTACAACTTAATGTTAATAATAAAAATAATCAAGATGATTTTGCAGAATCGTTAAACTTTGTAACGCTAAAATTGGTGATAATACTAATTTATTGAAAAATCAAGAAAAAAATTGATGAATGTTTAAAAAAATTGAAGAGCTAGAAACCAAAAATAAGAACTTATTAAAAGAAAATGACGCTTTGCAATTACGAATAAACGAATTAGAACAGTACACTAGAAAAAATTGTGTGGAAATCAGAGGTGTGTCGGAAATTAAAAATGAAAATATAGTTACCGTAGTAAGAAACATGGGCAGTGCAATAGGTTTTTCTATTGAAAAGAACATGATAGATGCTTGTCATCGACTTTCAAAAAATCCTAATAATCCATCTGAGCCTAGAGGAATCATTATAAAATTTATCAGTAGAATAGACAAAGATAACTTTATGAGTTGTAAACGTGTAAAAAGGAGGGTGACTGTTAAAGATTTAGGTGAAATGTTTAGTAATCTACCAAATGTAAATTTAACCAGTGATATCTATATAAACGATTCACTAACAAAAATAATCGTGTTTTGTTCTTTAAAGCAAGAGAATATGCAAAGGATAAGTTAATAAAATTTGTGTGGTGTCGGAATGGTCAAATACTAATGCGTAAAGATGAAAAAAGTAAGGTGTTCGTGGTCAAGTCAACACAGGATTTCAATGATGTTCACTAAATATGGACTAGTTATATTATTATTAAGGTCAAAAGATTACTTTTATTATCGAAAATGTTTACCTACATCTATTTACTTTTGTATATTTATACAATGAATTTTTCCATTTCATTTAGTATTACGTATGCGTACATATGCATTTTAATTTGCGTACTAAGCTATAAGGTATTAACAAATAATTACAATATGTTGATTGTATTTATGGGGTGTTTGATTTTAATTCTGTCTTATAATTTAGATATCGTTATACTCCAACTGCTGCATAATGAGTGCTTACCTTAATGTAGCACATTTAAATGTAAGGTCTCTAACAAATCATTTTTCCGACTTTAAGCAGCATGTGTTAATAAATGACTTTGACGTAATTGGTCTGTCAGAGACCTGGCTCTCTTCTAAGGTACCAAATTCAGCTATAAATATTGCTAAATACAAATTTGAAAGAAAAGACAGAATTACAACTACATGGGGAGGAGGTGTGGCTATGTATATTAACAGCGATCTACAATATAAACAAATACACATAGATAATCATCAATCATTAGAATAAATTTGGGTAACTTTTAAATTAAATAATATATTATTAGCTGTAGGTGTAGTTTACAGAAGAATGGAGTATGCATTCTCTGAATTTCTTGAACGGTTTGAGAGCTCCATTACCCAAATTTTGACCAAATGTGATGAGATAATATGCATGGGTGACTGCAATGTTGATTTAGTTAGGTGTGATGATCTACGATGCGTTCAGTTTTCTACTATAATTGAAAGTATGGGTTTGAAACAAATAATTAAAGAACCTACAAGAATATCTAAGGTTAGCTCAAGCTTACTTGACCTTATTATTATCTTAAGTGATATAGATGTGGACCATGCAAGCACCCTGCAAATGCATCACGTTTCGGATCATTCACTAATATTTTGTTCTTATCCCATACGATGTATTACTAAAATGTACCTGTAATTAGAACTTACAGAGATTTTAATAATTTTGATAGTAATGATTTTTATATAGATTTACAGAACATTAATTGGGATGAAATATATGGTATGACAAACATTAATGATATGGTTGAGTTTCTAGACAATAACCTATTAAACATATTTAATATACATGCTCCCATTAAAACATCACGATTATTGAAACCCAAAGCTCCATGGTTAACACATAATATTAAAGAAATGATCTCAATACGGAACAAAGCTTTAAAACGGTTCAAAATTTCAAAACAATTGACTCATTGGCAATATTATAAAACTTTGCGTAATTACGTTAACTTGGCAATAAAGCGAGAAAAAAAGCATACCTAGAATTTAAAATGCGTGACAATAGTAATAATATCTGGAACAAACTACAACAGTTAGACATAATCAGTAAAAAGAAATATTGACCTACCCCCAGACCTAAATGATGTTAATAAAATTAATGACTTCTTTACAAAATTAGACAACTTAAATTTAGGTTGCAATTCAGAATTATATAACTTTTATAATAGTAATACCATAAAAACCATTCAAACTAAACTAAAATTTCATGAGGTAACAGATTTGGACATACTACGTTTTCTAACCAGTATAAAAACAAAGTCAACAGGTTCTGATGGCATTAGTCACCAGATGATAAATATATGTTGTCCTTTTCTAACGCCTTATATAACCTTTATAATTAATTATTCCCTATACACCAGCACCTTTCCAGAAAATGGAAGTCTGCATTGGTTATACCTCTTCCGAAAAGAACCAGCCAAAAACTTTAAATGACTTAAGACCTATAAGTTTGCTTCCTGTACTGTCTAAAGTTTTGGAGAAGGCTATCGCTGAACAAATTCAAATTCATCTAGAAAGCAATAAAATATTGCCAGCAACTCAGTCAGGATTCAGGTCTGGATTCAGTTGCACTACGTCACTATTAAACATTACTGATGAGATTTATAATGCATTAGATAATGGTAAATTATCTACTTTAATTCTATTAGATTACTCTAAGGCTTTCGACAGAATATGTCACAAACTATTAGGTAGCATTCTACATTACGTTGGATTTAGTGACGAGGCAAATATACTTATAAACAATTTTATTACAGGTCGATATCAACAGGTTAGGTACAAAATGAAAAGTCGAAGCATTTAACGTTATTGTCTGGTGTACCACAAGGCTCAGTGCTAGGACCAATTCTGTTTACCATATATACCTGTAATTTTAACAAATGTTTAGACAATTTGATATTCCATCAATACGCAGATGATATACAATTACAATACCATTTTACAGAACACGATATAATTGCAGCAAACGAATGCATTTGTAATGATTTAAATAATATTATTCAAACATCCGAAGCACATGGTCTCACAGTTAATCCGCTGAAGTCTTGTGCTGTGTTATTCGGCAGAGCTTAACAAAAGCAAACTTAAAATTGTAATAAAAGATACAATAATTCCTTTAGAAGAATCCATAAAAACCTAGGACTTAAAATAGATACGGATTTACGGTTTAAAAATCATATAACGGACATTATACTGAAAGCTTTTGTTAATCTTATTTTCAACAATCGCAGCATTCTAAGCAAAAAATTAAAATATTGCTTTGTGAATCTTTGGTCCTCTCTCAATTTAAATACTGTGATGCCGTATATGGACCTGCGCTAGACAGCGCTGATAAAATGAGAATTCAGAGAATGCAGAACTCCTGTTTGCGCTTAATCTTTGGAATTAGAAAATATGACTGCATTTCACACAAGTTAAATGAAGTCAAGTGGTTAAATATGACACAGAGAAGGTATTTGCATACAGCCACTTTATACCACAAAGTCATATTAAGTAGTACACCTTCTTATCTACATAATAAGATACATTTTAGTACAAACGCGAGATATACCAACTTAATCATTCCACCATTACATAAAACAACGCTATTTGAACGTTCTTATTCCTATACCATAGCCAAAATATATAACTCACTTTCAACTAATATAAAGTCCATGAATTTATATACATTTAAGAGAACACTATACCAAATGTTATTATCACAACAATGTTAAATAATATAAAGCACATCACTTAGGATCGGAATCTCTTAGAAAAATTAAACTGTACATATTGTATGACAAAAGAGATATGTATATATATTACAATTAAATGGGTTAAGTGGTAGAGCAGAGCTAAATAGAATTGTCTCTCTTTAGCATCTGAACTTCGCCCATTGGGTTAGTAACAATGAATTTTCTTATTTTTATATTATTTTTAATTTAAATTTTATTTTGTATATCTTATTATTATTTCTGTATTATTTCTTTAATGTACATTTGAATTTTTGTTACATAACCTAATAAAGGCATTATTATTATTATTATTATTATTAATGGAACCTTTAAAATTAATTTTAAAAGTACTATTCATGACAAAATAGTTTCTACTTTATTGATTAGTTTCTACAATGTGTAAGTCAACCAGCATAAAAATTGCAAGTATCCAATTAAATCAAAAGTCTTCTTTAATATTTGCTGAAAGCTATTATCTATTAAGACATAGTCTCAAGGGAACTGTATTATAAAGAAATACTATGTAAACGTTTTATAATTAAATAGACAGACCGACATTAATATAGTATTGATAAATAATTATTCTATATCATTAAAAATAATTATATGTATACAAATTATCTCAAACATTTAATTAATTTGTAAAATTGTGCTTTTGTTTCATATAATTATGGTTAAACAATCAAACGTAATAAATATTGTACAGTGTCTAACAAAAAAGGGTAGGTGCTTTAAGTAATTAGAGTAATATACGTTATGTTTTTGCATAACGTTCGTTGTGTATGTAATTAAAAGTGACGTAATGGTCCCATTGAAAATTGATTGTATTTTTAATTTTAATTAGAAAGAGTTTCTATGCATAACTAAAAACAAGTGTATGTACATGCATTATTCACAATCGAGAACGAAATTGCTCTATTTTTGTTTCTATCTCGATTTATTTTAATTAAATAAATAAAATTTGGTAATGATGTCAAAGTAATTATAAGGTATGCTACACAAACTAATAAATTATGAAGGCTAATAAAGGGTACATAATTAATAGGAACAACATTTCCAGCGCACCTGTAGCAGTTAGGTGAACTATACTTGATACGCAAAAATAAGTTACTATTATAAAAACTTTATAGATATTACAAAGATTTACAAGGCATTTATTAATATTTTTTAGTTAATACAAAAGTTCATACAAAAAAAAACAAAGATCTTTAATTGTACGCAAATCTTTCAATTATTTTAAAAAAATTATTCTTTCTCTAAAAACTTTATTTGAACTATGGCGAATTTTGTTATTAAATTTTCCGGTTTTAATGATGTAGTACAAAAACTTTTCTCGATTGGCAAAAAAAAAAAAAAAAAAAAAAAAAAAAAAAAAAAAAAAAAAAAAAAAATTTATTTTTGATAATAACACAGTAACAATAGGTGTTTACCATAACTTTAAACGTAGAGCGCCATTAGTTTTAAGGCCAGGTTAAAGAGAAGTTCGGTGTTCGTTTTTGAGCCAGAGTCATAAAACTGTCCGATTCAAGCGCCCAAGGAGTGTTTATTGTACTGTCATTAAGAAAATATCATAACAAATTCTTGTGATTTATAGACAGTAACCTACACATGGCCTGTTCAGTAATTTGTTTGAACTATTGCAAGATTTTTCGTTGATTTTAAAGTAAAATATCATTAGATTTTATTTAATGGTAATTCTTGAAGTATAATTGCTTTTTATTTCTTCCGTCTAATTAAATAATTAATTAATGCTCTATCTAAAGTACATTCATGAAATTTAAAACTTGGACACCACAATTTCTGTAAACAAAAGTTTGCACATTGTGAAGCGGGCTTAAGGGTATCATTTACAATTCTAACAGCAGGTAGTCTCAGCAGGGGTTATCTTATAGAAGGACTGTAGAATGAATCATTACACTAAGCACGTTTTAGAAAATAGGTAATTTACGTTGCTTACTTAATTTTTTCTTTAAAGAATATATTTGAAGGTATCGCTAATTAAACACCATAGCTCGATTAATTATCGAATCAAAATTTTGTTTAGGAAATGTTTACAAAATAAAATTAGAAATAATTTTGATTTAAAAACGTCTACAAGCAATAACTTTTAAATTAAATCAAAAACTAAACATGGTTATTTGGGTTGACTGATTATTACTTATTTTTAAATAAATCTAACCTACTAATTATTGTAAGTTATTAAAAAAAATCATTAAACTCTCTATTCATAATATTTAGTCCTTACAAAATGTATATTTTATGACGTTTCATTTTTTTCTGTAGTTAATATAAAAAGTGAAAATAAAAACTAAGGCAATTCTTATTGTCAACGTATATATTTAGTTTTTTGACAAGAATTTATTACATAATTATAATTAAGATACCAAGTTATAGTTTAAAATTAAATGAAAACGTTTTTTAAATAAAGGTATTACTATATAAATAAATATAAGAAATCAATAATGGGTGTGACCTCCATTATTATTGATACATTCTTGGAGGCGTCTGCTCATTGACGCTATCAAGGTATCAATATAATTAATATTAATCGTTTCCCATGCGGTATCAATGGCTGCAATTAGTGCATTACGGTTTACTGGTATAAAATTTGGCCCTTGTTCTGGGCTTTTTGCTGGCCAGGGTAACAGCTCCAAGTTATTTGCTTGTATCCAGTTGCGCACAACCTGCGAAGTATAGGGTCATCATATCCCGATAGTTAATTATCGAATGTTCCAAGAAAATATGTGTAAATAGTAAATGGAATCTACTAACGTAACGTTAAGTCGTTAATTATAGTTACATAACTCTCCTTTCATAAGATATAGTTCATATTAATATGCTTATTGTAAAGCTTCGTACACACCTGAACAACAAACCGAGGAACAAACAGAACAACGAACCGAACGGCAATCGGAACATTAATTTGGACGGTGCTACGTACGAATTTTAGAACAGATTCGCAAGTCCTGATTGTTCCACGAACGGTTTGCGGCGTTCCCGCAACTTGTCGGTTTTTTTCTCCGACATCAAAGAAAATGCGCGCGAATGCGTTTGCAGGTTTGGACGAATCTAAACAAAACGGCGAACAAACTTATGCGGGAGAATTAAATTATTTATTTTTGTCCTCCCTTTTGTGGGTTTGTTGTGTTTTAGGTAATATTATGGAGTTGACAGAAGAAAAATGTTTTAAATTAATCAGTGTTTAAGAATGCAAGAAAAAAATGATGTCCCTATTAGCATCATTTGGGCGGAAAATTTCCAAAATAAAAAAAAACGAAGTAAATTATAATTTTTTACTCTTCTTTGTGCGTAAAAATTTGGTTGGCACTATCTTCTTGTTTTCCGCAATTTTCTCTTCTCAATAATAAATATATATGAACTGAAAACTACTGAAAATAATTATGGAACAGCACAAACGTTCCGTTTGTTGTTCGGATTGTGAAATCATAAAAGATCGTTTGTCGTTCTGTTTGACTTTCGGTTCGTTGTTATGTTTGTTGCTCGGTTTGTTGTTCAGGTGTGTACGAAGCTTTACAACTTAAGCAACAATTTTTTGGCGAATAAAGATTAGTTTGTGATGTAATATTAGAAACACAAATTTATATCATATCAAATTTATGACAACTTAAAACCAAGAACGTGTATGTTATTGCTAAGAAATTATTAAAGAAAAAGCGCAATTGCAGTGTAAATATTTATAATTAGATATTTTCGAAAGTTTATAAGTCCTTTATTGTAATCTTAATACTTAAAAGAATATCCTGTCCATTAGCATTATAAGGAAATGGCTTGTACTTTATGAATAAGTTTCAATAACAATAGAATATCCTTGCTTGTTTAATTTACTTCCTTTGAGTCATATTGCTCTAAGGGTTGTTACATTGGTCATTAGAAGTATGTAATAAATAAACAATTACCTACTGTTTGAGAAGGGGTAGTGTGAACCAATAAATAAAGTAAGAAATGTAAATTCCATTTTAGTTTAAAATTGTGTTGAAAATGCCACCTCATCTCGGTGCTGATTTGAAAGCGCGGATTGTTTCGGAATTAGCGGCGGGCCGTAGCGTGCGTGAAATTTCACGTATGTTAGATATACCAAAAGCACCGTAGGGCATTACCGAGTAAAATGGAATCTTAAACACTTTGGAAAGAGCCATCGAAGTGGTAGACCTAAAGTATCTACAGTGCTCAAGATCTCGAGTTGTTTCATTACGTAACAGAACAACCATTTGCTACATACTCCAGGGCTATAGCAGATACACATTTCCCGGATGCCGTATAACTGCACAAAAAGATTAAAAAGAAGATGGGAATAAAAAGTATAATGCTGCTGCGAAAGAAGTTCTCAGTGACGAAAATATGAGACGTCGTCTGGAATTTGCAAGGCAATATGTGAACGATTTGGAATTTTGGAATCTAGTGATTTTTAGCGACGAAAAAACGTTCAATAGCCGCAACGATGGACCACTAAAAGTTTTTAGAATGGAAGCAACTTGCTGAAGAAATAATCACATATGTTCTAAAAAACGAAGTGGTTATTTTTCTGTGAATATGTGGGTTAGCGCGCGGGGTCCAGGAGTTTCTTGGGCTGTCGATGGACGTCTTGATTCTGCTGCGTATTTAGATATTTTGGAAATTATTATGAAACCTTCAGTCGAAGTGTTTTATATAGACGAAGATATTTTTCCAACAAGTAAGTATTCTTATTTCACTATACTTTCTCCAAAAAAAATAGTTCGGGATCTGTTGAATTAATATTTTCATCAAATGTATTTTTGTTATTAAAGGACAACGCCTCTATTCATACTTCTGCGGGTTGTGGTATCTTAATTATAATTATGTAATAAATTCTTGTCAAAAAAACTAAATATATACGTTGACAATAAGAATTGCCTTAGTTTTTATTTTCACTTTTTATATTAACTTACAGAAAAAAATGAAACGTCATAAAATATACATTTTGTAAGGACTAAATATTATGAATAGAGATTTAATGATTTTTTTTTAATAACTTACAATAATTAGTAGGTTAGATTTATTTAAAAATAAGTAATAATCAGTCAACCCAAATAACCATGTTTAGTTTTTGATTTAATTTAAAAGTTATTGCTTGTAGACGTTTTTTAAATCAAAATTATTTCTAATTTTATTTTGTAAACATTTCCTAAACAAAATTTTGATTCGATAATTAATCGAGCTATGGTGTTTAATTAGCGATACCTTCAAATATATTCTTTAAAGAAAAAAATTAAGTAAGCAACGTAAATTACCTATTTTTCTAAAACGTGCTTAGTGTAATGATTCATTCTACAGTCCTTCTATAAGATAACCCCTGCTGAGACTACCTGCTGTTAGAATTGTAAATGATACCCTTAAGCCCGCTTCACAATGTGCAAACTTTTGTTTACAGAAATTGTGGTGTCCAAGTTTTAAATTTCATGAGTGTACATATTTTCTCTAATTTGACTTAATTGGACCAGTAAGAATAACTCAATTGGTATCTAAGTAAAATGAATAATATAATTAACAATCTTTCATATTAAAGCATTTAAAGATTATAATAGTATAGACAATTTCACAAAAACAAGAAAATAAAAATATCGGAAATATACGTATAAGAATAAAAATAATAGAAAACACCTATCTATCTTCTCGCAAAGGCATAGTCTTTGTATGACATAAGTCAATCAGTACTGGGAGTAGGCAATGAAAATAGAAACGTTTGTAGCATCTTTTCCTCCCAAAATTGTTTATCTCTCAGAATCCACTGAGAATAAGAATGACATGATTGATAAACGAAAATTGTTTTTAAATTTAAGAAAAGGACACACGGTACTTATTTTGTAATTTGGGGCTAATAATCTACTCATTGTGTTTCTCGAGAAGGATTTACCACATGATCTCATATCTTCTTGTAAGGAGAAAATTTATTTTGTGATTTGTGACACAATTTGAAAATTGTAAAACAAAATCCTTGGTATTTGTTTATTAGAAACATTATTATAATTATATCTCCACATACCTGTAGAAAATAATTGATATAGGTTCTTAATAAAATAAAAAATATTTTTAACAAATTTTAAAACAGTTTATTTGATAATAAAAAAATTCTACGGCCATTGCACTTGCTTTATTAGAATATTTCAAAAACCACAATGCATCAGTTGCATATGAAATTACAAATACTCCAAGAAACACCGAGCAGGTCAAATACGGCCGGACCCGAAGCACGTCACAAATATTTTGTGATTTTAAGCTGATTACCTGTCGTAAATCGTCCCTACAACATTTCTGTGCATAAAGTCAAAATTCAATAATCATATTGGACCAATATCTTGATAATTATTAATGACAGAGAAAACAAAAATCACTATCGTTTTCAGAAAAAAAAATCTGCAAGATGGACAAATGTTTTTTCTTTTGAGTGATTTTTTTGGCTTTTATAGTCATTTAAAGATCTCTTGTAAAAAAATGCATTTTTTGAATTTGCTATAAATTGATAATTATTAAAAAAAATTATGTTCGTTTCGCCCAATCTATAGAACTTCTTCGGAGGATTACTTTCATATTTGAACCAAAAACGTTGAACCTGACCTTAAATGCAGCCTAGACGTCTTATGACAAAATTTAGTTTGAATATTATAGAGTAGCGTTGTTGCGGATTGGTGAACGCTGTTGTGGCCCAAGAGTTGGAATGGAAAGTGTATACTCACGGCTAGATAAGCAAAACCGTGTATAGATGGCTTACAAAACTGGTGCAGAATTTGGAGAGCCATCTACGTTAGATCTTGTAGCTAGTATGACTACTACCATTGATAATAAAGAATCAATGCTCTTAACAACAGGTATCTGTAAAAATATATCTTCGATATTGCCGGGTACTTTAAAAATTGTTATATTTGTATTTTGAACCAATTTATGATTTGCACCAACACAGATGTTCGAAAAATGACCCTCACATATTTTTCGTTTCTTATTAAATGATATTCTGCAATATTATTTAAAACGTCACTATTTATACGTTGCAGCCTAATATTGCGAACATCTGGGTTTGTAGGGAAGCAATGTTTAACACTTATAATGTTGGAACAAAACACTTGCGCAATGAACTCGTAGTAAAGAAAACTAGAATAAACTGAAGTTCAAGATTTTTTTAAGTTTCCAATGACTATTACAAAACTGATGTAACATTTACATTCTCTCCTATAATAGTGTGAACTATAAAATTTTAGGGGCCTATAAACAAATTGTGTTTATATTCTTAAAAAAATGGGCCTAATCTAGACAAACCTGAAATTAAAGACGTGAGATCACTGCTCCAGTTTAGAGGTCAAAGGTCAGGTCGACTTGGGACTTATCTTGAAACATTCCCCTTGACATCCTGAACACTTTGATATATAACATGTCTATGTTTCCTGGATTTACCGCTCCAGGTCAAAGGTCAAAAATCAGGTCAATTTGTGACCCCGCCTAAGATCAGCGCCTAAACCTCCTGAACAATTTGACGTATCGATCTCCAAAATCGGTTCAGTGGTTTTGGAGGAGAAGACAAATATACATACAGACAGACGGACAGACAAACCGGCCACAATTTGATGTGTATAAATTATATTTATTTGATTTATGTTCTGTGATTTATGGGTTTATTCAGAACAGAATATTTACTTACCGTGTTTACATAAAAAATCGAACAAAAACGTATTAAAAAAAATCAAGGATTTAATTTTTTTTGTGCACTATCTTAATGCCTCTCGATTGCGGATGTTTCTTCAAAACAGAATATCGTTTTTTAAATATTTGTAAACAAAAAATTTAATAAAGCACTTGAAAATCACAGGAGAAAGTAGATTCATTATGAACATAACCTTAAGAGCGCCCTCAATTATTTGAAACTTTTTTAAATATTAATTTGTTTGTGTTTAAAGAATATCGTAAATTTGACAAAATATACACTTTATACATGAAATTAAGCAGAACTTCTCAAAAACTACCCACAATTAAGCCATAAACGTTTTATAAGAACAATGTTGATTTTGTTTACAACGTCATAACCTTCCTTTCCGCTCGCACGGTTTAAAAAAGGATAAATTCTAAGGCTGTTCTTGTCACTCCTTTTATTGTGCTTCCATCCAATCGCGTACCAGTATCCAAAACAAAATTTGATCCTAATCAATTCTATCTGAGTGCACACCCCTGTACTAACGGAAGTTAATGAATTGTTAATTATATGTGTGTAATATTTGTACAGTATAATATGTACAGTCTTTTGAGTTTATAATGGCGCGGTTTACAGCAGGTACTAAATTAGTTGTTCCCTATTAATTGCGTAGATACATACACAAAATAAAATGGGATAGATTTTGCTATTGTATTGGTAGACTTGATACCGGATTAACAAAACTTGGGGCTTGAAGGTATAATTGAAGTGTAAATTATTGCAAAGGGTGATTCATAAAATTTTAAATATTTGAATTAGGTAAACATTTGATAAGAAGGACAAAATTATCAGTTTAAAATAATCAGAAGTTGACAATTTAAAATGTTAATATAATTTATAGGACAATACAGGATGTGCCTCGACGATAGCATGTTATACGAATAATGAGAACGAAAAAACCGATTCAGTTTTAAAGTTGTAAGTTTATACAAATGGACATGGTCTACTTACTGAAAATATTTTCATGGCGGCGTAGTTCCAGTTATACCGGAAGTTGATACCAACTTTGTTATTTTAAATATAATGCCCCAATTTTTATTTTATTTTTGGTTTTTGCATAAAATTTTACGTCTTCTACTACCAGGTTTAGCCTACTTATCTCTTACCATTATTAAGAAAAAAATAATTTTAGGCGTTAGCAACGAAAATTTTAATTTACTGAAAAAATAACATTTCTTGAAACATAAATGGCAGATAAGCGAAACTTGTACAACGGTTAGACATGGTATTGGACTATGTTTTCAGTATTAGACATTTTTGAAATTTATTTATAGGGGAGGTCCGGTAGTAACGGTAGTTAAGAAAATTAAAATTGCCAAGGAGTCAATTTTGTTAAATTGCAAGTGAATTGTATCTCATTTGATACAGAATGTAATTACCTATCCGCTGATATATTATGTTCCTATACCTAAACTGAATGATTTTCGTGTTATCTGCTTTTTTTCTACTTTTCTAGAGATAATATAGTAAATTAATAGCGTGCTATGAATTTTGTTTTGCTGCCCGTCGTATGATACGTTCAATTGCAGATTCCAAAGCACACTATTAATGTACTACATCTAGAAAAGTAGAAGAAACGCAGATAACACTATAATTATTCATTTTAGGTATAGGAACATGATATATAAGAGATAGATAATTAAATTATGCACTAAATGAAAATATAAAAAACCTAATTGCAATTTGCAAAAAATGACTTTTTGACAATTTTAGTTTTCTTAACTAGCGTCACTTACGGACGCCCCTAGAAATATGTTTCAAAAATGTCTAATACTGAAAGCATACCATGTCTAACGGTTGTACAAGTTTCGCTTATCTGCCTTTATGTTTCATGAAATATTAATTTTTCAGTTGATTCAAATTTTTGTTGCTTACGAATCACATTATTTTTTTCTCTTAATAATGGTAAGAGATAAGTAGGCCAAACCTGTTAGTAAAAGACGTAAAATTTGTTGCGGAAATCGAAAATAAAATAAAAATTAGAGCATTGTATTTAAAATAAGATAGTTGGTATTCACTTTCTGTATAACAGGAAGTACACCACCATCAAAATATTTTCAGTAAGTAAACCATGTCCATTTGAATAAAGTTTTCAGCTGAATCGATTTTTTTGTTCTCCTTATTTGTCTAACATGCTATCGTCAAGACACACCCTGTATATTAGAAATTTTAAAGTAAGATTTAAAAAACTTTTTGATCGCTTTTAGAAATAAACATCCAAAAAAATCAAAATTTGCAAAACATATTTTGAAATCAAACCATTAATTAACTAGTTATAAAAAATCAAAATTTTAAAAGCATTAGAAATTAAATGTCATTGAAATAAACAAGACCTTATTTTAAATATGCAAATACCAGATTAGTGTATTGTAAATGTTGATAAGTAAAAAACAATTGTTATGTTTATCACAGTAATTTTTGTCAACTACACTGACATGTACTTTTACTTTTTTGACTTAAAAACAAATATTTTCCATAATTGATTTTTGGATAATAGCTATGATTGACCTCTTAAACTATTGTGACAACAAAAATGGTTGTTTTATCAGAGACTTTTTAATTTCTGAATAAAAAACATTGCAACTTCACTTTAAAAATTTCCTATTATAGTTTTTTTACTATAAAGAGTAATTTATTATATTTTACATAAAACTACAATATCTAACTGCAGATAAACTTTGAATTTTTATGAAATCATCATATGCATAGTAGTTTCAGTTTCAAATTATAGCTTCAGGCCTTCAGTTTTGTTAATTCGGTACCAAACGTACCTATACAATAGCAAAATCTATCCCATTTTATTTTGTTTGTATGTATGCAATTAAAGGAAAACAACTAATACCTATATGTACCTGCTCTTAACCGCGCCACTATAAAAGGGAAAGACTGTACATGATTTACAATAACTAGTTCTCAGACCGCGTGGTACGGATGTGATGCGAATCCCACCCGATTTTCATGATACTACAAAGTAGTGAATTTTTGTCTTTCTTCATTTCTCAGCATATTGTTGTTTTATGTTGTTGAAATTTGATATGTGTATTCTTCACATTTTGCGTTTTTGGGAAATTACATTTCTATGTGAATGTTATGGGATTTGCCGCTGGCAACCCCATAATGGAAACGTTTAATGAAATGCAACATTTTGGTCACAATTAAGTGTTCACGGTGAATTTTACTAATTTTTTTAATTAAACTAGCTGTTACTTTTAAAACGTTAAAAAACAATAGTGTTTCCAATTATTCAATGTGTTTAAAAGAATATAAATTGTTTGAGTATTTGTTGAGTTAGTTTTTATTTATTAGTATTAGGCCAATTATAAAGATTTTTAAGGTCTATTTAATCCACGTTTTTTTAAAAGTTGGCATCTCGAAATATTACAGATTCGAGGTCATGTTTATTTTTATTTTGATACAAAACAATCATTAAATTGAATCTATTTGGAAATTGAACTTTAATTGAGTCACCGGTGTGATAATCCTCGAGTGCATGCTAAATACGGGAATCATGGGAAATGTGAGAACTATTTCCCGAAAAATATTTCACGCATTTATTGTAGAAGGAATCTCATTCTGAAAACTAAAAAATACTTCCTTTTGAATAAATTACGATTAGAAAATCGAGATTGATGAAATACCGTAATTATGAAATCTCAAACGGAAAAAATAAATAAAAAATTTGAAATGTTGAATGTGTCAATATTTTCTCTCTAAAAATGTTATAATTATTGAGTGAGAGGCATAAGTAACGAATAAATTAATTTTGGCGTTATTCCTTTATATGAAAAATGCCAAAACACGTCAATTTTGTTGTTCCTACGAACGAGTTCACAGCAGGATTCATTTAGTCAGGTTAAAGAAATTTTATATTAACAACAAAAAATGACCTGTTTCGGCATTTTTCATAAAAATGAATAGTAAATATCAACTAAATTAGTTTATACTATTCATACGTGTCAATGTTTACACGAGATGTCGCAAGACACACATTTTACTTAAGTAAATATCAATATTTTTTTGGGTAGCTAAATCATATTCTGAAATAATATACAGTGTGTTCTAGTTAAAAAAAATAATTTCTCATAAACTACATAGATAAAAATAATGTAACTAGACCACTGGATTCTACGTAAAAATTCTATAAAACGCATTTTTTATATTTTTGATATATTAAAGTATAACAAAGATACAGGAGATAGTAGAAAAGTAGAAAATTTTCAATTTCAACCTGTATCTCCCATCTCCCAAAACAAGAAGGCTATAAAATTGGGACACACTGTACAGTAACATTGATTATATTAAAAATACAGACGTAGATTGTACATCAAAAACAGTTGTATTTATTTAGATATAAACAAAATCAAAATTTAGAAACTAAATCCCTCACTTTCAATATTCTACACTTTCTTTTTAGGTATAATTACTAAATTTATCGCAACCCTAAAAATCTGTTTAAGCATAAAAATATTGCCACCGTATGTAAGGTAAAACTCAATTAATAGTTAATTATGTATAAATCATGTTTCTGTTATTGGTTCTTTTACTATTGACGCACTTAATGGAAGATCTGCGTGTGTTTGGTTTGACACGAAATAGTTTGATTAATTCGAATAATAAAGATAAATGATAAAAACAGCTTAAAAGCATTAACGGTAATAAATTATAAATACTACAAGTTTTAATAATGTTTTATTAATTTTAATGCAAACATACATAATTTCTTCTATGGTACGCACGTAGAAGAGTAATGGATACTGGTAGCATGTTATCACATTTTTAAACATAATATTATTACATACACCTAGAATTAATTTTTTTTGGGTGGAACATTTAAATATATAATCTAACTTTGAAGTTATGTTTAACAGCAGTTAATATTTATGTACGATTATGAAAACTGTGTTACATTTATGCTAATTGTAAAAAGTATACAATTTTTTGTGTGACGTGTCTAAACGCAGTTATAATATTCAATATATTAATATTTTACAGAACGTAAACTAAGAACAAAATTGTGAAAAGGTCAAAAGATAAGATTTATTGCAGCATAAATCATATTTTTTACTAAATATTGACGGATTATTAATAGTTAGTTGTTAATCGACTTGATTTTTAATATTTACCGTTTACTTTAATTACGTATTACGCTCAGAACTACTATTGTTGAATGCGACAAAAATACTCTAATTAAAACAAGACTGTGTTCTGAAATTGCTATTCTTAGCAAATAAACATCATATTTTACTGAATAGTGAGTTGGGGTATGATTATGTACCTATTTCATATATTTATTGCAATAAAAGAAGGCAGTAAACTTTATGAAAGTAGAAATGTAAAACTCAATAATTTACTTCTGTGATCAAACAAGCATTAGCTTGTCAATTTATGCCAACTTGAAGAAAATTAAATCCACATTTTCCGCCGATTATTTCTTTTATTATTCATTCATATCCGTTTATCTTTTCTTTTATTCCTGGCTGTTTTACTTTAAACATTTTTGATTGACCGTTTTGATTATGAAATTTTAGTTACATTTATTCTTAATCTTATAATTATTTTCCTTAGCGTTGAGTTGTATAAACATCGCCTGCATTTAATTTAATTAAGTCGAAATAACTCTAAATATTTTTTTACTAGTTTCTCTCGTGGTCAATAATAAATTTATGTGCAATTATGTTTATTTTATGTAGACAATAAATTGAATACGCATTTTTATAAATACACAATGGTTGAGAGTACTTAAATTAATTTAATGAAAAATTACACAAAAAAACAATTAATTGTCACTTTTATTAGTATCTACCTATTCAAAGATCATTTAAAATAAACTGTTAACAAGATTTGTATAAGATCTAATTTAAATACAATATATTTTCCATTAAAATTTTTAATAGATTCAAGATTATGTGATTCAAAGCTACTAGTAAAAAAAATAGTGTACAGGGTTGATTGAAAAAAGATATAACTTTCAAAATTTGTTACGTTTACAACAGTACTGAGCTCACATTTAAAAGTTGGTTTCGATTATACAAGGTGTCTAAAAAAGCCGTGGCAACATCAACTTACATTTGTTTAAATAATGGTCTATTATGCAATGACCATGTAATGCTTACTTTGAAAACACGTGCAACGTCATTAGGAAATGAGTCGGAGGCTTAAGAAGTAAAAGTAATAAAAGGTATCACTCCTATTCTATAATACTATCATTTTTGGATCAATTTTTATTTACAGAATAGCTAGATTACACAATCCCGTGGGAGTATTATCTCGCACTTGTTACGGAATGAGCACAGTTACGGCCATCTCGTGGCTGTTAACATAACGTTGCGCTTGGGAACAATTGTTACATAAAAAAGCTGAATTGTAGTAACATAGAGTACAAATTACATAATTTAATTTTTAAGTTCTAGATTAACTCATTTTGAAAGGCATATAATTTTTTAATACTATTTTAGCATCCAAAGAAGCCCCCGTTTATCAGGGGCGATACGTTACGTATTCACTGCATTAACCTTCCAGCGCTCGCGCCTACGTAAAATTTATGACAGTTTAACAAAATCGTCTAAATTATTGTTTCTGTAAATTTGTTTTTTACCTGACACTTTTGTATTCCAAGTATGTTTACTTAGGTAGCAGGGAACGAAAACATCATTGTCATTTGCACGTTTAAATTAGTTGTATTGGGTACTTTGTCCCCATAAGAACATCCTGCGTAAAGTTTATAGCGCGTGAGTTTTGAAGTGTTTTTAGTTTTGCAAGTGTATACAATTTTAAATAGCGTAAGTTTGACTATTTTCATTCCGATATCTGCCAAAAAATTTCTTAGTTATTTGCATATATTTTACATAAATTACCTACCTCTGTATTAGGTAATTATAAAACAAACAATTTTTTTTGCAGCATTATCACAAAAATGTCTAAACGGCCTCTATCACAAGCAGAACTTGAATATTTGGCTGAGCATATATGGGACATAGATGAAAATGACACAGACAATAGAGTCGATAATGATTCTGATTTGTCAGAAGAGAATGTTGAAGAAGAAAACGTTGACAGTTTTTCTGAAAAGGAATTATCCGATGAAGAACCTGTGGAAGATTCACCCCAGGACTTTTATGTTGGAAAAGATAAAACCACTAAATGGAGCAAAATGAAAGTAGCTACCTCATCTAAAACAAAAAAAGGAACATCGTAAAGGAATCGTGTGGTGTGACTCAAAAAGTTCGCAATATCAACAATGAGCAAGATGCATTTTTGAAGATGATAGATTCTGATATGATCGACAACATTGTTAGCTGCACTAATAAATATATAGAAGAAATTCGACTACGTCAAGTATACTCTAGAGAACGAGACTGCAAAGAAACAAACAGATGCGAGTTTATGGCATATTTAGGGTTGTTATTTTTAATTGGCATAAAAATCACACCACGCGAATGTCAGAGAAATTTGGTCTAGCGACGGAACAGGAATTGAGATAACAAGAGCTGTAATGAGTTTCAAACGATTTTTATTTATAACAAATTCTTTGAGATTTGATGATCACACAACCAGGTCTGAGTACCGCAAGATTGACAAGTTGGCAGCAATTCGTAAATTTTTGATGCGTTTATTACTAATATTCAGACATCTTTCAGACTTAGCGCATATACAACTATTGATGAAATGCTTCATCCTTTTCGAGGACGTTGTAGTTGGGTGCAATACATGCCCAGTAAACCAGCAAAGTACGGTATCAAGATGTATGCGTTATGTGATGCAAAACTTTCTACACCTCAAATTTAGAAATTTATTGTGGTAAACAACCCGACGGCCCTTACGCACTATCAAACTCTCCAACTGACATAGTAAAAAGACTTATTTCCCCGATCGTAAATTCCAATAGAAATGTAACTACCGATAATTATTACACTAGCATGGAACTTGCTGATTATTTGTTACAAAAAACCTCACACTTCTTGGAACTATGAAAAAATAAAACTGCAATTCCGTAGAATTCTTACCATCAAAGAAAAAAAATGTTAAAAGTTGTCTTTTCGGATTCCAAAATAACAAGATGATCGTTTCTTTTGTGCCTCGTAAAAACAAAGCTGTTGTTTTACTTTCAACTTTGCACGATAGTGAAGAATATGATCCAGAAACTGAAAACCCCAAATGATCGTAGATTATAATACTACGAAAGGGGGTGTTTATATAGTGGACAAAATGTGCGCCGCATATTCAGTTTCCCGCATTTCTAGAAGATGGCCTTGTGTAATTTTTTCAGTTTATTGAACATAAGTGGAATAAATGCTCAAGTTCTTCACAAGTTTTCGTGTCCAGACAATAGTCCAAAGAGCGAAGAATTTTTTTAAAAATTTATCGCTATATCTGATGAAGGAGCAGCTTATATCAAGAGCGCAATTAACTAATTTGCCAATGGATATTAGTGTATTTTAAAACCAACTATGGACAAATTCAGAACAGAGATGAAAATGGAGGACCGGCTCCTAAACGTGGAACTTGTCGTTTTTGTGCAGCCGAAAAAAAAGAACCAGTGCATCAATGAAATGTATTAAGTGCAATTGTTTTTACTTGTAAAAACACTCAAAAACAACAATTGTATGTGACTCCTGTATTAGTTGCAATGAAAATGAGTAGTATACAAAATATTATTAATTTAAATTAGATAGATAGGCTAGGAAGTTACATTTTTTTGTTTTAAGTATGTAAAATAAACAAATTCAAATGTTTACTCATAATTCCTTAATATTATGTTTTATTTATATAAAGAATATAAAAAACACGTCCAACCGGCCTACATAAAAATATGACACGCGCGCTAGTGTAATACCAAAGCGCGCGAGCACTGGAAGGTTAAAGGGGTGTGTTTTTTTTCAACTTCCAACGTGAAGATTCCTAAAAAGGAGATTGTATATAACATTCATTCAATATGGTAACAACGGATGAAGATATTGGTATTGTGATGAAACATTTATACAATATAAAGGACTCGCAGTTAGAGACAATGATGATAATGTTAATACACTACACATTTACAGCCAGGTCCAACACATACAAAATTTAAAGCACAATAGGTGATAAAGAAGCTACAGCACAGGGTAATGTTAAACCCCGAGGTTAGTTAGTGAGGTTTTGAAAAGAATAAGTGATTTTATCAAAATAAGTCTTCAAGAATTGAAAAATCTTCAAAAGACAATTTATCATATATGAAAGCTTATTGAAATAAACCCAGAGATTTCACGTTCATTAGCAAAAACAACAATTTTACAAGTGATTTTTTGAGTCCTGTGTTTGTCAGAGGATTGTTAGAAGAAAAAGTGAGTTAATTATATTTGCTACACTTCAATACTAAACAAGTGATGCTCTTACTACAGATTGAAGATAGGCATTAAAATAAAAGTTATTACATGCAGCCATTATCTTCACCTTACGGAATAGATGAGGTTTTGTACTCATTTGTTCATTCGGTTTATTAAAATTTTACTACATAAATTAGTTATTTTTTTGAAGAATTTCTTTTTGTTAGATATATGTTTATTTTAGTTATTTTATTTAATAAAATACACTGGCGTTCAGATCTTCTACAGATTTCAAATAAATTAATTTTTTCTAAGGCTAATGTAATTTACAATTTGTTGATAAAGATTTCTGTCAGTCAGTTGATTTTTTACTATTTTGTTTGAATTTTTCTCGAAACTGTTATTGCAGCTTACTTTAGTGGGCTTTCAAAAAAATAAAGTTATCGACTTAATGGAAACCTTATTCTATCGTGCGAGTAACCATCAACGTAAAGTAAGCATTATAGAACTCGTGCGGAATATGCTGTTTTCCAAATTTGTTACAGAATATATTATTCAGCAATTAAATAAAGAAATCTACCGCAATATAAGTTTCTTCGAGGTCAGGTTATGAATAATCGCCATCAACCAACTTAGAACCATCCACTCATATGACAATTAAAATTATTTTTTTGATCTGATGTATAATGACGTGAGTACGTTAATTATTTGTAAGATATATATCATAGCTGAAGGGAGGAATCTTGGTCGTGGTAAATTTTAAGTTACAATTAATGACGTATTACGTAAAATGACCGGCCATTAGTTATTTATGATACAAGTGTGGGAAGTAACATTTATACACGAGTTGCGCAGAGAGAGATCGGCAAAGGAGTGTTTTAACCGCAAGAAGTGCATAAAAGCCTCTACACACGTGTCTAATACAATATATTATCGATGTCAAAACTAATTTTGGCAAATAGAAACAGTTACTACAACAAAGAAACATATGCGGTTTTACTTTTGTTTAAGTGTTGGTTACCAGTCCATGTGCTGATTATAGATAGACGTAGATAAAGGTTAATTTAGATTTTTTTATTTATCGAAATTTCCATAAGTCATACGTTTGGTATGCGAAATATTGATAAATAAAAAATCTAAAAAACCTTTGGGCTGGTCGTTTTACTCAATTCAAAAAAGTGAAAGCACAATTATTCTAAATTGAACTGTTTACATGCGGAATTATGTGATCGTATTATTTACATATAACGAAATCGTAGTTGGATAAATTCCAGGATAACTGAGTTATTTCATTTTTTCGAAATGTCAATTTTTTCTGATTCGAAAATCCTCTATTTTAGACGTTATGTATAATGGATAAAGTCACACTAGAATTTCCCAAGGAATTCAAATTTGCAATAAAAATCGGTGGTTTTATTTAAAAAACATAACTTTGGCATGTCGTACTTTTTATGGAACACCCTGTATAAACGAAAATAATTTTTTAAAATATTTTTATTACCTAAGTTGAGATCTTTTAGTAAGTATTTAATTAAAGCGTTGCATTAAATATGATTTTTCTTTGTTATAGGTATGGTATACCATTAGTTATGCGGCAACTGTGAGTAAAATTTTGATCATACCTACTTAATAAACAGATGTGTATACATATTTTCTGGAGGGTTTGTTTTGCATTTTTTTTATTTTTTATAGAGTAATATTGTTACCAAGAGGAATCTCGTACTAAATTTTAAATCAAATGGTTAAAATTATTTTTTTTTACTGTATTATTCACAATAATATTCAACAATCTTGTAGTTCTTGATTTTTTCACTTCCCGTTAATTATCCAATATAATGCTTTGATTTGCCGATTTAAATTTTGATACATTTGCTTAACTGATAAGGAAAAATTTTTTATTGATATTTCTACTTATCCGTATTGTAACAATAGAATAATACCGTCTTCTTATTTTTACAATATTTTTATTCTAATAATACGCATTCAAAATTGTTTAAGAAATTTGTGTAGGGTTATGGTCGTAAAAGACCTGGTTATTGTCCCAGAAACCTAGACATTTATTCTAAGGCTATTTGGTAGGTTATTCAGTCTACATCCCTAGTTTTCACTGTAATCGTAATTCCGTTATAACTCGAAATCTACAACGATTGATTTGTCCAAATTCTTGATATGATCTTCTTAATACCACAATAAAATGCCATTACATTTTTATTTTTTTGCTAAAATGTAGTAGTTATCCTAAAACGCATTTAAAAAAATTGAAATTTATGCTACACTTTAGTGTCATATGTTTTAATGAAGATTTGGCAAATAATGCTAGTATCGAATTTGTAATTGCTTGACAAATAATATAGTGTTTATGCAAGAATTGTACTAAAACTAACTTATGGATGTCACGTGGTCAAATTGAGGGAAAAAATCACATTACAAGGTATTTCAGTAAGCAAACTTCATAAATTGGTGTCAAATAACGGATTTTCAATTAAAATTAAGGAGGATTTTGACTTCAAGAGAAGTCAAGTAAGTATATTGAGACGACTTGCAATGCTTTCTAATGTTTTTTTCTAAGTTACACCAGCTAGACCTTTTTAAATACAGATAATCTGATATTGGGTTTAGGGTTGATTTTCAGAAATATTATCAGATCCAAAAACCAATTTTAAGTTATGAGACTGAAATGCAAATTTTGTTTTTTCGAAAGTTTTGAAGTTAAGAACACTCTGATTTATAAAGATATTTGTTTGTAAAATATAAATCGTAGTTAGCCACGACACTGTTGAAAAAGCATTTATTTTTGCTTTTTTAAAAATATTTATTTTTTTAAAGCGTAGCGGACGAAAACAGTAGGCTCCAACGATAAAATACTTATAATCATTAACATATGAAATAACGTTCAAACTATGTCATGATTAAATGGTAATATACAAATATTTTTCAACTTTGCATCGTTCTTTTGAATACACAATTGACACTGCCATCTTGTTGCATGTATGGCGTATAAAAGTTTATTGGAATTATATGGCGAAAACCAAGGTAGATGGTCAGACGTAATTCACTAATTTGATCCTTGATCTTATATGATAAATAATACTCTTCAAAAAACTCTAAAGAAAAATTATCTAAAACAATCGAGATCTGGACATCGGACCGGTCAACGAAATTGGTCCTAAAGTTCTTATTTACTGTTAGAAAGTTTTAAATATAAACAATTTGTTACCTGTCGAGAATAGTATGCAGCTGCGTAACTTGCTGAAATATTACAGGGGTGTCTGTAAAAGGTCTTTACACAAGCTTACCACATATTCCTTAGACAAAAAATAAGACGATTTAAGTAAACTTACCTTAGTCTAAAGTAGCTTAGTTTGGGCGCTATGCGGCCTTGAAGTTAAAAATTTGAAATCGTGTTTTTATTATAAATTTAAAATTTTATTTTAATAAGATTCGGCATAGTTAGTTAATGCTATTGGACAAATGTTTTGGAGAAAATTACAAAAAATATTCTAATACCGGAAGTGAATTAAACACGCGTGGCCATTGTGAAAATTAACATAATTTTTACTGTCTGAAGCTAACGAAATAATTTTTGTTTCATAGAGTATTCAAAAACGATCAAATTATGTCTCTTGTAAAATATCCTTATTTTTGTTCGTTCTCAGAAAACAAAAAATTACCTATGCTGGTGCATTCGAAAAAGAATAATCTAATCCACTGTGATTTTTTCTATTAATTTTGCATTTTCTACAAAAACGGCACTCAAAAATTGAGTATACTTCTAATGGTTTTGCGAAATTTGTATCTTAATAATCCTCATTTGATTATTTTACACAAAAATCATTTAAAAAATTAAGTAACTATAAAATGAACACAAATAATGTCACAAAACTGTTCAAATTGTTCTCCATTTACACGCATACAAAGATATTTTACGACGAAGGAAATTAAATTATACTCTTCGCAAAATTCTCTCTATCACTCTAAGGTCATTTATAGCATGTTGAATACGTTAAGCCATAGTTCTATTTCATTAGCCACAGGCGTTTTGTAAACCACGGACTTAAGATGTCCCCATAAGAAAAATCAGCTGGTGTTAAGTCTGGAGAACATGGTGGCCAATTTACAGGATCGTTATTACCTCTCCCTATCCATTTGTTTACTAGATGTAAGTAATTTTGAACATCAACTGAAAAATGTGGCGGGGCTCCATCGCGCATGTACCACATATCTCTCCGAAATTGTAGAGGTTACTCGTCTAACAAATCTGGCTATGTGTTTTGTAAGAACTGCAAGTAGATGGCTCCCGTTAATGTTTGAGGAAGAATAACAGGACCAACAATAAAATCGTCCATTATTCCAATCCACACATTAAGTTTAAATTTGCGTTGAAAATGGTTTATCTTTATGGCATACGGGTTTTCAACGGCATAAACGTGTTCGTTATGGGAATTAGGTTACCCCTCTTCTCTGTAAAACAAGCTTCATCCGTAAACAAAATAGTGCGTTGCTAAAGTTTAAATCTGCTTCTCTTTGCCTATTAACAAAGCGACAAAACCCAAAACGCATTTCAAAATCTACTGTTCTCTCTAATTATTGCGTGGACCACATCTTTACATACTCCTAGTTCTCTACCTATTCATCTAGTACTTATTTCTGGATCTTTTTCAATACGTTCTAAAATCTCTTCTTCAACTTTAGGAACTCCTTACAAAACACTGCTCTTCCATAATCAGCGGTTGCAGGAGCAAAGCGCGACCGGTCTCTCGAAGACGTCGCTCAACGGCAGCAAAACGTTGGGTGATTCTGGTACTGACGATTTGGAAATCTTTCAGAATACACCCTAACACATTCTCGAGTATTTCCTTCTACAAAATCCAAATTACCAATAGCATATAGGTATATTCTTGATTGGTGTATTGTAACGCCATGATAAATCACCAAAATTAAGCTTTGTAAGTTATTATTAGAGCACTCCCAATAACAAACTTTTTGAACACTAATTACAATTCAGGTATTTTAGATTGACACATTATTATTTAGTCATGCGAAATTCATATGTTTGTGATAGAAATCATAGGTTGTAGTGGAAATCCTACAAATCATAGACGTAACCAAATTCCAACATACACAAAGTAGAGGAGTCCCAGAAATACGACAGAACAAAGAAACTGCAAACGTTTATTTTAAACAGCATCCAGCTTTACTTATAATTACATTTATAATGTACTCTACATTCCCCAAAAGACGGATGTTTATAAAAATTTCATATTAATCCATCGCACTGACTTAGGTTTAGAATTTCATTTCGCAGTTCCTTTTACAATCAACTAACTGTACTCGTTGCAAATGAATCATAAAGAGAAAAAATTCAAACAATCACAATTGGATTTAGAAGTTGATCTTGTCCTATTAAACTTGCGGTAAAAGTAGCCAGAGCCGTAATAAAGAAAGTAACACGTATTCAGGAAAATTTTAACATTAAAAAGTAAATTTTAATATTGTGAATTTTTATGGTAACAGCTCTCAGTAGATTGAATTAAAATATAATTGTGTTTGTTTCTGTATAAATATGTGATATTTGTTTAGTAAGTATTCTCTTGCATGAATTTTCCTATTCCTATAATTAAGTATTATGCATTTTATTACGTATTAAATTAAAAGATTGTGCAAAAACATTAAGAAATAAAAAGATTATTATATTTTTAACAGATAGGAGGAATAAATTAGCATTGAAATTTATAACTGCAAAATATTTATAATATAAAACGTAAATAATTATCAAACTTGCATTTTCATGCTAAATTGCTGTAATTTTGTATTTGGGATATAACATTTAATTTAAAACTACTTTCCGTCATAACATTCTTTCTGTGTATTGTGAAAATAGTGGTATTTTTTTCATGAGAAAATTTATAATTTTGACAAACCTTGTATACGGCTTAAAAAAATTGATATCTGATGAGTTGCATTTAAAGTTTTGTAATATGCAGAACTTTTTACAAAGAGTAACTTTATTTAAAAACCGATGATAAGAAAGTTTTCCACTTATGATTCCAACTTAAGTAGTTAAGTAACAACAACATAAATCATTCTCTCAATACGGTATTAGGCCGAGGTTCAGACTTCAACGACTTTACGATTTATTGTAATTGGTTTAAGTCAGTAGATTTTCTACTTGTGTGTGTACCCTACAACTGTTGTTTTTTTTTGAGTTCTGCGTAACCTTGGCAGGATATTTCCCTATTAGATAGAATGTAAAAGAAGGTTGGATGTACTGCAAGTAAATTTGATTCCAATACAAATTACCATGAGGAACTCCACATTTTACAACTACCTAGTTGTTTACAGCAGAATGTGTTTTTGTTTGATATCTTAATTTTCATCATTTCGTATAGTGGAGTTCCTCTACAACTTATTGGCAACAAAACGTTCAGAAGTGGTTAATGAATAAAATATATACAGGGTGTTAATGAATACGTGTTACATATTTTAAGGGCAAACAGAACATGGAATAATTAAATTGAAGAAGTTCGGATCCATAATGTGGAATTGGTCATTTATAATTAAGTAAAATGTCGTGTTCTTAAAATCACTTTTATTAATGTGGCCAATATTAAGTAATTAGATATTAATAAAAAGGAGAATTTTTTAACTAGTTTCGACAACTGGATTTATTAACTGTTATGTGTTCAGAAACTAATATTAAAGATTAAATGAATTAAATTGAAATTTTAAAAGAATTGTTTTATTTAAGACAAATTTAGAACATGTGTTTAATCAAATTAATCAACTTTTTATAATTTCAATTCTAATTCGTTTAACCTTGTATTAGTTTCTGAGTAACCGTAAGCATTAATGTCAAACAATAAAAGAAGTGATTTCTATTAAAGTGGTTGCAGATTACATTGATTGGAAAGATGTTGCTAGTACATTTGTTGGGTACGCCGAGTATAAAATGTTAAATTTTGTCGTGAACCTAATCGAGGTACATAACAGTTTATCTTATTTAGTAACCAGCTGCAATCAATTTCATTGTGTTGTTACGCAAGATGTTGGAGAAAAAAATTATTTTTATTTTAGCTGTCGCACTATTTTTTATAAATAAAAGTAAACTGAGAAAAATCAACAAAACAAAATTTTATTAGTGATAAATAGTATAATAAATGTTAGAAATGACGACCACCAACTTGAATAAATGTATAAAAAAATGACCTGATGACATCACCTTCAATGAACTCCAGCTCCGAAACCATAGGTCAAAAAGTATATGTATATATAAACTTTTATCCTATTTTACAATCATTCTAAATTTATTTTAAAGAAATAAACTAATTAAAACAAATAAGGAGACATTTACAAAAAAAATTCTAACATTTTTGTATCTATGAAATATAATTTGCAAAATGTATTCACTTGTTTTATAAGAATGTGTCTTCCAGTGTGACTCATTACAATCATTTTCGATTAAGCCGTTGAAGAAAAAAGAAGAAAATGTACCATTGAACACAAATCGTATAATTGGCAAAAACATTAAATTGTTCAAAACAAAAGAGTAAAAGCAAAACTAATCTTGCTCGAAGGAGTTCAGTGCATCGACGGGCATACTCACAATAAAGTTGGGATGATAATTTCTTTTGACAGAACTTTCTATGGTATCCCATAGATGCTCGATCGGGTTCATGTCTGGGTTGTTGGCTAGGCCATCCTATAACATCAATATTGCGCTCATTTAAAAATTATTATTCATTACTCGCTATGTAGCCTTCTCTATAAACTGTAACGATTAACATGATTCCGCATTCAGTTAAGATGCAAACAACCGGTAAATTGCCACGGTCTGCAGGAGTCGTCGTCATGCTGCATAATTTCTAATATAGACGGAACATGATTCGTTTTCCGTTTTTGCTACCTGCCTCCCTAAAGGAAACCTATGGGTTACCTACCTTCTGGAAGCTGTCGAATACTGTCGCTAGTATTAAACTATTATTGCTTATGAAGCTCACGCCGTACATGTGACATAAAACAGTTTGATCTCTACTCATTTAATGCAAATTTTTATCTGGGTATACTTCACCACCGACGTTTGGTTTTGTTTTTAAACAGCTCCATACGTGCTCGGGCGCTTTACATAGAATGGTTGAAGCTAAAAAAAAGACCCGTTAGTTGGCAGGTACTTACCTTTTTAATCTGAGTTTAAGTTAGTTTTAAGTCACCGTGTAAATGACTCAGTACCCAGAGCTTTCTTAGTAACCAATCCTCAATTGGGACGTTAACTTTGGGTGTAACTAAAGCTTACCTGAAATTTGCGAGCTTTATTTATTGTTGTTGCTAACGAACGTAACTATACGCGACAGTTTCTCTATTTCTGTCACATTCTCTCAGTATTTTAAGATTTGTGTGCTGTATTAAATTGTCTGTTTGTCTTTCTGATTTGTGTTTGATTTAGCGTATTAGGACCTTAAGAAAAACCGGTTGGATCTCCTGTTGGTCGGTTTTATTTCTTTCCTTATTACCCAGCAGGTGGCGCCTTGTTAGCAGCAGTCTATTTTTTACAGTTATTTAAGGACTGACCACTCACTAACTAAGCCGGACGTGGCTGTTCTAACTACTACAAATACTGGATTCTCCACCAATTTAGTGCGCTACGTCGAGCCAAATTCCCTTACTTTTTCTCTCTAGGTTGTACCGCTAGAGCCGTCGCTGTTTTTGTTATTTGTAAACTACAACCGTTACAAATCTAAAACTGTTAATAATCTTTCTCTAAACATCACTAATTCGGTATGGCCATTTAAAGTTATACCTCCCCAGACCATAATAGAGCCCCACCAAAAGAAACAATTTCTGGAACAGTATCATTGAGGTAACGTTCCCCTTGCCATCTCCATACACGAAGACGTCCATTATTGTCATCTACACAAAATCTGGAAAACATTACATTGCTTCACTGTTTCATGGTCCAATTGCTATGGATGTGAGCAAAGTTTCGTCGCGCTCTGCTGTGTACTACGGTTAATCGGAGGTACTTTTACTGGTCTTCTTGTATTTAACTTAGTTTTATGGAGTATATTTCTCACCGTTTGAGTGGAAATTCTAGTTCCAGAAGCAGCCACCAGGTAATTTTGAAGGGCCCATTTCGTAATTCTGCGTCCTCTGATTGCCCAACGAGTCAGCAAACGATCTTTTCGAGTAGTAGTGACTCTTTATGTTTGAGGATAAAGACGACTTTTGAACGATTCCATGATCCAAATGCTTGAGCCAAGCTTTAGATATGGCAAAATGACTTACACTTATTAACTGTGCAACTCGTCTTCTTGAATAGCCTTCTTCTATCAATGTAACCACTATTGCTACTTTAATTTGAGTTAAGTACACTTTTTAACCCTTGTCCTACCTAACACGCCTACTTCCATGTTTTTGCTGTGAAACTATGCCTCAAAACTGTAAAATGAGCTCCAAAATGAAGTTTTGTTTCAACTTTAAATGATGGTGTTATTTTGTTTTTTGCTTTGTTTAAGAAAAGACACTATTCAAAGTTGTACCTATTATTGCTAATCATTAATTCAAAGTATCTTTACTGTTTTTGACAAATTTATAATGGATTGTACTAAATGTTTCAAAAAATACAGGTAGAAATAAAGGGGACCCTTTTCGTTTTGATTAGTTTAATTGTTTTTTATGTTTTAATTAATACATATTAAGTAAGTAAAATAAATAAGTAAATTTTTCAAATTAATTAAATTCATTTTTGTCGCATTTTTCTATAGCACTTTATATTACTGAATACAAATGTTCATGTTTAATATATTTTTTTATTTACATATAACGTCAAATTTATTTATTTATATACCTTGCTGTAGTTTTATTTATCACGTTTGCGTGAGCTTTTTACGATTATTTATAAAAGGCAAAGCTTAGTTTTCTATATATTTTGCTGTGTACGATATAAATCCGGATATTTTACGGTAAAGTAGGCGACAAATCGCTAACGCGAGCGTTAAATAGAACTGCGAGGTTTTACAGCTCCTTTATGACAAACCCGCTCTAATTACCAGCAGTAATTCTATGCTCCATTTGCTGTTGATTACAGCCACTCTTCAGTATGATTCTGAACTAAAATGTATAAAAAAACACATATTATGCTAAATATAAGCACCATTAACCTTGAATATTTAAATGTTACCGTAAGTGAATGTAATTGGGGCAGAGTATATACTTTTTGTTTTAAAGTTTAGTTTTAGAAGAAATAGTATTTTTGAATTTATGAATGAATTATACGTTCAATAAAAATTAAAATCACATAATTAATTAATAAATGTTTTACCTTTTAAATAAAATTGAATATAGTACGTTCATTATATTTTAGATTTATGAACACAATTTGAACATTAAAAACATTTTTTAAGTTCCGGAAATAAGTAAAATTTTTATATTCGCGTTTTAAAGGTTTCATTTCATAACGTTACTTTTGTACATTGTACTAATAATTTATGAGGCTTATTTGTTCCTAAATTACTTTGACCACTTTGGGTTGATTGTTGCACTACTACCGATCGTAGTAGTAATTACTGAATTTCCGATATCATTTAAGATATGTACTGTAAGGAGTAATTTCGTAAAAATGATCAATACTACTCTTTATTATATTATTTGCAACGCATTTGTGAAAATCTTGTTTCAGTACTCAAACGCGTACACTACCTAAAAAAAACTTTTAAAAATCTGTCCAGTGTGTTTACAATTCTAAGTTTGCATAGGTACTTCATGTAATTCAAATAGTGTACTAAACTATTTTATTTGAAAATCCATTATAATTGTGTGTTGTGGCGACATAAATAACTTGAGCATCACGTTCTAAATGCCTTAAGTGTATTAACATTATATGTTTGTATACTTCATCTGTTTACATCTAGGTCGTGCAAACGGCCTTGCTTAATTTAAACCGTTCTATTTATTCTAATTGAGCGTTAGGCACACTGATGAAATATAAAGCACATATAGACGTAAACTCCATCGTAGTGTAAGCAGTGTGCACAAAAGTATGTTACTAGAATTAATGATAACTAATAAATGTTCTTTCACTACATATCGTTTATCTATATATCCAAAATAGGCCCTAAAAGACAAAATTGCAAGTAGAAGTTAAGTTGTTAATATATTTATCCACAATCACCATATTATTATGCCGTTATGAAACGTATTATAACACCTATAAAACACTAGTGTTTCATATTCCATAAAACATTAGTGTTTTGTAATATATAAAACTCAAGAAAAATTTGCAGAAAATTTAGTAATTATTTATTAAGATTAATATTAACATTCACGTTAACATCAAAAGTAAACTTATTTGCAATATCAGGATTTACATTTACACAAACCACGTTTGAGGAAGACTGCATCGCGGATATCTCTTGTATTGTGCTGGATTTTCCTTGAATATCAATTTTATTTGACTCGCTTTCTTCTATATACCCCTCAACAACACTAGATGACCTCCACGCCCGTGCCTCTTAAGAGTGAGAATATCACAACCAGCATTAGCCAACAGAGTCGCCGAAGAACGGCGCATACTATGGCCCGTGTAGGATTTAGCGTCTAGAAGTTTTAAGAAAGAAGCAATCTGTGAGGGATTCGAAATAGTGTTAATTCCCATAGGTTGCACGGTGCATTTTGAATTTATATCGCAAAAAAATCTTCCTTGCGAAATAGTACTTTTTAGGACGTAGGCGTATGTATTTCTTGCATATCTCCATAACATTAACAGAGAATCCTTCGTCTAATACAGTGAAACTTTTTAACATATTGGTTTTTGTTTCTGGGATGGACACGTAGATAAAAGATTCTTTATCTTTCACATGTTCAATATTTAAGTTTACCAGTTTATGGCATCGTAAACCTCCACAAACACCCATTATGACAGCAACCTAGAAATATTTAAAATAATTAAGATACCAATACAAAAGAAAAGAAAATTGGTTGTACCTTCATCATTAAGTACTTTTCATCAAATGTTGTTTTCAAAAATTGTTCGATGTGTCTCCTCTCAAGCACTTTTGCCTTACTTCTTCTCTCTAGGTTGTACCGCTAGAGCCATCGCTGCTTTTGTTATTTGTAAACTACAACCGTTACAAATCTAAAACTGTTAATAATATTTCTCTAAAAATCACTAATTAGGTATGGCCATTTAAAGTTATACCTCTCCAGACCCTAATAGAGCCCCACCAAAAGGAACAATTTCTTGAACAGTATCATCGAGGTAACGTTCCCCTTGCCATCTCCATACACGCAGACGTCCACCATTGTCATCTACACAAAATCTGGAAAACATTACATTGCTCCACTGTTCCATGGTCCAATTGCTATGGATGTGAGCAAAGTTTCGTCGTGCTCTGCTGTGCACTACGGTTAATCAAGGTACTTTTACTGGTCTTCTTGCATTTAACTTAGTTTTATGGAGTATATTTCTTACCGTTTGAGTGGAAATTCTAGTTCCAGAAGCAGCCACCAGGTGATTTTGAAGAGCCCATTTCGTAATTCTGCGTCCTCTGATTGCCCAACGAGTCAGCAAACGATTTTTTCGAGTAGTAGTGACTCTTTGTCTTTGAGGATAAAGACGACTTTTGAACGATTCCATGATCCAAATGCTTGAGCCAAGCTTTAGATATGGCAAAAAGACTTACACTTATTAACTGTGCAACTCATCTTCTTGAATAGTCTTCTTCTATCAATGTAACCGTTATTGCTACTTCAATTTGAGTTAAGTACACTTTTGAACCCTTCTCCTACCTAACACGCCTACTTCCATGTTTTTGCAGTGAAACTATGCCTCAAAACTGTAAAATGAGCTCCAAAATGACGTTTTGTTTCAACCGTAAATGATGGTGTTATTTTGTTTTTTGCTTTGTCTAAGAAAAGTCACTATTCAAAGTTGAGCCTATTATTGCTAATCATTAATTCAAAGTATCTTTACTGTTTTTGACAAATTTATAATTGATTGTACTAGATGATTCAAAAAATACAGGTAGAAATAAAAGAGTCCCCTTTTTCGTTTTGATTAGTTTAATTGTTTTTTTTTGTTTTAATTAATATACATATTAAGTAAGTAATAGCTATTTATTGTATATGTGTTTTAGTAGGCAGATTATCCACGCAAGAATTTTTAATCGCGAGAACGAAGTTCGAGCGTTTAATTTTCTTAAGGGGATAATATGCCACTAAAACACGAATGCAATACAAGATTTTATCCACAATCAAACCAATTTAATTGGAAATAAGTAATCTGACAGTTCTAAAATTTCAATGTAATAGCAAATATTAGAAAATTTATTGAAACTTTGGGCAGCTTTGCATTATTAGTTGCTAGGATGCTTGTTTATTAAAACAATATTTGTGAAAAAATTAGAAATCGTTTGTGTGCGTCGTTTTGAAAAATGTCAGAAAGTGATTCTTTGCCGGTAGAAATTAAAGCAGAAGCTGAAGAAGTAACCCTGCAACTGTTGCCGGCCAAATCTAAAGATGCATACATAAAAGAATTTGTTACCTTTAATGAATGGAAAGAGAAAAGAGGTGCAAACATCATAAACGAGGACGTCCTGTTGTCTTATTTTTAAATGTAAGAAGCAAGTTTGCCTCCTCGTCGATGTGGACGAAATATTCAATGTTAAGAGCAACTTTGAATGTGCATAGAAATATTGACATATCAAAATACGGCAAATTAATTGCTTATCACACATTCAAAGTTGCTCTTGGTGTGGATAATCTGCCTACTAAAACACATATACAATAAATAGCTATTAATTTGCATATTATATTTATGCATAGAAAAATTGTGCAAGTTAAAAGTAAATACATTGAAAGTTAACCTATTAAAGTATTAGTAACTTAAAAATCTTTGTCACTCTTCAGTCGTGTGTCGAATAACATTGATTCCTAAAAGTTGTATGCGCATTTGAAGTTTTGATATCTCAAGGAAAATCTTAAATTTTTAAATGGTGAAAGAAAAAGATGAATCTTTCTTAAATGTTATTAGCAGATCTACATTTTCAATGCCCTTATAAAAGTAACATATCTGTCAAAGTAAATAATAGACAATCCCATACTGCTTAGAACAGAATTCTACAAATGCTTCTCTGAATTCATTCTCAAACCTCTTGTTTATATAATCTCGCAATTAAAGTGGATACATTTCCAAATCAGTTGAAAAAAGGTAATTGAGGGTGATCGATGAATGTCAAAAAGTACAGACCTATAATGGTCGATTGCACCAACAAGACTTAAGCTTAAGCTTAATTTTAGCAAGCTAAGCGGCAATAAGTGTATTAAGTTCTCTATCTAAAATATTTGAGATGATTCTTTATAATGATATTTTTACGTTTTGTGCAAAACAAAATAAGTTCAGCGTGGTTTCCTAAAGGATAAATCAATAACAACCAACTTACTGATTTTTTCTAAAAATGGTTCTGACGCAATTAGGCAAAAAACAAAAAGATGTCATATATACAGATTGTAAAAAAGGATTCGATAACCAAATTCTGTTACAAAAGTTCTTGGTTTTTCTAAGCATGTACATAATTTTATGAGCTCAGAAAGTTAAAATAAGAAAAAAATAAGTCAGACATATTCTATCGATTATCAGACGTACCTCAAGGAAGTAATTTTTGACCACTGTTATTTATTTTGTTTATAAATGATTTACCTCAGACGCTTTGTAGTTCTACTGAATTATTATTTGCAGATGATTTTAAACTATTCACA
>JALBCR010002665.1:0-109066 GCA_030710515.1 Abscondita cerata | reverse complement strand
AAGTGATTTGCTGTTTATTTTTAACCTGGTCCCAAGAAAACGAATTTTTCTTGATAACATCATTTGGACAGACGAAGCAAAATTTACAAAAAACGGCATTTTTAATCGGCGAAATTCCCATTATTGAGTGAATCAAATGTCCACGTTATTAGAGAGCGAAATTTTCAAGAATCTTGGCAATTTAATGTTTATGCTGCAGTAAGAAACGATAGCATCATGGCATTACATTTTTATCAAGAAAATTTAAAAAGGTAAGTTTTTTTAAATCATTTAAAATATTTGATATATTAACTTATTAAATAGGTGAAGGCTATCTGAACATCCTGCACAATTTCAAAACAATTATTTAGATAATTTACCTTTGCTGATCGTAGACATCCATTCTATCAACATGACGGCGCACCTCCACATAGTAGCCAATTAATGAACAATTTTTTACGAGGCGCCTTTTATGATCAATGGATAGCAAACAATGGACCCTTCCTTTGGCCACCACGATCCCCAGATATCTCAGTGCTCGATTTTTTTATTTGGGGTACAATTAAAATCCAGTTTATAACACCCCGTTAACCACCAAAGAAGACTGCATGCAGCGAGTTGGGACTGAGTTTCACGTGTTACGTGAAGCAATAAGGAAGGCGACCCATAAAAATTTGTTACTCAGATGCGAAAATGTCTAGAAGTTCAAGGACATCAATTTGAACATTTAATAAAATAATTTTTTTAAACTTTGGTCTTTAATTAATTATTCTTTCTTGTAGATGAAATAATTAGGTTATTTGTCTGTACATTTGAATTAACGGGTCCAAAGATTTTGAAGTTTTCTATTATTCGTTTAAGGGCTTTTGGTGATGGTTTCTGTTTTTGCGGGTATCTTGCTGCAAATGTAACACATGTTCTTAACATAACTTTATCACATTGTCTATAAATAATAAATAAATTTAAGTAATCTTCGTTTGTATAATTTAAGCGTCCCGGCATGATTATTGAAATTTTTTAACAGTTTGATATATCCTTGACAGATGATTCTTTTCTAACGTTATCATGGCCAACTAGGAATAACCATTCATACTAAAAGAATACATTGTGCAACAAAAAAAAGTTAAATTGCCAATATTCCGAAAACCTTGTACAAAGTCAACCTTATTTTTGATAAGATAAAATTATAAAAACATGATGGTTGTATTTAAAAAAATGACCTTTGACGTGTTCTTGAATTTAATTTAATTTTTTTTTTATCACCCTGTATTAATTTATTATCAAAATATTGACATAACCCACTAAAATAAGTCCCCTGCTACAAGAAAACCTATTTCAATTAAATAATAAAGGCATTACTATAGGAAAATTTTATAATTTGGTTTAGGCCTGAAAACGTCATTTTGACTTAAAATTTAAAATAAGTTCAAACAGTTAGACTAAGGTATAGGACATTATACACAAAATGTGTCTAGAATTTTGTGCAAAATCCAAAAATAGATATTATATAGGGTGTTCCATTTAAAATAAGCAAGTTGACACCTGCTTCCGGTATAACCGAAAAGGCCACCATCTTGAAAATATTTTAACGGAACTGCCCCCGTTCGTTGTTAGTATACTATCAAATTTTCAAATTTTTTCTATGCACAGTTTTCCTATAATCTATCGATGGCGTTCCCGGTGGGACACCCTGTATAGCTATTACTAATTAATGTGACCATATCTATTATATTAGGATCAAAAGAATTTTTCAACCTAGGATTGTTTGTTCTAAGTTCAAACTTCCCCGAACAGTTTTTCTATATTTTCTCTCTATCTTTAAAATTTCTTTTGTGTGGCCTGACATTTCTTTTAATTGTTTTGTGCGTATTAGCTTTTCTTTTGATGATCTTCATTTCAGTATAATGTTCTTCTTATGTTTCACATATCCTTATGGTTACTTCGATGTTTGCTGCAATTGATATGTTTTTGTGTTTTCATTCTTTTTATAAACAAAATAAGTGCAGCAACATCCAATCTGAACGTTTTATGTTTTTTTCCCTGTTTTATGTTTAGTGCTTGTATTTTTTTGCAGCAAGCTGTTTTTGTGTCCATATATTTATTTTAATTACCATTTTATTAATTTTGTGTTGACTGTTACAAAACATCAAAACGTCAAATTAAAAACAAAATCAAAAAAATAATTTTTTTTATACTTTGAGCGTAGGCTTAAACCAATCACTTCATAAGATTTCAATCTATTTAAATTAAATAACATTTTTGTGTAACGAGGTCGCAAATGCGCCAACAAAACTAATTTAACAACCGGATGGCGTAATATCACAATTATGTACCTTGGAGTTCACACACCGCAACATTACATAAAGCACAAGATGCAACTATTATATTATAAATGCGCTCATTAATTACATCCCATTTGCATTTTTCTAATTTAAGAACAAATGTGAGAGAGTAGGCACTTATTCAATTGCCTTAATTATAAATAATCTTCATTACATTAAGATTAAAAAAAAATTTAAAACTTTTCCACTCACCATCTCGTTTGACGAGAGATAATTAGATGAATCTCATTTATTCTAAAGCAAGCGCTTGATTACAAAATTTTTAATATTAATATAAAATTTATATTTTTTTAATTTTTTTTATTAAATAGTTAATAAAAATTTTTTTTTTTATTATTATAATATTATAATTTTTATTATTTTTTTTTTTTTTTTTTTATAAAAATATTTTTTAATTTTTTTTTTTATAATTTTTTTTTTTTTTTTTTTTTTTTTTTTTTATTTTTTTTTTTTTTTTTTTTTTTTTTTTTTTTTTTTTTTTTTTTTTTTTTTTTTTTTTTTTTTATTTAATCTTTTTTTTTTTTTAATTATTTTTTTTTTTTTTTTTTTTTTTTTTTTTTTTTTTTTTATAAAAATAATTTTTAATAAAAAAATTAATTTGGAAAATTTTTAATTAACAAGTTTTTTTTTTAATTTTTATCAACAAACTTTTTTTTTGATTAAAAATAAAGAATATGTTGTTTTTTTTTTTTTTATTTTTTTTTATTTTTTTATTTATTTAACAACAACAATTACAAACTTTATGTTAGAAAATTAGACTACAGGACCGAAGTCCCAAAACAGTCTACATAATAAACTTAAAATTAACAAACAGTTTTTGAAAAATTAAACTAGCCCTAGGTAACATACTCACGCGGTTGTTAGTAATTCAACAATTTTACTTTGAAAGTTGTTTGACTACTAAATGAAAAAATATCTTTCGATTCTTTTTAAATAATTTATTATATAGTGTTGCAATACGATTGATAACAAAACATTGGTACCCCTGAGTATTGGTTCTAGCTACATTGAAAAGAGCATGATGTCTAACATTATTGGATCTTGGAACAGACAAGTTAAATAACTCTAGAAGTTGAGGACAGTCTATCATACCATTCATTACTTTAAACAAGAATATTAGGCTGGCGACATCTCTCCTCATCTCCAAGCTCAAGACTCCAGCCACTTCTCTGAGGGCAGATGAGGGAGTATCTCTATCACACCTTACCTTGTTAAGTTTAAAATAAATAAATCTCATAAAATGATTTTGAACTACCTCCAACCTTTTGATCTCCTTCTTAGAGTAAGGCATCCAGACAATTGCGCAGTATTCTAATTTGGATCTTACCAATGCATAGTAAAGAGTTAAAATACCATTAATCCTAGAAAAATCCCTGGTGGTTCTTTTAATAAACCCTATCATTTTGTAAGTTGAGTTTATAATATACTCCAGGTGATCACAAAAGTGAATTTATTATTAAAAACAACTCCCAAATCTTTAAAATTAGTCACTACTTCCAGAGTTCTGCCACACAGAGTATAATTAGGCGTATCAGTCAATTTTTGACGCGTTATTGACATTACTTTGCATTTATTGATATTCAACAAGAGTTTATTTTGCTACACCACAGCGCAAGTATGTCTAGATCCTTCTGTAAGCAAATTACGTCATAAAAGATTTAATTTCTCTGTATATTTTAACATCATCCGCATAAATTAAGCAAAATACAAACTTAAAAACTGATGGAAGGTCATTAAAAATATCAAAAAGAGCAGAGGGCCCAATTTCGAACCTTGTGGAACACCTGACAAAGGGCAAAAGGCGCTGAGTCAAAATTTAAGAATCTAACTATACATTTCCTTTTTGACAAGTAGGAACTCAGAAACCTTAGAGTTAGGCCAGACGCCCCCATCAGGTAAAGTTTTTTAACAGCAAATCATGGTTAACTACATCAAACGCCTTAGACAAATCAGTGTAGACAACATCAACCCTCCCAGTGTTATCAATTACTTTATTAACAAAATTAGAAAAACACGTAAGATTTGTTTCAGTCGACCTCCCTTAAAAAGCCATGCTGATATGGACCTATTAGATGTTTAACACTGCTCATAAGTAATTTGTAAATAATATTCTCGAAAACTTTAGCACAACTATTTAAAATGGACACAGGCCTATAATTTGACACATCACATTCAGAACCCGATTTAAAGACCGGAGTTATCTTAGCTTCTTTCCAAATACTCGGGAAAACACCTGACTCTAAAGAAAGGTTAAATATATAGCGTAAATGCGGCGATAATTCATTTTTTAATTCCTTAAGTACAAAATTGGGAATCTTGTCTGGGCCACTGCTCCTTTTGTTACATAAATCATCAAAACCATCCAAAACATCTTGAACAGACAGAGTGCCAAAGTTAAAGGGAACACCCTCCTCAATTCCCTCACAGTCCCCATTCAATGAGTTTAAATCATACGTAGGTACTTCCCTGCTGTGCACTGAACTGAAATATTCAACAAAAAATTAGGAATCTCTTTCCCTCGAGCTTTGGCACCCATATAGCACATCTCATCAAGTAACTTGGACTTAGACTTTAAGTTCTTAGCGTACGTCCAAAACTTACTGACATCATTACTCACACATTCTTCAACATTCCTAATGTAATCAAAGTATGCATCATTAATTAATTTCTTAACTTTTTTCCTGATTTCCTTAAATCTATTCTCAAAACAAATAGACAATTTTCTTTTTTTTGCAAGTTTAGATTTTATTTTAATTAACGATATTATTTCATTTGAAAACCAAATCGGATACTTGCTTTCTATCTTAGTGCAATTTCTTGGGACGCAGGTATCAAAAGCTACATACAACAACTTATAAAATAATTAACAGCTAAATCAACATTTGAAATTAAATATAACTGATCCCAATCTAAGTTGTCTATACATTTTTTAACACATTAAAATTAGTTTTAGCAAATTGATAGTACGAAGTGACGGACTGGTTTATAGCCGAGGCAACACAAAAATTATTAACACATTGAAATGATATTAGCAGGGAAGGATGGTGCAAGTCCTCCATTAAAAGGGGACATGGATTTCTTACCACCGCAACATTGGCAATATTGGATAGGACTAGATCCAAAGTCCTTGAATTTTTGTTAATTACTTTGTTAAAACTAGTGAGATCATAAAGAGACATTAGATTCATAATATTCAACAATTTCCTATTATTGGCCCTTATTGAACTGACAGAGTCACTAATCCAACCAAAAATTCAGGCACATTAAAATCACCTAACAATAAAAATTATTTAACGACTTAGACGAAGTCAAAATTTCATTGAGAGTTTCATTAAAATCTAAATATACTTGATTACAGTTGTTAGGTTTAAAATATACTAGGCATATAGTGATATGACTACCATTGATATTGAGTGTACATATTATAAAGTCCCTATCATCTGACGACTGATTACATACTAGCTTAGGTTTTAGAGACCTTTTAATCGCCAGAAGAACTCCACCTCCCTCCGCCTCCCCTCACCCAGTCGGTCCGCCCTCCACACAAAGTATCTGCCATCAACCAGCTCACCATCACCAATCCCATCATGGAGCCAAGACTCACTCAGAGAAATAATATCGTAGTCTTCACTCAAAATGGATATATATAAATCTTTAGTTTTAGTTCTAAGACCGCGGACATTCTGGTAATAAACTTTTAAACTTGAACTATTATTAATACACATTGACATGACTAGTGGGAAAAATAGCTTTCAGTTCATTTAAATTAGAACATACTTTTATTTCAGAATTATCCGTCTTCCTCAGAAAAATTTTGCCTGATTTAACCCACACAAAT
Organism: Abscondita cerata; assembly: GCA_030710515.1. Lineage (NCBI taxonomy): Eukaryota > Metazoa > Arthropoda > Insecta > Coleoptera > Lampyridae > Abscondita > Abscondita cerata. The sequence goes on along the minus strand of JALBCR010002665.1, from coordinate 102,907 downwards.
TTCCATTTAAGATCTCTTCTAAGTTTCTGAGCTTTGGAAAGCAGAATCCGCCGCTCCATTGTTAATGCTTCATTGATGTAAATTGGACAGCTTACCTGCATTCCCATATGAGTAGTATTCAAATCTTTAACCAATTTTTACTCTGCATGAATCTAATCTTATCTATTTTCCTCAAAAATTTGACAACTACAACAGGTGGTTGACTGCCATCACGTTTATTAATTTGGAAATAACTATCAAGCATAGTTTCATCCAATTGAAAATTTATCACTGCAGCAAGCTTGGACAAAGTAGAGAGCAAACTGCCTTTATTATCCACGTGCATGCCATGAATCTCGACCGAGTTCATGCGTGAGTCCTGATGAGCCGAGTCCAACTCATATTTTAGGTTACTTACTTGTTTTTGAGACCAGCATTTTCGCACATTAATTGATCAATTATTTTCTGCTGATTGTCTATTATTTCATTTTGTTTCTTTATTAAATCAGAATTTTCATTCAATTTTGAATCGAGGAAATCAGATGACTTGTTGAAATCTTTTTCCAAATTTTTTTGAGATTCCACAACCTTAGCAATCTCAGCTTTTAACTCATTTTTAAACTTACTTAATAAGTCTTTAAACTCATCCATAGTGTTTGAAGTGACTGCAGAACTTGGTTCCAACCTACTTAACCTCCTATCTTTATGACACTTTAGACAAAACCAATTTTCACCCAGAAAGTCAGCTTCAGCACTACTGATGTTAACACACTTCCAATGGTACAAAAAACAACACTTAGAGCACTCGATTTTCTTTTTCTCCTGCCTGGCAATAGACAAATTACAAAGCCCACACAGGGTCATTCGAAACAATAAGAATTCAAAAAAAAAAATAAATCTGCAGGTTCCAATACATAAGGCACACAAATACCAATATTTTTATCGTAGTTAAACTTCACAATAAACACTAAATATTATAAATGTAATTTTAATCATCGTTATTATAGAAATGTCAACACTACTGATAAACAATATAACAACCTTGACTCCTACGTCTGTTTAATGTTCCACTTATTTCTTTAATTTACTAATTAATTAATACACTCAATCTCAATTATTATGCACGTTTAATTTTCAGATCTTTTATTTTCTATCTATATCTGTAGCCCGCACTTGTGTCGTTACGTTGCGTTAAAAGTAAAGTAAAAAAAAAAAGAAGAAAGAAAGAAAAAAATCAAAAAAAAAAAAAGAAAAAAAAACCAATACACCAAAAAAAAAAATAAAAAAAAATAAAGAGAGGGAGAAAAAATGTGAGAATGGTTGGCCCCCAAAAAGAGAGATTTTTTTTTTTTTAAGGAAATAAAGTAAAACCATCAGCTTTTTTGACAACGTTCAAGAGGCTCCAAAATTCCACGATGCTAACCTAAAAAATAAATACTTAAGACCTTGAGGCAAACCTCAAACTAGCGGGGTCTCCAAACGCTACGGAAAATACGAAGGCCAGCCGATACTCCTGTTTATGTGTTCGCGCAATGGCGTCAACAGATGATGTTCTTGCTGTTGTTGGTTTATTGTTAGCTATTAAAAGTAATACAAAAAAAGTTGCGGAGTAAAGACTGGTTGCTGAAAAGGAAAGTTTACTCCCATGTAAACTTATTAAAAGAACTGAGGTTCAGTCCGAAAGATTGGCACAATTATTTACGAATGGATGAAGACACTTACCTTAAGCTCTTAACACTGGTGACGCCGATCATTCAAAAAAAGGACACTATAATGAGGACCGCAATTACACCTCATGAAAGATTGAGTGCCACATTACGATATCTGGCTACTGAAAGATGCTACGAAGATTTGAAATTTTCTACTGCGATATCACCACAGGCTCTCAGTTTAATTGTGCCAGAAACATGTAAAACTATTTACAAAGTTCTTCGAAACGATTATATGAAGGTAAGTTAAGCTCATTTATTATTCAAACATTATTTTATTTTCAATTAACATACAAGTATGGAAATGTATAAAACTCGTAAATAATTATTGACCATCTTCAGAGCGGAAACTGGATACAAAGAGGGATACCGTAACCCCTTCAGTTGAATTGTTTGATTTCGGTAGATCATTGGGTGTTCCACTGGATTGGATGAGTTGTTGATATTCGGAGGGGTTCTGTGGTTGTCTTCTTTCCTGTTGTAGCATTGTTTGTGGATTGTAGTTGTAATATGAATTGCGAGCTGCAAAATAGGGAAAGGCAGTAGATTTGGGAGAGGCACTTGGAACTGTAAGAGGGTCTTCGTAGTGTTGCGACAATAGAAGTTGTGGCACTTGTAATACATGGGAACTTGTCAAAGACTCCATTTGAGCGTGAAACAGCACGTCATTTATAAATTTCTCGGCCAAGATTCGTTGTGGCGTTAAGACATCGCGTAAAACATTAGCAACGTTTTTACCTAAAATGTCGTGTCTGTCTTCCGGAGACCAAAGTCGCTTGAAATGTTCATTAACAGATTTTAGCACTTCACCTGTTAGTGAAGCTTGTTGCGCAGAAGTCATCCTTCTTGATGGTGTTGGATGGGGTCAAGATGTCGAGGTTAAATAACGTCTCCCATGCGGAGTATCGTCTTCTTGTGTCGGAGATGGTAAATCATGAGCATCGAAAGCGTCGTTACTTTGTTCTGTATGTTCGGAACTCACTTTATTTTCATTCCAGATATTGAAATATTCCGTTATTAATGAAATAATAATATTAATTATAGTTGTTTCAGTTTTTTATTCATCTTATTAAAATTTCTTTGTTTTCCTTTTCAGTTTCCAAAAACCTCTACAAACTACTACAATTTAACCGTATGTTTTTGTTGCCGACAATTGTTACCGTATGATTTTGTTGCCGACGATGTCGTTCCTGTGAGACCAGACATGATAAAACATTTTCGACTAGCGGATGCATCTTCTCAGGAAAGAAAAATATCGCACATCGCGAGCAAGACGTATAGTTGAGAATGGATTTGGAATTCTGGCATCACGATTCCGTATATTTCATACTGCTATAAATTTGGAACTACAAAACATGGATTCTGTAGTTATGGTGTGTTGTTGTTTGCATAATTTTCTACTGAAATGCGTGCCGAATCGGTATGCACCTCCTGAATGTTTTGATCGTGAGAATACTGACGAAAGGACTGTGACCACGGGGTTTCAAACTGTTGCTTTTATAGAACGCTTAGAAAGCAGAAACTTTGGAAATACTACAAACATTGCCAAAAATGTCAGAGAATATTTTATGACTTACTTCGTAAACAAAGGTGCAGTACCATGGCAAATGAACTATATTAACCGCGCTTAATGAATATTTTTACGGTAGTAAACTGTTGTAAATGCTAAATAAAATAATAAGTATCATTAATGAGTTATTTTTACTTACCTCATTCTCAGATTCGTCTATATTGGAGCGAGATGGTCGAGGAGTTTCTTGGTCATTCAAAAAACGTAAGTTTTCAAAATACCACAATTTTGGCTGGTATACCTCGTTTGCACCACTTCCTGTTCTTTTAGATTCTTTGATCTTTTTTAATTCTTTTCAAAAACTGCTACGCATATTGTTAATGTTCTTAATAACACAGTCTTTATTAGCTAGAAACTTCACTTCTTTCAATTTTTAATCAATCTTTGGTAAGCAGCTTCTTTTTTTATCCGGTCATGGTAATCTTTAGATGTTGTTTGCCACAAGCACGGCAAACCTCTAAACATAGCTATAATCTTTTCCTGATTTTGTTTTGCACGGGCCATGGTTTACGAGAAAACGGGAATTAATCAAACACGTCTGTCTTTTCAACACAACCGATTGAGTACGCCTCAAGGCTAACCTCCCACCCCTCCACACAGACCGTTCGGCCTCGAGGCGCTTCGGTCTTGAGGCAAGCCGAATGAGATTTTGGATTTAAATTTGCGACCTTCAAGCGCCAGACCTGCAGGAATACCTCAAAAGAATCCTCCATACACACGTAGAGGTTTTCCTTGAGACTTAGCGCCTTGAGGTATGCCTTCGGGTTTTCCGTTGTGTGTAGAGCCACCTAAGTGGTGAGCGGTATTCAAAGGTTTCCTTAAAAAACACGCTGTATCTTCAGGACGGCTAAGCCGATTTTAACAAACTTGGAATAAGAGCTATTTTTAAAAAAGTTAAATTTTGCCTAAATAAGCTTGCAAAAACCGCATCTTGATATCTTGTTCCTAACCAAAAATTTAGGCCAAAGAAAGTTTTATACGAAAATCTCTTATATATTTATTTTTTAAACTAATATTTCTGGAATTCTGAAATATCGATAAAATACCTCTATAGGCGACATGTGAAACTAACTAAAAACTTAAAATGTTATAACATTTGTAGCCCAAGGATAGCTCTCTTCAACTAGCCTAAGTTTGTTAAAATCGGCTTAACCGTTCCGAATATAGAGCGTGTTTTTTAAGAAAATCTTTGAATACTGCCCAATACTCCCTTTTAGAGATACAGCAAAAATTGTCAAACGAAAAAGTTCAGATTATCCTCGACTTTAAAAATTAGGTATTTTTTTGTTAGGTTAGCGTAGCGGGCATTTCAGAAACTTGAAAATAATTTTCTTGTTTTTCTCTTGGCCATTTTAGTAATAACTTTTTTGCCGCAAGCCTCTACACTGGATAGTTTCCCAGATACATTACCTCCCATTTTTATTTGGCCACCCTGTACATACATCCTACAACACGAAAAAAGCCAGAAAGAGAAGTAAGATGGGAACTAATAAACGTACTTGAAACGTTCAGTTCATTAAGAAAATGGTTGTAAAGATTTTTGTCTACTTTATAGAACCGGGGTGGATTCTATGGAAAAGTATGACGTACTTGTAAGGACACAAAAATATAGATAGTGATTAAATAACAAGCCGCTATCTTGTAGTGACCCCAGGTAGTTATTAATTTTTGGCAAAGTAAAATAATAACAATACCTAAAAAACCCAAGTCGAACTGTCCGGAACATTATCGTGCAATCCATATTTTACCAACTGTCGAAAAACTAATTGAGGTCGTAGTACATGCTCAAATAAATACGTATTTCGAATCGAATCAATTATTTTACTCACGTCAGTCAGCATTTAAAAAAGAGTTTTTTTGTGAAACGGCTTTACAACTAATTATAAATGAGTGGAAAAGGTATTTAGATAAAAATAACTACGTAGTTTCCATATTCTTAGATTTCAAAAGAGCCTTCGAAACAATTAGTAGAAAAATTTTATTAGATAAACTAAAATACTATGGCACGGTTTACAAGTGGTTTGAATGTTACCTTAAGAATCGTTTTCAGTTTGTAGAGTATGATAAAAGTAAATCACCACTTGTAGAAAATGCAGTCGGTGTGTCACAGGGTAGCGTACTGGGGCCACTATTGTTTATTATTTATATAAACGATATCCATTACATACTAAAAAATTCTCAAATAAATTTATTCGCCGACGATACTCTTATTTATATTGCAAACGGTAACTATGATTATGCTTTCAAATGCCTAATGGCAGATATTAGACGTATCGAATTGTAGTTAGAAGAGAATGAAATATATCTAAACCCGGACAAAACAAAAGCAATCACCTTCTGCACGAAATTGAATAAAAAATACATCAATCGCAAAAAACAATATTTAAAATATATAATCAAACCATCGAAAAAGTCAACAACATTACTTACTTAGGAATTATATTAGATGAACATTTAACTTTTACAGATTATTATAATTTGCTTCAGAAAAAACTAAATAAAAAATTGGCTATTTTAGAAGAATCGCGCAATTTATATCAATACGTAGTAGAATAACAGTATACAAGGTACTGATACGACCATCACTTCAATATTGTTGCACTATCTTAGTTCATTTTAATAATCAGCAGAAACTAACCCTACAAAAACTACAAAATAAAGCTATGCGCGTTATACTTCAATGTAATAAATATACAGCGATAAACATAATGCTCCAAATCTTGGAATGGATTCCAGTAAATGATATAATGAGGATTAGTAATTAGATTCTCCTAGTAAACATTCTTTTAAATGAAAATTTTAGAATTGACAAAATGGCGGTGTAGCCACATGAGGGTTTTAAAAAAAAGTCAAACTTACGGCATTCATCCAGCGTACGGAATTAATGAGTCATCGAGGATTGTTTCGCAACTTAATATACCGTACCTTTTCTGGAGATGCGACAAACAACTTTTGTTAACTAATTCTTTGATCCGATGCCCAATTGCAATGATTTCTTTTATTTAACAATATCTATAAGAGTAATCTTTGGGTTATTATAAGTGAAAAGTGATGGAAAATATTATTATTATTATCTATTTCTATAAGCTATTAGATCTTTATTTTATTCTTTAGTAGAATGTTTTATGTCACTGCATACTTTCTAAACGACTCTTACAAGTTATTAGTATAGAGATCTGCATGGCGTGAAACGTTTGTTTCTAATTTTGGTACATAATGTGACATTTTTTATAATCAACATTACTGGAAAACGTATCTCCATTACTAACTAGTTACGGAAACTGTATCGATAGTAACCCCGGTTACACACAATATATAGTTAAATTACCAAAAGTTAATTTTATTTATATTCTTCTTTTTTCAAGATTAAGAAGATTTTGTTGTAACGAAACATAATTTCATCTGATATTAACTCCTCCTGCTATTACTACATTTGTCACAAAAATCTTTGCGTTTTGCCACTGGTTACATTACATAAATAGCTATTTATGAATGAACAGAAGTTTCTTGCAACGGTGATCGTGTCTGAGTTCAAGGGCGACCTAAACTTGATTGACTTTTGTTACACAACACCAAACTCATAATTAATTTTTTAGAAATAAGTGTTAAGAAAGTGAAAGCGTTTTTTTTTATGATTATAGGAGTGAAGATTACAGTTATCATTCAATCTGGTAATATTTCAATTTAGAAATGATATGGAACACATAATTAATTATTATTGTAATCAATTGGATTAGAATTTAATCACCGCGTCACGAACAAAAGCGAAAGGGCAAATATTACTTTAGCGGCGTTTAAATTTTTTTTTTAAATATAATTGTAGGTTTTTTGTGCAACATTCGTGATGGTTTACACCACAGGTAATTTAATTAATTTAAGATCTTAGAAATTGTAACATTGTTGAATAAAATTCAATGATGAGCAATACGTTTTCTTCACTTGTTTCTGATTTACTACTTTGTTACATTATTTCACAATAATTTTTTCCTTGTGATCCAATTTTAAATTAACCAATTCTATTCTCGAATCTAAAACTATGTTCAAAATTTTCTACGAATTTTAAAACTTTCAGTTTATTAATACATAAGAATGTAAAGACTTCGCAGTTGAACACAGTTGTCGTTTAACAATTATTTCTCTTTACGATAATATATTGAAAATTCTTAGCCTACTATAGAACCAAACAAAATTTCAATGTCAAAATATTATATTACTCAAAATATTCTCCTCTTAATTGGATACATTCATTACAGCGAACCTGAAACGTCTCTAGACCTTTCAAAAAAATTTTTCTCCTTGCTCTGCAAACCAGACATCCACAGCTTCTATTACCTCTTTGTAGAAAGAAAATATACGATCTTTTAAACTTTTTTTCAGTTGAGGAAAGAGGCGATAGTCGGACGGAGCCAAATCGGGTAAATAAGGTGGGTGTTCTAGTAATTCAAACCCTAAATCACGAATTTTTTGCATGGCAAATAAGATTTGTGTGCAGGGGCGTTGTCCTGCAAAAACAAAACATCTTTGGATAGCTTTCCGCGTCTTTTCTCTTTAATATTTTCCCGTAGAGTGGTCAGTAATGTCAAATAGTAATCTCCAGTTATTGTTCTACCCTTATCCAAAAATTAATCATGATTACTCCATGGCAATCCCAAAAAACTGAAGCAAGAACTTTTCCAGCAGATTTTTCGACACGAAACGTCTTAGATCTTGGAGAACTAGAGTTTCGCCATTCCATCGATTGTTGCTTTGTTTCTGGATCGTAGAAATGTACCCAAATCTCATCCATAGTAACAATTCGGTTTAAGAAGTCTACATCGTTTTCAAATCGAGCACAGATCGAACGCGATGCTTCTACCCTTGCACGCTTTTGGTCAACATTCAAACATTTGGGGATCCATTTTGCACCAATTTTCTCATGTCCAAATTAACGTGAACCATATGATGAACGCGTTCGTATGAAATATTCAGTGCTTCAGATATCCGTTTTAGCCCAATTCGACGGTCTGATAAAATCATGTCATGAACTGCATCGATATTTTCGGGGACTGACACAGAAACTGGCCTTCCCGATCGGTCATCATCTTCAATGGAAAATTTACCTCTTTTGAAGCTTGCATTCCAATTTTTGACGGTCGCATACGAAGGACATTGATCACCAAGGGTATTAAGCATATCTTCGTAAATCTGCTTACCTCTTAACCCTTTTAAATACAGGTACTTGATGATGGCTCGATACTCCAATTTTTAGATTTTCACAATTTCGGTGAACATCTTTTTCATTTAATTTATTACGTGACTCTGGTTTACTTTTTTGACGTCAAACTTTACACTGACACTTCTAATAAGTTATTGTTCGTTGCTATGGTAACGCAATATTTTGTGTATGCAAGGAACTGGTCTAGGCTAACTAGATATCAATACATCCTCGTAGTTTGTCTTGTCGTGGCATGAATGATGGGTCAAGAAATTTCTTTGTATCCCGCCGTCTTAACGGATATAATCTGCAACAGAAAATTTTAATTATTATTTTTGTTAGTCGTAAGGAGGCTGGAGTGTTTTAGACGTCGTCTGAGAAAGCGGTCTTAGGGAGTTTGAATTTGAAAGGATAGGATACGTTGTAATCGGTGACTTTGCGGATGAGCGGATTGGGGTGGGTTTGGTTTTTCGTGATGTGGGAGTTGTGCTAAGATGGTAGGTAGATTAGCGTCGTAATGTAGATCGTTGTTTCGGATGTACCAGAGAGCGTTAAAGGTAAGACAAAGGGCTTTGTTTTGGATTGTTTGGAGTTTCCGATGTGGGTGCTTCGTCGTGATTCCAGACGGGAGATGCTCCACGGTAGATTTATAATGGATTTGTAAAGGAGGAGTTTGTTTTTTGGCATAATAGAGGTGCGAGAGACTTTAGGGAACCTCAGCCTTTGTTAGAGGCCGATTGGATGTAGGATGCGAAGGTAAGTTGGTGCATGGGATGGGAGTATTGGGGATGGTTAGTTAGCTTAAGTTTGCGGTAAAAGATTACTGCAGCACTTTTTTCCGCGATAATGGAAATAAACCAGTCAGTAAACTACCATTCTAGGGCGTCGAGTGAAGATAATTGGTACTGAGTTAGGTGTTTAGATTGCCAGGATCGTGTTAAGATGGCGGTGTCGTCGGCGTACAGAGTTAGTCCGGTACATGGGTTTTTTGAATGTTGTAAGTATAGATATTAAATACTGTAGGGGAAAGGACAGAGTCTTGCGGAACTCCGACTGTGATGTAGCGGACTGAGGATTTAACGTTGTTTAACTTGATTTGGATTTAACGGTGTGACAGGAATGAGTGGATTATGCGGATTAATCATGAATGGATGTTGGAACGGATAAGTTTGTAGACAAGGCCACCGTGCCCGACACGGTCAGAATCTCTTGAGAGTTTGACTAGTGCTATTATAGGTTTGCGTGATCATAAAGTTTGTGATTAGATCGGAACCGGGAGCTTTACGTTTGCGAAAGGAACGTATAATTTGACGGATATCGGTGGGAGATGTAAGCTTGGTTGGATTGTTACCATAGTTCTTTAGTAGAAATCGGGATACTTTAGATTTGATACGGAAAACGTGACCAGGGTCGGCAATTTTGTAGTTTGAGCTGCATTGGAGAGAAGACGAAGCCGCTGGTTGAGTGGATCGGGTGCTCAGGTGATTGTTTGGCGTTGCGGAAAATTTTTTGCATACGCCATATGGTTGTCATGGTTTAAAGATTTTAGTTTAACGGTCCAGGATTCGTTGCGGAAAGTTTGAATTTCGGTGCAGACTTGGAGTTGTAATCTGTTACGGGTTTCTTTGTTGTGAGGGCTTAAGGGGCGTAGGTAGGTGCGTTTGGCGCGGTTTTTATGTTGAATAAGGGCTTTTAGGGCGGTTAGGTAGTAGGTTTAAGAGTGGTAGTTGCGGTGGTTGACTGATTGTGTGATTTTAGGATACAGTTTTGGAGGAAAGTGGTAGCCAGGTCGATGTCATGGTGGGTGTTTATAACAGGGATGGGATCAATTTAGTCTGTTAGAAGCAGGTTAAATTTGGTCCAATCGGTGATTTGGCGGAATTCTAAAGGTGGTCCGAGGTGGAGGATAACTGAGAGAGTTTGCTGAGTTGCACGCACACGCCTATTCCAGTGTGGATGTTTGCAGTTCAGTTCAAGAAAGAGTTTGTCTAGGTTGGTGTTGGTTAAAGGAAAATTGGGTGGTTTATAGGAAGGAATCATCTTAATCTTACGGAAGATTGTCTTTTCGATGATTGAGGTAGTTTCGATATGATGCAGAAAAGGATTGGAAGCGAGAAATCGTTTGACGTAGATTGCAGTGCCACCGCCTCTTACGTCATGGTCGTTGCGGAAAAAGTTGTTGTTAGGAATTTTGACTTTATGGCATGTGTTGAGGTGGGTTTCAAAAAGTAGGATAAGACCGTTAAAATTCCAAAAAGATACGGCAAGGTGGAAAGGGATGGTAGATCGTACTGCCATGTTGGTTTCTTAAAAGGTTAAAGAAAGTAATTGGTAGATGTTTTCAAGGAGAATTTTGGTGGATTCTTTGGTCGGGTCGGATTGGCTGAAGGATGACAGCATGTTTCCGAGGATTTCAGCAATACGAGCTTGTTTGTTTGTTTATAGGCGGGGCGTAGGTTGATTGGGGTTTAATTGTTGGCGGTGCGGAAGGTTGTTGCAGTTTGGTGGTAGACGGTGCTGGTTTTGTGGGTGAAGAGAGAAATAGGGTAGCGCAAGTTAGCAATGGTGTATACCAGGCAGGGGTTTTGATGGGATTTAACAGAAACTGGACTTCCGCTGTAATTTTCCGTTTGTGGTCTTTCACAGTTGGAGCATTTAGCGAGTTGATGTCGAAATTTGGTACATTCGAGGGATGGGTGGAATTTACTGCATTTTACACAGGGGTGCATTTGCTTTGGGAATGTCCATAGAGTTGCGTCTGTAGAATTGGTGGGATTTGTGTTCGGATTGCAAGGGTTCTACACGGATTGCAACTTTGCAGCAGTGGGTTAGGTAGTAAATGGATTTTTGTTCTCTTGAAATGTAAACGAGGAATAGTGGCATCAGGGATTTGTTTCGATCTAAGAGGGTTATTTCGAGAATTCCGCGGAAAACTACTTTAAGGAGGATTTTGCCGAGTAAGGAGTAGATGTGTTTAGGTAATTGTTGTTTTTCCATGAGGGAAATTATAGCTCGTAATTAGGGTTGGTGGTGGGTATTATTTTGATGCCTTCCGGAACGGTAATGGCGTTAGTGAAGGGAATCTTCTTGGAATCAATGAGGAAAGCAGTGGTTGGCCATTTAGATTTGTCCCAAAGGACAATGGCCAGGATGTGTTCGTTAATAGTGGTTTTAATATCGGGTTGAGGCTGGTTTGGGGCAGGGTGGTTGTTCATTTGACTCTTTTGTGAAAGTGGGTTTTGGGTAAGGTTGTCGTTTACTAAGTTGACTTGGGAAGGAAGGTTGGAGTGGTCGTCTTCGAATTCTTTTTCTGGTGACAGAATCGATATCTATGCGGGTGGCAGCGTCAGGTTTTGTTTTCTTTCCCCTGGTCTTTTTCTTCTTTTTAATGAGTTGGAAGTTGACTTTGTTAGCGTCGTTGGTATTGTCGTCCGTCGGTGGGGCATCGGTGGCGGCGAGGGCGACTACTCCGGAAGTACTTGCGGGCAGACTGTTGCTTTTGTCGATTGCATAAACGATTTCGCTTGGCGTCATAGACACATAAGCGTTATACAATAATTGCGCTGAAGCAGACATTATTGCCGGTATCGATTTTGTTTTAATTAAAACAATTGAAATTTAAATCGCAAGTCGGCTCTGATTAGGTACTCAGGTATGTGTACACTGTGCGGGGAGCAAGATTAAACTCTCCTTAACTACTTGCATAAACGTCGAGATATGTAAGTTCTGTGGTCACCAATAATTACTTAAAAATACATTTGAGTTACGAAAATTTCATACATTTTAAATGAAAGAGTTAATTTAAGTTAATATTGAAGGATTTGGAATTCACATGCCTGGATATGTAAATTAATTATTATCTGCAAACTAAACAGTATTTATTGTAAGTGTGTAAATGCATGGGTTGCAAAACTTATAAAACCCCTTAAATTTAACTTTTAAATTACAGCCAATGTACTGGGTGGGCAACTAAGAACAACCGCCGGCAATATCTCAAGAACCAATCGTACTGTAGGGTTAGAAAAAAAAGTTTTATTAGAAAAGTAGCCATAAAAAGTAGCTGGAAAATATTTTTGAGCTCCCAAGATTACCACCAGGGGGCATACCGGTCATTCTTAAATAGAAAGTTGCGATTTTGTTAGTCATCGATTTAATTAAGAAGTATTTAAAATACATAAAGTATAATTTTTTATTTAAAAAGTTTTGTTGTAATTTAAAAGATAAAGTGATGGAGAGACATCAATTACTTTGGTTATTTTTAACGAAATATTTAGCGAACGTTGATCTTTGAATTAGTGAGGACGCCATATTCGAAATGAGGTCTAACGAAAATGAACAAAATTTTAGCACACAATTCCGGAAATGAATTAACAAAACTTTTTTTCCTATAGCATAATCCAAAAAAATTTTTTTACAACTTTGACACAATGAGAGCATATAAAGAAAAAATAAGAAGAGTCATCAAAAGAAAATGGAAAAGAAGAGGTTTCAATATTATGCCCAATATATAACGGAAAACGGAGGGAATAACAGGAGGCAACAAATTATGGGTGTGTAAACGTGGGATTTAAAATGTACGTGAAAATGTTAAGAGTAAGGTTAGAAAAAGAGTTAGAAGTGAAGAACACACTACCAGAATGGCAAATAAGATTTAGAGGGGAAACAATAGATAACATATTGTAATGAAAGAATTATTTTTAATTTTTTTATTTTAAATCAAAAATAATTATTTAAAATTATTTTGTTTCTATTTAAATAAAACGTATAGTTATATAAACGTATAGTATATCAAACAACAAGTTTAGTAATAAATTATAAAAATCTTCTACAGTCAGAAGGGCCTTTAAAAAGAGTTGAAAACAAAAACAACTGTTTTTTACGCCAAAAACCAGTTGTTTTTTGTTTTCAACTCTTATTAGAGGCCCTTCTGACTGTAGATGATTTTTATCATTTATTAATAAAAAAAACGGTCAATTACTTACTAACTTAAAGAGTTCATTGTATACAAGATCCACGTGCGTTGAACGTATCAAGGTTAAAATTTTTTGTCGACTAACAAGTGTTAAATGTCAAAATTTACAAAAAAAAGACACAAATGTAAGTGATGGAAGAAAGAGTATGTACGTTGGTAGAAGAATCAGAGTGAGAAGTCGGCATTTATGTATTGAGATTCAAGACTGCGAGTTTAGTCGTTGAAACGCTTAGCGTTTAACATGCCAAATTGAAATCTAAATCGATTTGTTATTAATTGCAATTACATCTACTAATTCACATCTGCTGACGTCACAAACGCTTTACCAATGACATCACCGAGTACCAAAAAGGTTTTTTAAATGATAATTAAGTTTGTATTATTACCGGAAAAAATATTTCACTTGCATTAAAATTGCAATGTGCATGCACGTTGCGTAAGCGATTATTTTAAGTTAATATATAATTTCTTGTTATTTATTGTAAAGTTCTTTTGTGTGTAAATTAAATTTGTAAATTTATAAACAAACAGCAATTATTTAACGAACACCCATATGTAAACAAAATATGCAATCTATGGCAATATATTTTACGACTTTAAAGCTGAGTTTAATAGAGTAGACAAAAAAATGCTGCGAGAAAATGCAATATAAGAGAAGATATAAGAAAAGCAATTGAGAAGATGTACAAAAAACCCAAGTGTAAGATAAAAGTAAAAGACAGATCAGAACTAAATTTTGAACATTAAATCCAACACTTTTCTCAATATACATATAGGATATGGAAGAGGAGATTCAAAAATACAAGATAGATGGAATAAAGATAAACAAGAAAGTCGTACAGTTGTTGGCGTATGCAGACGAAATTATGATTCTAGCAAAGAAAGAGGAATATATAAGAAAGATAATAAGAGCAATAAATAAATATCTAGAAGCTAATGTGAGAAAACAAAAATCATGGAATTAAAGAACAAAAAGGTAGAGGAATCAAAATAGTAGTGGAGAAAGTAGGAGATATAAAAGCTAAATAGATTTAGAAACCTGGAATACTACCTCTGGTAAGACAACAATAATACTGACCAGATAAGAGAGTTAGGACAAAAGAAAATAAAATCATTAGACAAGCATGGAGAATCGAAAAAAGGATATTTACGAAAGGCAAAAAATTAATAAAAAACGGGATGGTGAGATCTGGGTTTAGAAGAAACTGGGGGAACTGGAGAAAATTGAAGAGAAACACTGGAGATAGACGCTAGCATTAGATAGAGAAACATACAATAAAAAAAAAGTTGAGGCCGAGAAAAATAAGGATACAAGCAGAAGGAATACTTGAGATTTGAGGACAAAAAGCTATCAAACTAGTATAGCAATATTAGATAGGAGTAAAGGAGCAAAAAAGTAAAATACGTAAAAGATGGTTGAAAGGCGTATTATGAAAGAGGAGGGTATGTAAGGGACGAAATAAGGATTCCAATAAAGAAATAACTTTTATCATGTGTGGTAGGCCCTGATGGTTTACCTATTCAGATAAAAGTGCATCCAAAAGTTCAATAATTTTGGTTGCGCCATGTTTTTTCTTTGGTACGGAATCTCCATCCGTTTCCGGCATGAATCTAATCACAATATATTTGTCGTAAGACGTCCGTTTCACAGCTTCTTTTACAATTCTTTTAGTTATTCCAGTAGAATTTATTGCTTCAACTTGTTTTATTTTTTTTCTTAACTGTGTTAATTTGGCGGACAATCCGGTACATTTTATATTTATCGGTAGCTTGCAACTCTCATACTGAAAAACAACATAGGTAGGTAGTTTCCGACATAGCTCGTTTATATGTTGAATATAAAATGCAATGATGAATCACAAAAGTTTTCGCAAAATGCCAAGATGCAATAAAATTAATATAATAATTTAAGACCAAAAACACGTTTTAACACACTTTTTTCTTCTTCTTTCTTTTCCTTCCATCATATATTATCGTTTTTCTCCTGTCTAATATCGCTATCATCCATTTCTCCTCTTTTCCACTTTCTTCTAGTATATATTTTCTATTCCTCTCGTCTTTCCTTACCTCCCACCCGTCACTACACAGCTTACACTTTCTTTTTGCATTTCGCCACCAATATTTGTTTTCATTTTGTGACAGTTTTCCTAATTAGCAAAAACTGAATTGTTTAAATAAGTGCTCCGGTAGCTTTCAGTTTACGAGAAGGTATGGTTTTTCCGGTGATACATCTATTCTTTTAATTAGGTTTCGAAAATTTTACTACTGCCCTAACATTGGCACCGCATTGTAGTTGTAGCTTTTCTATGCAGTTTAATACTGTCAACTTCAATTTGTCACCTTTACATATCGTATTTGTAAAGATGTAGCACAAGGGTTGTTTAACTTTTATATATAACTCTAACCATGATCACGTAGCAGTTTGAGCTGGCAAAAATTTAAAACCTACTTTAAAATTAACATTTTGGGGCTCGTAAAATATAATTTTAGTGAAAATTGTTTGTATTCCTCTGTGTATCTCCTGCTTCTTAGTGGTTTATTTTTTAAGTCTACTTGGGCTGTCACAATTTGTGCTCTGCTTTTAGGAAGTAATCGTTGGGAGATGTTAACTTCAATTGAAGTACTTTATTTTCACGTTGCAATTTAAAAATGTTCCTCCGTAATTTTCTTTACCTAAGAGTATTTGAGCTGCAAGCTTGAGTAGTTTTGGTATAGCTAGAGATGTTAACGGGCATTTATTGCTTCGTCAATATACCTTGCATCATTTGAATATTAGGTTTCAGAAATTGACACTTGTAATTCATTTAGAAATGGCAAGTGTTTGCCACATACTCGTAAAGTTTTTAGAGTCGAGATTTTTATGCAACAGATTGGACCTACCAGATTCTGTTAATCATTCAAAATACCTACAACAAAATGTTTGTAATTTACTTAAAATTCTTGATGTAACTTAACTCGCCTGGTTAAATCTCCTTTGGGAAACCTGAAAAACTGATTCCACCATCATATTTAATAAATATATAAATTCAGGTTATGTATTTGCGGTTATGGGATGGGGGCGCGAATTTTAAACTAATGGCATTTTTTTATTCAAATAATTTTATTGTGTTAGATAATTTTAAGCAGCAAATAAGTTAAAGATAATCACCTGGATATACAAAATTATGTTTCACTTGTTTTTGTTAGACAACTATTCTTAGATTCTCAAAAAATTTGAAATTGTCCATTATTAACCTAGGTCAACAATAGAAAAAATTATTAACCACTAATAGAGAATTCAACTTCTCAGTTGGCTAGGAGACGCAATAATTGTCCACTTCACAGCTAGTAGTGGAAAAATTTCTTTATATCATTTGGATAAATTTGTATGGGGTTATGTACTTGAACCAAACTAAAGTGTCTCGATAACATTCTATAAAAAATTGTGAAATCTTTTTTAAACGAGCACATATTGAAAATGAGATATAAATTCAAAAATATTGCATACCAACACTATTACTTATAAATTTTTCAGAAAAATGTTATTCTTTGGAAAATAATCTATTTACCAGTCTTATTACCTTAACCTTAAAATTAGTAGCCAAAATTAGGAAAAATTAGATAAAATTTATAAGTAGAAATATTTATTTTGTTTATATCGTAATATTGTAGCGATAAGAAAGTATTGATAATATTTCCCATTTTAGCTAAACTAATAAACTAAGATAATTTCATAATCTGGCTGCATGATTATTATTAAATAATTAAAATAAATTTTAAAATTGTAGTAATAAAATTAACACATTAGTTTCTATTTTAAAATAACACTAAGAGCAGGGCAGATTAAGCCTTCAGCAGAGTTAGTAGAGTCTGATAGTTAAACACTAGTTTTGTGGTAAATTGTATATTTTTAAGTGACAATACATTAAACATATATATATAAACGATAAGTTTCGCGACATCTAGTGTCGACTCGTGAAAGCGTTCACGTACGTAAATGTAAGCAACTTTTGCCGACAAAAGTTGCTTATATATAATGCTTTATTCTTTCACGTGTAAACATGTTTGTAATAAAAAATTATGTTGCTAAAATATTACAACCTTTTGTTGAATCCTCAAGTTCTTATATTAAAAATTCAACACATTTTATAGATATTATTAGAGGTCGTAAATTAAAATCTACAGATATCATGGTCAGCTTCGACATTGAGTCCTTGTTTACTAAAGTTCCAATAGAAGAAACTCTTAATATTCTAGCAAACAAACATATGTTAACACCTGATGTTGTTCGTTTAACTAAACATTGTTTAACCAACACATACTTCTTATACGACTCTAAGAAATATAAACAAACTAAAGGAGCACCAAGGGGATTGCCTATCTCACCCTCAATTGCTAATTTATTTATGGATAACTTTAAAACAAATGCAATTTAAGAATCTTCCAACAAACCAGAACTTTGGTTACGATATGTTGATGATATCTTCTCCATATGGTCACATGATAATGAAGCATTACTAGCTTTTTTAAATTATTTAAATAATATTCATCCACAAATTAAATTTACTACCGAAGTAGAAGTTAACGGAAAACTACCTTTTCTTGACGTGTTACTAATTAGGAAACCAGACGGAAGTTTAGGACATACAGTGTATAGAAAACAAACTCATACCAACAGATTCACATCATCATCCACAACATTTAAATTCTGTTTAAAAACCTTATTAATTAGATTTGCTAGACTAACAGACAGCGGGCATATACACGAAGAAATGAATCTTCTGAATCAAGATTTTGAACAAAATGGTTTTTCAACCGCTCTAAGTGAAGCGCCTGAGCCCATATTAAGCTAGTTAAAAACGTTCGGTTATGGAGAGTACCGCCGAATAAAGATTTACTTAAGAACTAAAAATCAAGCCGTTTCATGTCATATGTACATGAACTTTATACGCATTAACAACGAATAAGTTACTTAATTAATAAAACTTAGTTGTAATCTGATTGATGCAGTTCCGAGAGTAAGAGTTTCCTGCTAACGACGATATCGACAGTTCGGAAAGTTAGGTAACCCCAGGATTCCTCTTAGGGGAAGTGTACAAAGAGAAACGAAAGGCGGTGGGCTCCCTCTATAAAGTTATAAAGCATAACCAACTTCGGTTAGACGTGGTATCCACCGGTTGCCTGCAGCTTATCTAATGCAAAACCGTAGTGTGGTCTTTAATTGACAAGGAAAGTCTTAATCAGCCACTCCAGCACCCTCAGAAGCTATCCAGGTATAACACACAGCAAAATCATAAGGTCAAAAAACGTGGGTGAATTTAGCATGATTTAAACTTTACCAATGATTTTATTGGAAATCTTGTAACACACATAAATGATTTGTGTAAATTTCAATTTTAAGATGCACGCTAAACCACCAGTGCCGAAGAACAAAAATGTCCGCTGTTCGTCTAAGAATCTCACTCGAATTTTATTTTCAACCAATAGAAAATTAGCAAAATGGGCGCCAAATACGACTTTCGTCATAACATATTACCCGTTTTACGTTTATATTGCTCTCGACACACGTTTTATATTCCTAAAATAACACCGTAACAATCTGGTCGCGTATTACAGGCAAAATAATTTAGACAACCTATCAAATTTTGATATGGTAGGTTGGAGTGGGAATTAATAGATCTTTCCAATTTCATGCCTACTTCTATTGGCGTGTTCACCGGCTTAACATCTGTTATATTAAAATCATTCAAACATTCCAAAATAAATTCCTCCTGATCGAGATGTATCACGCCACTATCTCGTCACAGTCTCATGCCTAAAACATGTGTAGCCTCTCCTAAATCTTTCACTTTAAACTTATCAAGCAAACCTAACTTTAATCTTTACTTTTCTTCTTTACAATTGCCAAATATAAACAAATCGTCAAAGTAAATTACGACAATTAACTTCTAATTACCTTTAAGCTGTTTTTGATACAAACACGGTTCTATTTTTAATTAGACAAATCCTAAATTTAACATCTCATTATCTAATTCTTTAAACCAAGAATTTGAAGCTTGTTTCAAACCATAAAGAAATTGCTGCAGTTTACATACATTATTTTCTTGACCTTTGACTACTGTTCCTTTTGGCTAAAGCATGTAAATCTCTTCTTTTATCTTCCCGTATAAAAACGCAGTCGTAACATTCCATTTGTTAATAAACCAATCGTATTCAGCAGCTAGCGAGTACAATAATCGTAGCGTAGAGTTTCTAACTACTGAAGATTAAGTCTCCGTATAATCTACACCAAATGCCTAAGTATAATCACTTACTGGAAGTAAGTTCATGGCTAAATCGGAAACATGTGAGACATTTTCTAAAAATAACTTTTCGCCTTTGCTGACACTTTTTTCAGCGATACCTCTGCGTTTTACAGGCAACTTCGGGCGATTCTCCACCGATATCTTGGTATTGCTCTTCTCAGGTTTATAAGACACCAACTTACTCGTCTTACTCGTGGGTAAAGTGGCTGGAGCTTCTGCTATCAAGATACCACTTATCTTTATCTATCGCTTCCTTTGTATTCAGGCCGACATTTGCCGTCTTTTTTCGGTCCGGGCATTCAGACGCCTTGTGGTCTTTCTTGAGGCACCAAATGCATTTATAAACAAACTTCTGCTATAACCTATTGTAGATAACACTAAGAGCAGGCTAAATTATGCCTTCAGCAAAGTTAGTGGAGTCTGATCGTTAAACACTAGTTTCGTGGTAAATTGTATATTTTTAAGTGACAGTACATTAAACATTCAGTAATACGGTCGCTAAAATTTGCTGCAAAACTGACCGGTATATGCAGGTAGCCGTTATTAAGAGGAAAAAAAATTATTTCTATGCGTTGTTTAATAAAATCTTTTAAGTATGGAACATAATACGGTTTGCTATAGGGTACTATATATCTGCATTAAAAAATAACTATAAATGTGCTGATGCAATATTAAATATTTAGACGATATAATAATGGAAGAGTTATACATATTGAGTACATAATACATACATTTACATAATATCGTTGATTGAAATATTGGTAAAGATAGTCAACCTTACGGGATTATGCGACCCCGAAATTTGTTCTAAACATCAGAGGTCGGTAGTATCGCTTTGTGCTAAGAAAATACGTCAATTGTATTGTAGAATTTACAGAACAGTATTGCCGATAAATGTGAAATAGAAAACTGTAATTTTGCTGATAGTTTATGCTAAGGCACGACATTGTTGCCAATGCATCATGCCGTTGATTGAAATATTGGTGCATTGAGTCAATGTTGACAAACAAACAAAAACATGCGTTCTACAATATACAAGAATTTATTGATTTTTGTCGACGTACTAATTAAATGTGTGTCCTTTGTTATATATTTTTTTCTATTGTCTGTTAATTGTTCAATGTAATAATATTTATTTGTATCTTTCTTACGTAAGGTTATAACAATGGTTATACCATCATGACAAACACATATATGTACAAAGATTGTATACATACACATGTGAATAAAGTTTATTATTATGAAAAAAACCTGCAGATTTAAAAGTATTAATTTCGTAAAGAAATCGTTGAAAAACGTTCTCCCAAAAAAACAATTTCTTTAAATACTTTTGAAAATTCCATACTCATATATTTATTACATTAACATCGTTTATCCGTTGAAAATGTTTTAAAATCTATTAGGCTTACGCAAGTAAATTTCTAAATTTTGGTCATTGAAATTAAAATTTTTAACATAGAAACGCTATCCCTT
Source organism: Abscondita cerata (assembly GCA_030710515.1). Taxonomy (NCBI): domain Eukaryota; kingdom Metazoa; phylum Arthropoda; class Insecta; order Coleoptera; family Lampyridae; genus Abscondita; species Abscondita cerata. The sequence goes on along the minus strand of JALBCR010002665.1, from coordinate 81,726 downwards.
TTATGTTGGAACGAATGTTGAATTTTCTTATATTACAATCTAACGTACTCAACTGTTTGCATCTAAACAATATTATAACAAGCCTACTCATTTACTAAAGGTGTTGCTAAAAGTATGCAATTGTAGAATTTCTGACTAAGCCGATAAGGAATGTGACTCATAAACGATAATCCGGAAGACTCCTCGTAATACATTTGTTTCAATATCAACTTTAGGTGTACTTATATTTTAAGATATGATAAACGCATTAAAGAAGCATCTATGCAAAGCTTAATGATTATCTGTTTATTTGTTACAATGAAAATATTACAATCAAGATTGGTTTTTAAGTATGTATTTCCTGAGCTTTAGTCTCCTGTTGTGCTCAGTTTAAAAGGTTTTCGGCTCGAGTTTGATTTTGATTTTTTAAAACATTTCGGTAGTTATTACTTACATGTAAGATCGGATTGCTGGTTTAAAAACTTATCCATTAAAATGAGTAATACTATTGCGTGTCATCGCTGTGTATATCACGGTTGCAATAATTCGAGAAAAAATTGCCCGACGATCAGCTTTTATCGGTTTCCTACTAATTGTCTAAATAGATGCAAAAATTGGGTGATGAATTGTGGTAATTCAAAGCTAGTACTACTAGATGATCTTAATTTATTACAAAATAAATTAATCTGTGAGAAGCATTTTGAATCTAGTAGTTTTCGAGATCCTTCCGCTGCGAAGAAGAAACTTAATATTACTGCAGTTCCTAAGAAGTTTGTTTCGGGTAAGTAATAATTTTTGTTCAGCAATGACAATTTGCTAATACTTATTGGTAGCGGTCTGGTAGGTACCCAGTGGTGAGAAGTATCTTAACGTTCTCAAAACTCAATTTTTTACATAACACTTTTAACCACTTTCATGTCTTCAATCTTCTCACCACTACTGGTATCGCAAAGTACAAATTACAAAATCAATTTCAAGAAATACTTTCATTTTTTAATTAAAAATTTTGCCAATACATAAATAAAGTTCTTTTAAAAAGCCCAAATTTCAAGAAATACAATTATTTGCTTTGATTGCAGATGAACCTAAACAGGATACATCGAAGTCTTTGCGATTAGAAAGAAATCCTACTCAGAAATCACCAGAAGTTCTGACAGTTTATAAATCTGATAATGTGCGAACTTATGAAAATATATTTTCTAGCGGAAAGTATTTGCAACGTAATTACAACTATTTTCTGTCAGCCAATAAGAAAAAAATTGAGAACAACGCCGATTCAGTTAGTGATGCCTCCTTTGTGAATGTTCTTTAAAGTGCAACAATCAGTGCAAGTATAAGTTCTGATAAACCTATACAGACAACCGTTTCTTTTAAAATTAAAAAGTTTAAAAATAAATTGAATAGTCAAAAGTGTGAAATATTTAGATTGAAGCGCAAACTTCAAAACAGCACAATTTCGGGTCTTTTAAAAACAAAAACCGGCTTTGAAAACATTTATTAATATGCAATGTTTTCATCGAACACGAACTCCATGGAAGGATTCAGAAAAACAACTGGCATTATCATTGTATTATAAATCGCCTACCGCTTACAAATTTATGTTGAACCATTTAGGATTTGTTTTGCCAGCAATTTCAACAATCAAGTCGTGGTTGAAAATTGTTAATTTAAGATCGGGGACAAATAATGTTCTTATACAAAAATTAAAAAAAGTTGAAGGAATGACAGACAAAGAAAAGCAGTGCGTGGTAATGTGTGACGAAATTACTTTAAAACGAAATTTAAATTATAACCAATATTGGGACTACGTCGAAGGATATCAAGATTTAGGGGAATTAGGACGTAAACCGTTTTAAGTAACCATGGATTGGTTTTTTATTTGAGAGGAATATTGTATAATTGGAAAATTCCATTTTGTTATTTTCTCAGTAGTGGTTCAGTTAAAAGCGAAATATTATGTACTCTTATAAAGCAAGTGATGCATAAGTTGTTTCAAATTGGATTGAAACCTCGAGCGTTAGTTTGCGACCAAGGATCTAATAACAGAAGTGCTCTATCTTGTCTAGGCGCCACAAAAGAAAATCCAACAATTCAAATCGACAATAACAAAATATATGTAGCGTATGATCCTCCTCATTTACTAAAAGCTTAAGGAACAATGTCATGAACAGCAAACTGGAAATAGTCGTCAACAATAAAAAATTCAGTGGACCGATTTTGTCAACACTTTTATATTGATCAGTGTAGCAGTGTAGCAAGATCCATGTTAAAAATTACGGACAAACATATTAACCCATCAAATTTTCAAAAGATGCGTGTTAAATACGCCGCTCAGGTATTTAGCAATTCTGTATCTGCAGCAATTAGCAGTGCTGTGATGACGGGTCAATTAACAAGTAATACGGCGTTAGATACTGCATCTTTTTTAAAACAATTAACAACATTTTTGACTGTTTAAATAGTTTTTCAGTAAATGATCCGAATCCCTACAAGCGTGGTCTTTCAGTTTTTAAAGACATGCCATGCGAAACGTTGAAACGTTCTGTACAATACTTCAATTCCATCAAGTTTTATGAGAACGGTGTAGAAAGAAAAATATATACTGTATCGCAGGTTTCCAATGGACTATAAATTCAATTTTAAGTCTGTGGGAGGACTTAAAGGGAGAAGGAACTTTGTACTTTTTAACGTCACGAATAAATCAAGATCCTCTAGAAAATGCTTTTTCAATGATTCGTGCTAGAGGAGGTTATAATGCCCAACCGTCTGCCCGCGAATTTAGGCTTGCATTACAACATAACATGCACATTCGCTTGCAAATACCAATAGAACAAGGGAATTGTGAAAAGATAACGACGAGATACTATATGGTATAGATGAACAATTTAACACTAACTATGAGGAAGAGGATAACAAAATTGGGACAAATGAAAGTGTAGAAAATAATGAAACAAAGAGATCGTCTAGAACCTGTCTGGAGAACAAAATCAATGAAGACAATGTCGTAATTAATAGTTCTTTAGAATCTTGTTCAGTGTCGTATGTTGCGGGTTATTTAAGTCACTACATATATAAAAAGTACATTGTAATACGTGTAAGGAAATGCTAACAGTTAACGACTCAAGTGTTTTCAATGTGAACGAATCATTAATTCTATATAAAGATTACAGCAAATCTGATGGAATTAAATACTTACACAGACCATCACCCGAATTCTCAAAATTTGTGTTTTTTTATTGAAACTTTTACTGAAGAATTTCATCTTTTAAAACAGATTATGGTTTATTGGAAAAATTAAACTCCGTATAAAAAATGTCTCAACAGCAGTGTGAATTCATGGTTCAGAGAATGCGACACTCATAAACTGTTAATTATCGATCAGTTGGTTAAAATAAAACTATATCGAACCTTAAAGTGGGAGGCTAATAAACATATTTCTAATAGCTATAATTACAGTGATGTCACAAAACCACACCGTAAAATAAGAATATTATCTGCATAAATAAGTGTAAATGTTTGGATATGTTTTATGTATAGCATTGTATTAGGTACGTTATTATTTATGTGTAAATTGTTTGTAAATTATTACTATTATTTTAGATCAGTTGGAATTGTAATTTTGAAACAATGTTTATAATTAATGAGCTATTTTACTTTAATTAAACTATTTTAATTCAAAACCATGATATTTTGATACAGTTTCAAAGAGTAAAATCCTAACTTTTATCTCTACTAACAGATAACAAAGTGTCACTTTTCGTAAATTATTTTTTTCCCTCGGGAAAAAGTGAGTACTATTTTTAACACCAAATTTCCCTCAATAATTTTCTAATTCTATTGTAATATGATTTTTCAATATTAAATCGTCATTTATTTCGTCACAGAAAAGAATAGTGTATTATACACGTATTATCCGCACCGCGTCGGGAGACAACACACCTCAAGCTAAAATCTAGTACTTTTATTTTTAGAAGTAATAGGAATAGGTTTTATTACCAAGTGAATTTAAATTTGAAGGTCTAGTGGAACCCACTTTCCCTAAAAAACACGGTAACTTGTTGCCTTTTGAATTGAAAAATTTGAAAACCAATTTTATTTAAAATCCTTTTCAACTGAACACGTAAAACAAGTAGATACAAAACCAATAATTTTGCGTTTCTGAACTCTAGTGGTATTTCTCCCAGTATGTTCTACTTTATTCCTAACGAAGTTATTAAATGACAAACAAATGTCAACATTATTATTTGCAAGTTAAAAATAAAGTGCAAGCATAATTTGTAAAATAATTGTTTCTTATTTATCTAACACCGACCAAACCAAACTGTTTTAACAAATAACGCTTCGCATGTATTTTAGTAAATTATTAAAAAAACATTGTCATTAAAATCCAAGATATGTATCATCAATGGTATTATTCATAAATGAAAAATTCGTCACTTTTAATTACTAGTTAATACGTTTACTAAATATTTGAAAACGTTGCAACATTGTATTGACAAAAGTAAATTTTACGGATTGTATGTTGCGCCATTTTTACAACGGTGGAATAAATTGAACTATTCTATTTCAAGAATCGTACACATTATAACTTAGCGCTTCGGTACAGGTGAAAAAAGTAAACAAAAACGCAACCCAACATGCATATGTGAATTGCATCCGTGATACAAGCAAATACAAGCGGTTGACTATCTTTACCAATATTTCAATCAACGATAATATGTACCTATTTTCTAATTGCTCGTTATAGATGTTACAATAATTAATTACATACATATATATACCATAATATTACTTTTTGGGAAATATTTTTGTATCAAGGTTTGTTTTACATTTTTAAGTTTAGTTTGTAAAACAGAAAATTCACATTTTCATAAAATTTGAAGTACTTCTACCGCTAGCTCACTCTTATCATTAGAAAATAGAAAACTTTGTACATCTCTTAGTTTTTCACACACTTCACCCATATCTTTATTGTTTGACGTAAAAACTTCGGATTCTTCTGCACCACTTTTATTGTTCAAATCACAGCTTTTACTATAGTCTAATTCACTGATTATATCTTGAATTCTTAAATTGGGGCTTTCGGTCAAAATATCACAATCAATAGATGCATAATTTTCAAGGCTTACTCGTTGATTACCTTCTAGTAATACAGAAAAAAAACTGAGGTAGTAGAATTTTGTCTTTTTATCAAAATCTTCATGCAGGACCTTTTCCAAGAATTCTGCTTTCGCAAAACATTTAGCAATTGTAATAGGCGAAACGTTTCTCCAAGCTACTGATATACAAACTAAAGCGCTGGTTAAATTGATACTTTTTTCTGCATCTTTAAAAAGACGTTTGGTATTTGTGAATGTTAGCAGCCTTTTGATTAAAAACTTCCTGTAGGCCATCTTAAAGTTTTGGATAATTCCTAGATCCAGTGGCTGGCAATGGGATGTGGTGTTTGGTGGTAGAAACACAATGTTCACATTTTCAAGAGTCACTTTGGGATGAGACGTCGCATTCTCTAGAAATAATAAGAATTTTCTATTTTCTTTTTAATTTTTTTATAGAGCTTTTTAAGCTTTATTAAGCTTTTTTATTAGAAACCCATTCTAAGGGCAATTTGTTGATATGAAAGTCTGTAAAGCATCTTGGGTGTTTACTTTTTCCAATGGTTAACATATTTTCCTTATCACCTTCTATATTTGTACAAAATAAAATTGCCAATCTTTGTTTTGCAGATTTTTTACCACTACATTTATCATTTTTTGAAGAAAACTTTTTGTTTGGCATCGCAAGGTAAAAAAGTCCGGTCAGGTTAGCAATGTACACATTTTATGATGAATACTCCTTCAATATTACTGACAGCTTTGCTTTCCAAGTTTCAACAGTGTCCAGGTTAATATCAACCGACTCCCCGCAAACTGTTTTAAATGTTATGTTATGTTTTTGACAAAGTTTTTCAAGCCACCCATTTGAAGCTTTAAAATCTGTCAGTTTTAAATTTTCAGCAACCTCCAATGCTTTCTCTTTTATTAAATGTCTAGATATAGGGATATTTTTATTCCTAGCTTTACAAAACCAATTGTAAACTACTAGGTCAATTTCTAAACCTTCAGTTTTAGGAAATTTTCTTCTTTTGCTCTGTATTGAAACCTTCTTCAAATAGCTTTTTTAAATGACATTTGTTTTTAAATATCGTTAACTTGTGTTCTTCCAACACAAAATTTTTTAGCCAACTTTCTAGCACTGGTATTGAACTTTACTTTCCACAATTATATCAATTTTCTCTTTAAGAAACGAACGTTTTTTTTAGCGACTGTAATTTTTCTGTACAGTACTGTTAAACATACTAACTCAAACTATGTACGCAAAATACGATTTTTGGGGCAAACTTAATGCTTTTAATTGCACTTTCTCTGTAATGACTGTTTATTGTAAACCAAACAAATTCTATAAATCCGTTCTTAAATACCGGCAATTACTTAAGCCTCACACAATGAAACAATTATATATTATGCACAACTTGAACGCTAAGCTGTTGACTTTACTCAAGAATGGCCGGAAATGGGAGGTCAAATTACATGTATTTTTCCAAGAAAATTTACAAATAAGTGGCCGTGGCCGTTATCGAGAGGTGGTCGCTATTAGGAGGTGGCCGAAAATAGAGGTTTTACTGTATATTATAAACAAACCGTTACTACGTTATATTTAAATCGGTGTGAGATATGTCGTATATAAGATTATCATACAACCAGTATACGTATATGCAACCTCCAATAGTTTCTATTTGAAAACTTTTAAAATTATAAATTTTCAATTTAGCTAGAAAACAAAGTTATCAAATTAAAAATAAGTTGAAAATAATATCAAAATATAGTAAGTTATTTGTTTTTTAAAACTTAAATTCAGTTTTTAATAATATTTTTTTTTAATATATGTTTATTGCCAGATCAAGAATTATTTGTTATACATAGCATGGGTAAAAGATTTTGTGACATATTATGACAATATGCGACAAAGTAATAAGCGCGATTTGTTTATATTTGGTTAATTTTAGCTCTGATTTGCTATAACTAGGTCCTGAGTTAGTTTGAGTTTAAGCCTGGCATGAATAATAGTTCTGAAGAGTTCATAGAACTTCGTAGAATTACATGCACTCGCGTTAGAGACAAATTTTTCCGCACAGTTCTTAATATATTGTGCCGAGTTCTTCGTGCATTCTTAGGATCTTGTTTTGGAGTCGTTTGTATTTTCTGTATGTTAGTATTTGAGGTATTGCACCAGATCAGTGATCTATATAGAACGAGAGGTCAAATTAGAGTTTTATAGAGTAGTATTGCGCATTCAATTTTTAACGAGGTTTTGCAGTTAATGAGTAGATATAATTGTCGCAGTCTAGTGTAGCTTTGAGTAAGCTTCTGGTTTATGTGGTACCACCAACTTAGTCGAGTTTCAAAATATAATCTCAAGTATTTGACAGCGCTGTTACTGGGGTTCCAAGGTATGTCATTGTTCTCTATTTGTATGCAGAGGGGATTGATGAGCCTTCTTACTGTAAAAATTTTGATTTTGCTTTTGTCAGGATTTATTCAAATATTCCAGGTTTTAAATCAACTGAAAAGTTTATCGGTTGCAGTCTCTAACTTGAATATTGCTTTATTGAGATTATCGGCTTGAGTGAACGTGTTAAATGTTAAAGATGGTCGGTCCCAGAATGCGCCCTGGCAAACTCCTGCTCGTATCTTGGTAATTTTAGACAAGGTTGTGTTGATTTTTACGGAAAATGTTCTATCGTCAAGAAAGAAGAAAATAATTGCTTTGAGATCGGTAGGCATTGCTGTATAAAGAATTTCCTTCTTAAAGCTTTCTATATATACCCTGTCAAATGTTTATTGTTGAAGCCTCGTTCGATGAGTTTACATATTTTTTGAAATTGGTAGCTTGCTAAATGGCATTTTCTAAAGCCAAATTGATTTCTTGGTATTGTGTTTTGGTTTTCGATGTGCTTCAGTAGTCGACTATAGATTACTTTTTCGAGAAACTTAGAAAGTGATGTCAGTAGACTAATGGGTCTATAGCTGTTTAGGTTCTATTTGTTTTTACTCGGTTTTAGGATCAATACAATATGTTCATTCTTCCAAGTTTGTGAAAACTAACCAAATTTTATAAAGGCATTAAATGTAGAACTTAGATACGTTATCGTCTTTTTGGTGAAGTCTTTGAGAATTCTGTTGGTGATTAAATCGTGACCAGGAGATTTCTTGTCTGAGACATTCTTTATCATGCTAAGGAGTTTATCCAGTGAGGTTGGTTGAATACAGTCTGGAATAGGTGCTCTTCTTTCAATATTGTTAGTGATTTGTAGTTTGTTGGTAGGCGTACAAGTAATTACAAGAGTAAAATTGCGTTCAAGATGATATGAGAAAGCAGCTACATTTTCGAGGAAGTTTAGATTATATTGTTAGTTTTGAAAGATAATGGAGGGAGTTCTGCTTTTTGATTTGGTATTTTTCTTGTAGGCCCCAATCTCCTGTACTAAAGTCAGCAATGTGATTTTGGTATGCAGTGATTCTTAAGGTGTCTACCTCTAGTTTTATTCGGTGTGTTATGTTGTTTAGTTTGTTTGTGAGTTGAGGATCTCTGGTTTTTTGCCATTCTCGTCAAAATTGGCTTTTTGTTTTAATAAGGTCCATAACGTACATAGGAGAAATATAATCCGCCCGGTAAGTTTGTCTGGGAGTGGCTATAGTGGAGAGTCTAATACTTTCCTCTATTGTTGAGGTTAGATGATTTATGGTGTAAGCAACCGCTGCCCATTTTTCCGCCTTTTATTCCATTGTAAACATGCGAAATTCGAGTGCAAACAGAAGTCTGGAATACTTCTCAAAAATCCTTCCCGTAGTATATTGTCTTCCATCGCAGTGGCCGGTCCATTCCAATTATTAAAACATTCATGTTTTGGGGGAGTGATGTTTTTATTTTTTGCTCTTTCGCATTTCAAACAGAAGCGGTGTCGGACTCCTTGGAACAATATTTTCTTTGTACAAGCTAAAATAATCACTGCTACTTCACATTTCGCGTTATGTCCATGCACATAAAATCGTTTATTCCATTCACCGTCTACCAATACACAAACTGCAGTGTACGAGATTCCGTCAACAATTACAAATTCCCCAGCTTCTATGGTCAATTGCTTTTCTTCTTCAACTCCAGTACAACAAGACTTTGTTTTAGGGCTAGTTAGTAGCTTTCTCTCCGTTGTTCTCCAACTCAAGTAAGAGGCAGAAGTTGGGGATGGAATGTTCAAAGATATTAACCGACACCGGACTGCTTGAAATTTTATTGCTGCAATTATAATTTCCCAAGTAATAGCTCTATTCATCGGCAGAGAATGACTAGCATCATCACTTGAAATTCTTTTTTCTCCCACACACGCACTTGAATATTACATCGTGTTTCATTCCTTTAATTGGGGCGCCACCAAACTCAAGTTAAAGTTTTTGCAGGATCAGGCACGTTGGGAAACCGACATACAAAACGTGATGATGCTAAGGACAGGAAGTATTCGTCTTCCATCGGCAGACTTTTTCTTACTATTTGTCTTAAGTGCCAAATCATCCAGAGGGTGAGAAACATTTGCTGCCGGCTGCATATCATTGTCGTCAATGTTCTGGTCAGCATTCACATCAGTCCCACTGTATTCGTTTTCCTCCACCACGTTTACGTCTTTGGGGTTCAATTCTGCTTCTACGTCTACGTTGAGTTTCACCTCCAATGTGTAATCTACCGTTTCCATTACATTGCTTTTCCCACTTTCTCCGTCTTTCGTTACATTGTTTTCTCTGCCTTTCTTCTCTGACAATCTCAACTTTTTTTCTTTGATAAACGCCTAGGGTGTTCTTACCATGATTGTCCCATATTTCGTACTCTTAGAATATCATCAACAACGAAAGAAAAATGATGAAAAAATCAATATAGGTATGAAATTATTACAAAGATGCATGTATTTCAGGGGCTTCTTTGAGAATTCTACTTAAAGGGATTCACTAAAATCGAGTACATTTATTTGGATTTTTGAATAGATCTTTCAGCTAAACTAAACAATGAATTTTTAATTAAAAAAACACACACATTTAAAACATCCAGCTGAAGGTCGCTAGTAACTTAAAACCGTATTCATTTTCCTTTAAAAAAATCGTAAAACCTAAAAAAAACGTTGCATTTGCCGTGCTTTATTTTATATATACCGTTGCGAATTTATCATATTAAATTAGTCAGCAACCTTCATCTAACTTTCAATGATTATTTAAGATCAACCTTAACTGTTTATGTTAATTTTTTTGGCCGTAATTGTAATTAAATCACAACCGTAAATTGCTATCTAAAACCACTTGCAAATGCTCTGTCCCTTATTATCAGTCAGCATTTTACAGACGGTCGCGAGCTCATAAAACTGATTATCAAAATAAAACAAATAAGAATGTTTGGTAAATATTCAGTTACAAAACTACGTTTTTTGTTTTGTTTAATTGATTAAATTCTTAGACCGACTCTGTTTTTACTATACATTATTTTTTACTTGTTTTTTTTATTAATCATTGTTCTGCCATTGTTCTACATAAAATTTCATACGGTGTGTTCAGTCTGTATATTAATTTATTTGTTCCACATTTTCATTAGATCTTAGGATGTACACTCATGAAATTTAAAACTTGGACACCACAATTTCTGTAAACAAAAGTTTGCACATTGTGAAGCGGGCTTAAGGGTATCATTTACAATTCTAACAGCAGGTAGTCTCAGCAGGGGTTATCTTATAGAAGGACTGTAGAATGAATCATTACACTAAGCACGTTTTAGAAAATAGGTAATTTACGTTGCTTACTTAATTTTTTTCCTTAAAGAATATATTTGAAGGTATCGCTAATTAAACACCATAGGGTCATCATATCCCGATAGTTAATTATCGAATGTTCCAAGAAAATATGTGTAAATAGTAAATAGAATCTACTAACGTAACGTTAAGTCGTTAATTATAGTTACATAACTCTCCTTTCATAAGATATAGTTCATATTAATATGCTTATTGTAAAGCTTCGTACACACCTGAACAACAAACCGAGGAACAAACAGAACAACGAACCGAACGGCAATCGAAACATTAATTTGGACGGTGCTACGTACGAATTTTAGAACAGATTCGCAAGTCCTGATTGTTCCACGAACGGTTTGCGGCGTTCCCGCAACTTGTCGTTTTTTCTCCGACATCAAAAAAATGCGCGCGAATGCGTTTGCAGGTTTGGACGAATCTAAACAAAACGGCGAACAAACTTATGCGGGAGAATTAAATTATTTTTTTTGTCCTCCCTTTTGTGGGTTTGTTGTGTTTTAGGTAATATTATGGAGTTGACAGAAGAAAAATGTTTTAAATTAATCAGTGTTTAAGAATGCAAGAAAAAAATGATGTCCCTATTAGCATCATTTGGGCGGGAAATTTCCAAAATAAAAAAAGCGAAGTAAATTATAATTTTTACTCTTCTTTGTGCGTAAAAATTTGGTTGGCACTATCTTCTTGTTTTCCGAAATTTTCTCTTCTCAATAATAAATATATATGAACTGAAAACTACTGAAAATAATTATGGAACAGCACAAACGTTCCGTTTGTTGTTCGGATTGTGGAAATCATAAAAGATCGTTTGTCGTTCTGTTTGACTTTCGGTTCGTTGTTATGTTTGTTGCTCGGTTTGTTGTTCAGGTGTGTACGAAGCTTTACAACTTAAGCAACAATTTTTGGCGAATAAAGATTAGTTTGTGATGTAATATTAGAAACACAAATTTATATCATATCAAATTTATGACAACTTAAAACCAAGAACGTGTATGTTATTGCTAAGAAATTATTAAGGAAAAAGCGCAATTGCAGTGTAAATATTTATAATTAGATATTTTCGAAAGTTTATAAGTCCTCTATTGTAATCTTAATACTTAAAAGAAATCCATTAGCATTATAAGGAAATGGCTTTTACTTTATGAATAAGTTTCAATAACAATAGAATATCCTTGCTTGTTTAATTTACTTCCTTTGAGTCATATTGCTCTAAGGGTTGTTACATTGGTCATTAGAAGTATGTAATAAATAAACAATTACCTACTGTTTGAGAAGGGGTAGTGTGAACCAATAAATAAAGTAAGAAATGTAAATTCCATTTTAGTTTAAAATTTCAAGTGTTGTGAAAATGCCACCTCATCTCGGTGCTGATTTGAAAGCGCGGATTGTTTCGGAATTAGCGGCGGGCCGTAGCGTGCGTGAAATTTCACGTATGTTAGATATACCAAAAAGCACCGTAGGGCATTACCGAGTAAAATGGAATCTTGAACACACTTTGGAAAGAGCCATCGGAAGTGGTAGACCTAAAGTATCTACACGTGCTCAAGATCTCGAGTTGTTTCATTACGTAACAGAACAACCATTTGCTACATACTCCAGGGCTATAGCAGATACACATTTTCCCGGATGCCGTATAACTGCACAAAAAGATTAAAGGAGATGGGAATAAAGAAGTATAATGCTGCTGCGAAAGAAGTTCTCAGTGACGAAAATATGAGACGTCGTCTGGAATTTGCAAGGCGATATGTGAACGAACCTTTGGAATTTTGGAATCGAGTGATTTTTAGCGACGAAAAACGTTCAATAGCCGCAACGATGGACCACTAAAAGTTTTTAGAATGGAAGGAACTCGTTACGAAAATAATCACATATGTCCTAAAAACGAAGTGGTTATTTTTCTGTGAATGTGTGGGGTTGGGTTAGCGCGCGGGGTCCAGGAGTTTGTTGGGCTATCGATGGACGTCTTGATTCTGCTGCGTATTTAGATATTTTGGAAACTATTATGAAACCTTCAGTCGAAGTGTTTTATCCAGACGAAGATTATATTTTCCAACAAGTAAGTATTCTTATTTCACTATACTTTCTCCAAAAATAGTTCGGGATCTGTTGAATTAACATTTTCATAATGTATTTTGTTGTTAAAGGACAACGCCCTATTCATACTTCGCGGGTTGTGCGCAATTGGATACGAGAAAATAACTTGGAGCTGTTACCCTGGCCAGCAAAAGCCCAGATTTTAACATTATCGAAAATGTTTGGGCTCGAATACTTGCTGTTATCCGAAGACAACAAGGGCCAAATTTTATACCAGTAAACCGTAATGCACTAATTGCAGCCATTGATACCGCATGGGAAACGATTAATATTAATTATATTGATACCTTGATAGCGTCAATGAGCAGACGCCTCCAAGAATGTATCAATAATAATGGAGGTCACACCCATTATTGATTTCTTATATTTATTTATATAGTAATACCTTTATTTAAAAAAAAGTTTTCATTTAATTTTAAACTATAACTTGGTATCTTAATTATAATTATGTAATAAATTCTTGTCAAAAAACTAAATATATACGTTGACAATAAGAATTGCCTTAGTTTTTATTTTCACTTTTATATTAACTACAGAAAAAATGAAACGTCATAAAATATACATTTTGTAAGGACTAAATATTATGAATAGAGAGTTTAATGATTTTTTAATAACTTACAATAATTAGTAGGTTAGATTTATTTAAAAATAAGTAATAATCAGTCAACCCAAATAACCATGTTTAGTTTTTGATTTAATTTAAAAGTTATTGCTTGTAGACGTTTTTAAATCAAAATTATTTCTAATTTTATTTTGTAAACATTTCCTAAACAAAATTTTGATTCGATAATTAATCGAGCTATGGTGTTTAATTAGCGATACCTTCAAATATATTCTTTAAAGAAAAAATTAAGTAAGCAACGTAAATTACCTATTTTCTAAAACGTGCTTAGTGTAATGATTCATTCTACAGTCCTTCTATAAGATAACCCCTGCTGAGACTACCTGCTGTTAGAATTGTAAATGATACCCTTAAGCCCGCTTCACAATGTGCAAACTTTTGTTTACAGAAATTGTGGTGTCCAAGTTTTAAATTTCATGAGTGTACATTTTTGTAAAATAGTTTGTAAGCATCACCTTTCTTTGCTAAATGCTCTTGTACGTGACAGTCAGCTTTTCAACTATTAATAATGACGGCGCCAGTTTTCTGCGTTGTTACAATTGAGGATAGAAGTTTTATTGTATTATTGATATTACATTTTTTGTTTAATTAATTAATTTATACTAAATCAGTGCTAGTGTTTAAGACAAACAATTATTATCACTTCTTTACAATAACAGGGAGAAGTAAGAATTAGAAGTTGGGACTTACCCAGCGTAGAAAAATAAAAGTTTACTAGTAAAGCGTAGATAAGTCCAATAATTTTTTCTATTTAGATTAAGGTGGTCTATCGTACAGCACTACATCCTTTTTGTGAGACTGTATCGTACATATATTTGATTATACAGATTATTCCAATGACAACTACCCACCCCGAATAAACCGGATGTTTGTTTGTTTTGACAAAAAAAATGCTTTTTTCAGCTGCTTTTTTTCCGTCGGCTTTTTTTCGAGGCCGTCTCTTTCCGTCAGCTTTTTTTCGCGGTTCTTTTTACTGTCTTTTTATTCCCCGGTTTTTTTCCACGGCGTTTTATTCAGCCTACCACATATTAAATAGTACATCAAAAGGTGTCCCGCTCAAAATTAAAATTGATCAGTCGCGGAGTTTACATCAAATCAAATCAATATTGGACTTATTATTAAGGGTGGCTCGTTTTCATTAGAAAGTCCTGGATAGTAAAATGAATGTAATATGTGCCAATATTCATGTAATTATTATATTAGGGTCAATCCAGGCAAACTGATAATATTTTGAGTCAACCTTTGAAATTTTTTAATTTTAAACGATTCTGTAAATTTTATCATCAATCAAAGTTTAAAACAATTTTGTGCATTTGAAAATTTGTCTTACCTTTTAAACAAAAAATTGACCTGTCCTTGCTGCACATATACAGGGTGTTTCATTAATCAGTACAGAAAATGAAACTGGAGATTCCTAGCAAAATTTAAAGGGGGGTTTAACATAAAAAAAAATTTCCGTAAAGCCTCCCCTGAAGAGTTACAGCCCCTTAAAGATGTGTGAAAAATTCACATTAATCGATTTTTTCTGAAATGACTTGAAATAAAAAAGAAATCTAAACATTCAAATACTACTACCAAGAAGCCTCCATAATTTTATAATTTTATTCACCCTTGTTCTCTGCAAGGGGGTGAGTTTTACTTTTTTTACCAGAACTTTTAACTAATTTTTTTCAATTTTAAAATTCAGATTTTGGAGGGCCAATTCAATTAAAAACTTTTTGTCTCTTAAAAATTTCACGTAAACTTAATACTTTTTCACCAAAAAAATAAATTAAGCGAACTTGCAGAATTTTTAATTAATAAGTTGCGTATGCAAGTTTGACATAAATAACAATATTATTATTAACTATCATTTTTAATTTAAATTAACAATATTATTTCAGAGAGTGTTCAAAATGGGCACCATTTTCTTGAATACAGGCTCTTATTCTTTTGAACAAATTTCCGTTAACGCTACCTAGCATTGCTACAGATTGTCTAACTCTTCAGGGAGGCTTTAAGGAAATTTTTTTTATGTTAAACCCCCTTAAAATTTTGCAAGGAATCTCCAGTTTCATTTTCTGTACTGATTAATAAAACACCCTGTATATTTATTTTGACTTTTTTTTTAGTCTCTAAAGGCTGGCAGAGAAAAAATGGGAATTTCTCTCAATAAAGATGGTAGTGTGTCAAAATGCACGCAAAACGTTGGTACCCAGATAGACGAGCAGAAACCTTCAACTAGTACTGCTGTTAGTGATCATGATCGTGAATGGAATAGTGATTATAGAATTATGGTTACACTAGTTCCCAGTTGTTCATATGTTGAAAACATATTGAGTGACGTGAAATATTCGAATGTCATGCAAAATTCATTGTTTCTAGAGAAACGTGCAAATGCCATGGAAGGTAACGCAAAAAGTAAATTTTGGGAGGGACGCAGAATTGTCGATGTAAACCAAATTTTGTCTTTTCCACACATTATCATTTATTTTTTTGTGCGTCTGGATCGACTGGACAGTCAGTTCAAATAATTAAAGAAATTCGCCAAGGGTTTATTTCAGTATTCGTGCTAAAATGTGATTTATGTAAAGTGGAACATAAAGTAAAAACAGATCAAAGTGAAGGGAACTTAAATACAAATGGGGCTGCAGTGTTAGGGACAATAAGCATTGGTTGTGGATTTTCACAACTAAACGAGTTTGTCGGAACTATGAACATTCCTAATATGTCATACAATAGGTACAAAAGAAGTCTTCAAGATATAATTGATGAAGAATCATGGCAATGTATGCTGGAAGCTGGAAAGAAATAAGCGAGGTTGGCCAGGGAAAGAGGTGGAGTTGATGGAAATGACATTCCTTTAATTCAAGTAATTGCTGACGGTGCCTGGTGTAAAAGGTCCTACCGTTCTGGCTACAATGCTCGTTCTGGTGCCGCATGTATAGTTAGAGCAAGAACTGGCAAACTCTTATACTTTGTTTCAAAAATTGGAATGGAACATCAACGGCGATGGAAAGTGACATTATCCTAGAAAGATTTAAACAAAGTATTCCAATGCACGGAGTAAAGTATGCATGCCTTGTTGGTAACGGTGATAGCAGTGTTTTAAAAAACTTCATACTGAAGGCTCATATGCTGTTGAAAAAATTGAATGTTCAAATCATTTACTAAGGAACTACTGTAATAATTTAAAAAGTATAGCGTCAAAGAAGTTTAGCTCCAAAGGCCTTCCCATCCTCCTTCACCTCCGACAAGCCCTACAGAAAAATATTCAACGATTAAGAACAGCAATGAACTGTGCGATAAAATATAGGAGATCCCAGGAAATTTCTTTTCAGGAACAAGTTAGTAATTTGAAAAAGGACATCAAAAATAGTATCTGCCACGTTTTTGGCCAACTTGCAAAATGTGAAACCTATTATTGTAAAAAGAATAAACCTGAAGAAAAAAATTTGATTCCACCTTTGAACCAGTGTGGATATCATTTCTCTCGCAAATAGGTTAATTTACAATAACAGAAGTTTAATTAAAAATATGACCACCAATACTGCCGAATCGTACAATAGCGTGCTTGTGAAATTTATTGGAGGAAAAATAATAGATTTTGCCAAAAAAGGAGGATACACAATGAGGTGTCAAGCGGCTAGCATTGCGCTTAATAGAGGAGCTAAATTTTAATACGTAATACACAAAGCCATAACCCAAAAAAGCCCTGGATTTCACACTAAACGATTTGTTTCTAGAAAAAACAAGATTAAATGCTGAAGAAATTTTACAAATTGCAGAATAAACTAAAGATCAGAGAGAATCGGCACTTTGGTTTCAAGAAAGAAGAAAAAGGATTACAGCTTCTATGTCTGGTAAAATTTGCAAGCTAAGAGCAACAACTGATCCAATTAAAACAGCGAAAACCCTTCTAAGAAATTTCTCATCACAAAGTACCGCTTACGGAATTGAAAATGAACCCATAGCAATCAAAGATTTTTCAAACTATTTACAAACGCCCTTTGCACCATGTGGTTTTTATATTAATGAAGACGAAAATGATCTGGGTGCTACTCCAGATGGCCTTATCGGAACACAAGGCCTCGTTGAAATTAAGTGTCTCTATAGTTGCAGAACTCTAACGCCAAAAGGTGCCATTGAGAAACTTCTTTATGTTATTCTGAAAAATGAAGAAATGCGTTTAAAAACAAATCACAATTACTTCTATCAAGTGCAGGGACAACTGCACATTACCAAACGCAAGGTTTGTTATTTTGTGGTATGGAGCCCAAAGGGATTTATGTATTAAAAAATTCAGCGAGATGACGACTTTTTCGAGAATAGAATACGCCCCAAATTTCGTGAATTTTATTTCAAACACTTGTTGGACCAAATTATAAAATTGCCTCATAATTAAGACTATGTTTAGTTCTATGTAAACAACAAATTTGTTAAAATGTGGATTTTGACATTCATAAAATTGTTGATTTTAATGCTGCCATTTAACAACAATTTCATTCATTTATTCTGATTGTTTATGAGATAATCTCCCGGCATTTTAAACTCTTTATCTATGTTATAAACCTAACACTCATCAGTGTTTCTTATATGTATGTCCAAAATTTTGTTGGTTCACAAATGATACATTGTTTTGTTCCTAGGATTCTTTGTCAAATTCCTACATTAACACACAAGTAAGAGCCGAAATTTAATTTCGTCTTTTGTATGTGTCAGTTATAGTTTTAAAATAATTTTAATTAAATAGGTAGGTGCTGATATAGTTATGCCATATTTCGGTTGCTATAATATGGATTTCTGTTGCCAGCGGCTAGTTTGTATTTGGTACGGAAAACAGACGTTTTATCGGTTTTAAAATGAGTTAGAAAAAGTAGCGTTTTATGGTTTTACTATAGTTACAACGATTTATCGCATGTATCTGTCACATCAATAACTGACAGTTCTATGCTTCCAATCAAACCCTAGCAACAGCCCATACTATCAAAAATCAGAGGCTTCATCTTGAACCTAGCTTTAACATGTAGTTACTACGATTTTCTGTATAACATTTTTAATTTATTTAAATCATTTAATCATTTATCATCAACACTTTACTTGTCGTTTGAGATTATAATAAAAATGAATAAATTTTTACATTTAAAATATAGTATCTAATCTTATCTTGATTCTGACCATTCAGGTCATTCGAGGTTATACTAATAAGAGTCGTAAATAGATTATCTTAAGTACAGTATCACTTTTTTGTAAATGTAATGCTTTTTGGGTATCAATCTAAATTGGAATTATATTATGCAATTTTTTTAGATTTACGTTTTATTATCAATATGTGCTCTATTAAATACAATAACAAGTGTTTAATATATCTTTTAGTTTTTATGGAATTACACAATCCGAATTCCTAAATTTAGAGACATTTGGACCAACTCCATGGTAGAAGAAAACGCAAAATTCCTGTGAATCTTCTTTTGTGATGCTGAAATGGCTGTTATATAAAATATTGTGTTCAAAAGTTTGAGTCTTAGAGTTAAAGAAATAAACAGGAACAAAAACGATCATTAAACTTAAAATACTTATTTCGAAATCAACAAAAAGGGTCACATGTTGATATTAACAAATAGATAGATCTATCGAGTTTTTGAACTCATGTTGGCATGTAATTTGAGTACAGCGCAAAAATAATAATTATTGTAAATCAAGTAATCAATGTTGTAATATTATAAAAGTTACACAACAACGTAAATCACAGTTATTTAATGAAGCTACGCCATGCGTTGATATTTATTTTGTATCGACGAAATAGTGATGATAGTGTTTAGTTGCATTACAGTTAAAATCAATCGTGAAATTAAATGATAAGTACTTAAAAGAACTTGTCAAATCAATTCATCAATATGAAATCTAAATTGTTCAAAGAAATCATTAGGCGTTGCAGTACGAGTACGACTTCCAGAAAACCAAAATGTTGGTATATGATGGGAACAGCAGAAAAGATGGTCTAATCAAAACAACATTAAAAACTTCCAAGTGACGGTAATCATTTCAATAATATAAATTGCAATAACATTATTCAGTTGGTTTACAGACCTTATAAGTACTCAAAATTTTTATTTTGCTCAATACGTAAGTGAAGCTGCAGCCGACATTGAAGGTTGCGAGTTTTCAGCAACAGCCAAACGCTTCACAGAATTTTGTAATTATAATGGACTCGATAGAGAACAATATTGTGTGTGGTGGATGTTGGCAGCTTATCAACTGTTTCAGGAACACGCAGTGAATACCAAATACAATATAAAACAAATTTGTATGCTAGGATGGGCTTTTGAGGCGGTAAAGAGTATAATTATTTAGAAATGATATATTGAATGCAAGTTGTAGGTTTCTACCAGTTTGCTCATTCAAGACGATTTTATGGACAATGGCAGAAATCGTTGGAAGAAGCAATGTTGGTATAAGAAGCCTGAAATCGGAAGCAGCATGATTATTGACGTTAATTTATTACGAATGAGCGCATTTCGTACACTGAAGAGGTATTTTCGACAAGAACGTTATTATAATTCTTTAATTAACGCACTCACCGATATGGTAAAATCACCACCAATAGGACAAATAATAGACATTAAGATACAAAATACATTTCAACAAAATCGCAATCTTGAATGTTTCACTCTCAAAATTACCATTCAATGTGTTTCTACAAAACTACATGCCAGTAGTACGCGATATTACTTTTAGCAATTTTGATTGTCTTCAACGCTCAAGAAGAATTGTACAAAATGAGTACATTTTTCGTAAGCTTGCGCTTCACTGTCAGATAGATGTGAGTTTGAAAATTAAATGACTTCACTTCAGTTTCTTTTGTTTCAGAATGATGTTCGCGATTGTTTCAATAATTACGAAAACTTTGGTCGTTATGGTAGTGACATCTGAGAGGGTAAGTTGACTTGGCCTTTATTAATAGCTCTTGAACATGCAAACAAAGAAGAAAAATTTCTGATAAACGAAAACTACGCTCGAGCTGAAACGGAATGTCAAAAAGTTGTTATAGACATTTACAAAAAATTGACATCGTTAAGAAGTATTACGATTACAAAAATAAACTTCTGGTTGAATTACGTAACGATTTTAAAAATGTTTTGAATCCGAAAATTATTGATTATATCGAAACTTACATAAACTTTTACATTGACGTTGATTCCGATTTTGAGAACAAATAAATGTTACTCAGCAATTTGTCTTTTACTTTTTCCAATTCAATACAATGAAAAATCTTACGTTGCTAATATTAACACTCTCTCATTCCTTTATTTTGCCCTGTTATTGGTTTGCCGTTCTCATATTAGCACTAAACAGAGGAGACTCTGGTGAACTGACATGTTATTTGAGCTCCGAGTAACTCAATTGTCTAAAGCTATGTACTATCCAACGTAATTTTAACGTTACGTCTATTATATTAGTTTGTAATATAACAAAATTACGACTGATTAATAGATAAATGAGACAAAAGGACCGATGAAAACTATAGTAAAGAAGGGAAAAAATACGAAATAATAACGGTGTATGGGAAAGAAATGAAAAGAAATTTTAGATAAGATGATCAAAGAAGGAGAGGGAGAAAAATCATTATTGGAGGAGATTTGAACGCAAGAATTGGGGAAGAAAGTAGTGGTAATAAATAGAGAACAAAAAAAAGGAATCCAAAGAGTAAAAAAATAAACGGATAAGGTAAAAAACTGTGAAAATTATGTGAAGAGATGGCATGGACAATTTTAAACGGAAATTTGGAGGAAGGAGGAAAAGGAGAGTAAGCTTTCATAGGAGGAAATGAGGATCCGTAATAGATTACGTAATTACAAACGAGAATTGTAAAGAGGATATAGAATTTATGAGAGTAGGGGATGAGGTAGACTCGGATAGAGTGAAGAGTGGAAAGAAGGAGAAACTACAAAATGGAGAGAAATGAAAATATGGACAAAGGAAATTAAGAAAAGATGTATGAAAAAATGGAATATGATCAAAAGCAGCAAGAGAGGAGGAAGAGGGGTAAAGAAGTATAATAGAGAAAAATGGAAAAGACAACGAAAAAGAAAAGTTTCAAGACAGGAAATAAAACATATGGTGTAAAAGCCGATTGGTGTAACGGAGAATCTGAAGAGCAAAAATAATATACAACATAATAAAAGATAAGAAATTTAATAAGGGATGTGAGAAGAGCAAAATAGAATATAGAGAAGGGATTAAACAGAAGATAAAAGAAATCAGGAATAATGGACATGCATAGAATTATAAACGACGCATGGTAACTGTGCATGCAGTCCTAGCTCGATTACGGTTTATAGGGAAAATTAGTGTGATTAAAGTATTTTTTAATAAATTAAAAGCGGAAAATATATAACGTAAAGTGATATTACAGAAAATTTAGATTAAATTAAGAAATTTACAAACCAAATATAGTCTATTGCATAAATAATAAACACTCGTATCGTTAACGCGTAAAACGTAGTTTTGCAATCAAAATATCCTTATCGAGGTCAAATAGATAACAAGGTAGAAGTATCATAATTTATTTAATATTTCAATGATGAAAGGTAAATATTTCTCCTATATCGATCAATCATTGAGTTTTTCGTTGGAGGAGGGCGTTACCAAACTAAGACATTTTTTCAGGCAACGCTTGCGTAGCCGAATGTGCACTTCTTCGGCGGACCATTTATTTGTTTTAAAGGCCTGAAGAAGTGCACATTCGGCTGCACGAAACGTTGCCTGAAAAAACGTCTTAATGGTTTTTGGTGCCCTCCTCAACGAAGAACAACCCAATTAGTTAATATTTCAAATATAAAGAAATATTTTGAGAACGTGCTTAGTAACAAAATAGGAAAAATCAAGAATAACTGGAAAAATTAAACACGGTCTTTTTTTAAAAATTAATACAAAAAAAAAGATTAGAAAAAGTGACGAATAATAAAATACAAGTCTAGTTAACAGACAATAAAAAATTAAAAAAGGTAGAGACGAAAGAAGCGAAAGGTAGTCCAAGTGTATTAGAGTTTATTAAGCGGAAAAGAGAACTGACGATCTAGAAGAGATAAATAAATTAGAACAAGAAAAATTAAAGGTTTTCGAAAAAGCGCTAAAGTAAGTCGAAGGCCAAGGAACAAAAATACACCCATGATACTACAATTAAACAAATTATATTAGAAGAACAAGGACCAGAAACACCGAAGGTAATGGAAAACTTAGAAAAGATATTAAAAATATAGGAAGCCAGATACAAGATATCAAAGCAGATACAAGCAGTACAAAAACTGTAATCTACGACATAAACGAAGAGAAATAAAAACGTTAAAAGAAGATTAAAAAAAGATAAAGAATGGAAAAGAAAAAAATTGAATTAAAAGAAGAATTGAATATAATAAAGTACAAATTAGAAAAACAGGAAAAAAGAAAAAGGAATTGAGCTCAACAACGGAAATATAAACAAGGGATAGAAAATGTATAAAAAAGTGAAATCGGAGAGAAGCAAATATCGATGAAGCATACAAGGTTGGAAATGGGGATAATAAGATAGTAGTAGTAAAACTAAATAACTTTGAACAAAAATCGAAATACTTAGAAGAAAATACAAACTAGGACAGAAGAAAATATTTATAGACAGTGACTTAACGACGGAAGAACAAAAATTCAGGCAGCGATAAGAAAAATAGCGAGAGAAGAAAAATGAAAGGAAAACAAAAGTGGGTTACAAAAATTGAAATTGACGGGAAGATGTTTCTATGGAGCGAAGAAGAAGGGCGCCCAGGTAGAAATTTACGTCTCCGCGAAAATTCGGAACGTTTCAAGGTTGGCAAATACATGTTAACAAAGAAACGTTCCTAAAGTAAGTTTTAAAGACATTTAAACGGCGGTACTTATTATATACCCATTGAAATGACTCCTAGGATATTAACATAAGCCGATTTTTGAAACATGCAAATACCGATGCCTTTTTTCAGGTAACTTGTTTGCTATTGTAGTAGGGGGTAGTTTGTAGAAGACCTTGAACATTTTAATACATGATTTTACCAAAGAATATTTACATATTATTTTACTTCAGTTTATCCTTTTCCTTCCCGTTGTTGTGTCATTGTGTCTAGTATTTAGAAAAACTGTTTGTGTGTGTCGTGCGCGTTTTTAATTGATTAGTATAATAAACTCTCCAATGGCGTCTACAAGTGCTGAATCTAATTCTGATAAGGTAAGTTTAATAATTGCATAATAATAACTTAAGTAATGTTTAGTAAAAATGAAGTCATCTGCTGCGTGGCTAGCAGCCATTTAATATAATTATTTCTACAAATCCAAATTAATAACAGAGGGTATTTTATAATTGCATGAGTTTAAACTATTTTAATAAAATAGGTAGAAAATGTAACTTGCAGCAACATTTCTTTTCTTTGATTAATATAAATAACTAAAAAATTCTCTTAAAGCAGTTTCTTACCCCTTCCACTGCAGGACCATTGATGTGTTGGTACCTAAATAAAATATTAACCAATATTTCGCATTTGATTCGAATTTTCATTTGCTTTTTTATATGAAGTTGGGCATCCAAATCATTATTTGAAAAATAAAATCGTCTTCCATTAACGTAATTATTGGACGTTTACAAAATTTTGTTACAAAAATATTTACATTTAATAATCAGAAATAAACGCATTTGAAGAAGTGACGTCACTTGGTTTGGGTTTAACCTTTGGGTGTTATACACAAAATCTTGCTCGTATATGAGTGAAAAAAATTGCTCCAAATTGTTTACATAAACGTAGTTGATAATAAAATTTGCATGAACTTTTTGATTGTAATTTTTTGTAGTATAATATTTGTGTTGATATTATGAAATATATGCGATTAGCGCAACTCTTTTTTTTAATTATTTACATTAAAAGTAACTTTTATTTGAACAAAAAATTGCAATGGCAAGGTTAATTTTAATCAGAAACAGTAGATTTTGAATACGTTGGTATATTAATAAAGGACATTAAGATAAACAACTTTTAAGTAATATATGTGTCTTAGACAAATAGTTAAGCTTAAAATGGCGCCTCAAAGTAAAAAATTAAATCTATCTTATGGTATGTTTCTAACTATGTCCGATTCAAATTTAACAAAATTTTTGATTTATCGAAATTCAAAATGGCGGATTCAATTTTTAAGTACTTATGTAATAAATTGATTTAAACAAAATTTGGTTTAATCGGTTTTAAAATAAATAAAAAAAAGATGGCGTAGTTGATTTTTTGTGTACTTTAAAATATCCTAAACATAACTGTCGAACAGATTTTTAATAACTTTAAAATAAAAATTTTATAGGACATTGAAGTCGAAAAAATAATAAAATAAATGTCGTCCGAATACTATGAAATTTTTGTAATAATGGTCTCTGTGCTGTCCTAAGTACAAATTAAATGTCAAATCTAAAGTTTATTTATCTTGTAGGGTAAAAACTTAGTAATGACTGAAGTGAACATCTAAGCAAGCATCCTTTAATAACAGGAATTACAAAGGTGAACAGGATGTAGTTGTAATTTGCGCCAATAGTTGCTTATTATGTAGATATTAATTTACTCATGTTTAAAATGAACAGAAGAACAAAAAACTCTTAATATAAGATTCTTCTGAAGATGACGAATAAATTTATGTCGTCGAAACTAGTCAAGTAGGTGTTCCTTAAATAAATAAAATTAGATTAGTTCATGGACTGAAAGCTCGTTTAATTTTTATTTTACTATATTTAAATATCCAATACATAAATAATTGTTCTCCAAGATGGATGCCTTTTTTACATCAACAAAATTGAACATGTGAAGTCTTTTGTCAAATCTGAGTCGGCCATAGTTAAAAAACGTACCATACGATATACTTTTGATAACATTTCAATAGTTTTAGAACAGTGAAAAAAGCGATTAAAAATATTTAATTTTTGACTTGAAACCGCAATTTTGAGGTAACTATTTGTCTATGATAAAAGTTTTTACTTAAAAGTTATTTATTTTAATGTCCTCTATAAAACCCTTTAAGTCTGGAACACATATTTTGTGAGCACACTCAGAAAAAATAAAAAAAAATCAAATTCAAATGTTACAAATTTTGATATCTTCTAATCATAAAATTTAGATAAAATGTTTTTATCACGTTTTAAAGTGAGTAGGATATCATATTTTTGAGTAACAAAAATTGAATCACTTTAAGTAACAAAAGGTGTAGATTACATTTTATGTTACTTTTTCTGAAGACGATGTTGAGTTGAATAGTATTTGCCTAGAAAATTTTATGTATTCCAAAAAATCAGCAAAAATGTTTTTTTTTTCTTTTTTCTCATGTGTTTAAATAATACGTAAAAATTACATGTACTTATTTCACTAATTTGTTGACAGTCAACCAAGTATACATTGCGGCATATCAATAGACTCTTATCATGGTAGTGATACATGCATGACAAAATTTCAAAACAAGTCACGAGTATCAGAGGTGACAACTGACCCATGTCGTAGTACATAAATTAGAAGTCAGTAACCCACTCCAAAATAAAGTTAATAAAATTTGGCCTTAACAAAAGAAAGTTGTTGATCGTCAAATAAATAAAATGGAAAAGGATCCTACGTTGTGATTATTTTTAATTTCTCTACAAAATTTGGATAGATTCGGATTGAATGAGAACTGATTCACTTTGGATAATGTATTATAAACCAATAAATTAAAATAAAACTCACATGCAAACCACAATAACATTTAATATTTAATTCCTGCATAGGCTGCTTACAAAAGGAAAACCTGAAAAGTACATTGGACATACACAAATAACACACAAATCGCAAAGGCATAACACATAAAATGTCAATAATCAAAATATTAACCAAATCAAATAAAACACTGCAACAAGATATGTTCATCATATTTCAATTCTTATGAGATAAATAATCATCAAATAGCCTCATGACTTCGTTTGTCGAATGTTAGTAAAAACACAGAGAAACAAAAAAAAACAATACATTGCATATACATAATAAATATCATATCAAATAATATCAAGATCATAAATCAATAACCTCTGCTTTGATATTTTTTGTATCAGCAGGTAAATAATAAGTTTAATGACAATAAATGTCATAGTAAAAGTTGCATGTTAAATTGAGAGAGAGATAAGCTACTCCACTTGCATCAAACCAGCTAGGACATAGTCAACCAACGCTCCCTTTCTGACGAACACTCTCCAACGTTTGCTAAATCAAAATATCAAATAATTCCACAGTGGAGGTGTGCAAGCTACTCCACTAGCAACAAACCAGGTAGGACAATTAAGTCAACCAACGGTCGTTACCAGGCGGCTTAAAATACACCCATCCGATTCGAACTAAATCAATATATCAAAAAAACAACATCGATAAGAGCCTTCATTCAAAAACGTTCCCCAACTTGTAAAAGTTAAGTACAAACGAATTCATGAGTAAGGTATCGTTCACATCCAGTTAAACTAAATCAATGCAGACACAAAAAATAAGAATCAACGCACGAATACACGAAGCTTTCTGCTTACATTTACTAAGTTAGCTTAAGAAGTTCTCATTGAACATTACTTTACAATCACTCATGGTAAAACTGCACACAAACATAATAAACTGTCTAGTAACTTCTTAAGTTGAAGTTGACACAACAATTTCGTATACACGTTAATTTTCCGTATACGCAAGTGTGCTAAACATTTGCCAATTCTTAATTTTACGTACGTTAATTCAATTCAAATAGATGTAAACGACCCTTAAAACAAACGATTTAAAACAAATAATAATTTAGTAGCGTTCCACATCTTGTTGCATTGTTAGAAAAAATCCCCTTCATATATTCTAAAAATAGACTGAAAACGCCCAAATTTATGCCTTCGCGACAGTGGTTATTTTACAATCTGAATTAAATATTGTTAACTTATATTTTATCTATTGTTTCCTATAGCAATATATATGAACTCAATTTAAATTAAACCTTAATTAAAAAACATTTGATAAATCAGTGACGAACTTTTCATGAAGGCGTTTTACAACAAGAAAATACGCGCGAGACAATTCTTTACGCAATAAATTTTCAGACAAAGAAACTACATTAGCGGTTCCTAATTAGTTAATTTTTCTATAATTGTGGTTTAAACAATCGTAAAAGGTAAAACTAAAAACGTGCAAAAGGGCAAACCTAAATCTGGTTCAAAATAAAGCATCCCCAAAATTAATCTAAACATATATTGTACATACCTCTAGTAACACGTTACAAGGTTCACACACAAGTGTCCCTGCATCGCCCTTATTTCATTAGTTCAAACAAAAAAAAAATTTAAGGCGGAGAATTATTTCCGATATATTTCGAGAGTAAAAGCGTACAAAAAAAACTAGCGGTTTAATATGTCGTCTACCTTTCAGGGTAATTATACCTAAAAAATTATTTTTTTTTATTATTATTATTTAATTTTTAAGTCTGGAACTCTACATCATCTTATAAAAAAAGAAGCGAATCACGCATTGCTGAAATGAAGGCAGAGCAAATTTCTAAAATACCTGTAGGCGATAGAAGCGAACTGACAGCCCCAAATCCTCAAACACCTCTACGAGTTACTAATTTTTTACAACTCAGCATAAAGGAGGTCAGAAGTAATTACACATCGGATCAAGACAACATTTTAAGCAACAAATAAGAGACATTTCATATCGAGATAAAGTCAAATGGAAATTCTTTAACATTACGAGACAAACTTGCACACTGGGCAGTTGTTTGTAACATTTTTCATTCTTATCTAAATATGCTGTTAAAAATTTTACACGAGGAACGATTAGATGTGCCTCTATGTAGCAAAACGTTAGTAAAAACTCCACGTAGTTGTGATGTATCTTGTGTACCTTCAGGTAATTATGGTCAAAAGATACAAATTTCATTAAAATTAATGTAAATATAGACGGTTTGGCTGTTTCAGAGACTTCTTGAATGTGGTCAATATTGGGCAATGTACTTAGGCAAAAGACGATTTTTGTAATTGGAGCTTACCATGGTCCTCAAAGCCGATAGACATTAATCAATATTTAAAGCAGTTTGTCGATGAAATAAATATGCTACAAAAAAGGAGAATGACATTAACAATAAAAATATAAGTTACAATTAAATAATATAATATGTGATGCTCCTGCAAAAGCATTCGTGTTTTAAATGATGGTGTAAATATACAACATTGTATAACTTTTCCAGAAACAAACGCAAATTTACGGACAGATGATTCATTCTGGAAACGATTACAAGAGGAGTATCACAAAGGACCTTCGCCTTTAGAAAGCATAGATAATTTTGATATGATAAAACAAATTCCAATTGACTACATGCATCTAGTGCTGTTGGGAGTTACTAAAAAAATACTTAGCATTTTAACAAAGGGTAAAGCCGGTTTTAGACCTCTTCCAGAAAGAAGAAATAAATAGACGTCTTTTGCATGTACACTCATGAAATTTAAAACTTGGACACCACAATTTCTGTAAACAAAAGTTTGCACATTGTGAAGCGGGCTTAAGGGTATCATTTACAATTCTAACAGCAGGTAGTCTCAGCAGGGATTCTCTTATAGAAGGACTGTAGAATGAATCGTTACACTAAGCACGTTTTAGAAAATGGGTAATTTACGTTTCTTACTTAATTTTTTCTTTAAAGAATATATTTGAAGGTATCGCTAATTAAACACCATAGCTCGATTAATTATCGAATCAAAATTTTGTTTAGGAAATGTTTACAAAATAAAATTAGAAATAATTTTGATTTAAAAAACGTCTACAAGCAAGAACTTTAAAATTTTAAATGGGGACACGTTTGAAGCAATGATTCATAAAAACTGCAATAATTTTTACAAAAATCCGTATGATTCTAGAGTTTTGGGAATATACCAATTTATACCAAACGATTATTTTGTCAAAATATTTCAAAAAGTGATTTCAAAACAAAATGTATATATATGTATATATGAGAAATTTTCTATAGCAGTAGCTTTATTGCACAGCGATTCTGAATCTACTAATTAAATTAATCAATGGAAACCTATTGAACGCATTTACTTTTGATCAACATTATATTAGCTGTAGGTATAAGAAAAATTATTTGAAATAGATAACATTGTGATAACGGTTTATCATTTCAGAACATGCCTTACTGCGCTGTGCACTTTGTCAAGACAAGGTGGAGGCTGTACTGACTACGTGGTTTACAATGTCATCGGACAACGGTTTACAATGTTGGTGGCCATCACAAACAAAAAATTTTCATTCTCTTTTAAAGAATAAAGAGTTGCCTGTGGACCATGAAAATTGGTTTCGTGAACCATGCCATATAATAAAATATTGCGGTAAACACGCTTTTTAGTAATTATTGTTTTTAGTTTCTGATTTACATTTTGTCATTTCAGCTACTTTATTAGACGGAAAACTAGAAGATTTGAAGATGACAGAAATTCGACAAGCGAAGAAGAGTACAGAAGGCTTCGAAAACCCAAATCCAATTTTTCCAGCTTAAACATTAATTTTACTCCAGCGGCGACAGAATATTTTAATTCGCCTAGTCCTGCTAGCATTGGTGCATCTATCGAAGAAGGTACATATTTTTATGCAACTTTACACTATCCGTACGTTCTTATAAGCTCAGACAATGATACCTTATTTCAGTGTTGCAAAGATATTTTAAAAAGTTGGTACCGTCACCTCTGTGTAGACTGTACCAAATTGTTTCCTTCACTAAAACTATAAGAATTATGTTTTAATCTGAATACATTATAATATGTACGTATTTTTGCAGCGCCATATGATGTTCTCCATTTGCCAGCGGAAAATGACCAATCGGTAAATCCGAGGGTAAATCAAAATGAAAATCATTTGCAAAAGAATAAGGAATTGCAATAAATGAAAGCAATCGAATAATAATAATATTATGTATTTGTTTTAGTCTATCAATGCTTGGATGACATAAATAAAAATATGATGTCATAATTACAAAACTGTTAAATTTGGAAAAGCAACAAAAATTGCTTTTGAAGAGATTAAAGATTTCGATAATGGAAGCCAACAGGTCAAAATCTGTAAGCAAAAATGAAGATAATGCTGTAGAAAGTTTAACGACCACATTAGATTTGCTTCCATTAAATTCTATTCAGGAAGTGGAAGATTTCGAAATGGCCATCGAAGAGGAACAAATGAAAACTAAATATGTAGGTATTTATTATCTAGTATTTTTAAAATTAGTTAAAAATGTATTATCACAGATTGCGCATTTAAAAATCTTTCCTACATCAAAACCAGATGTTACCATAAGGAACTGTCTGAATTCAGTCTATACGTCAGCAATAGCAACCAAATGCGCCTGGACAGGACTAAAAAATAACTACTCCATTAAAGACTTGAAACAAATTGCTATTATTGAAGGTATATATACTTACAAACGATTCGGATAAATTTAAAACATGGCTTGTCAATTAATTAAATAAAAAATATTCGAGTCACCTTAAAATGTGTGTCAAGTAACTTGAAAAATACTTTTTTTAAAATTAGTTATATTCTGAAACTTGTTAAACGAAAATTAAGTATTTTTTTTTAAATTGCATAATGTATGTGTTATTTTCCAAGATGCTCAATCAGTTTTTATTTTATTTAATATGTAAGAAAAATTAAATTGCTTTTTTAGAGTAGTTCGGCAGTATCACCGCGGTTTGACAAAAGAGCAATTCAAAATGAATACTTCCAATTGGTTTAGACGAGCAGCGACACGATTAAATAGAGAAATTTCTAAAACGGCATCAATTAATAACGATTATCAAAACGAATAGGTTTATAACTTACGTATATCAATATTTATATCGTTTTATATTCCATATTCAGTAGTTTAAGATTCTATTTTTGTTTATAAATATTAATGTAATATACTTAAACATTACACAATACAATATTTTTGCATTTCACTAGTACTTATATGCCTGATTTTTTTCACCTCCAGTTAACTTTGCCAATCGGTTAACTACTATGGAAACACTGTATTGAACAAATAAAATTTTTAGAAAGTCGAGTTTCTAAGATGATTAACCGACAAATAAAACTAACTGGAGATGGAAAAGTCAGGCCATAATAGAAAAAACAAAATCAAAACAAACAGTTTGAGTATGTTCCCGAGATTAACCTTGAACCATACATACAGAACGTTTCAAGCACTTTCATAATACGTTTCTTGTTGTTACATTTTACGTTACAATGCATAACTTTGGAACGTCTCTAGCATCATGTTTCAACGGGTACGTTCTCGATCATGTTACGTGAACATACGCTGAAACGAGATTGTGTCCTAAAAGGAACATTCCCGAGGTGAGACATTTAACGTTTCACAGTAAAACTCAGAAACATGTCTAAGACGTTCCGCTATATGTTCCATGTTTCACAAGGTACAATATTGAGTATGTTTCTGGGAAATACATGTTCTACTTTGGGGACTTTAAAAAGATCGAAGATGCAGCACAAAAAAAACCAAGTACGTTAATAAAAGACAGAACAAAGACGACGAAACAAGCGATAGAAAAAAAACTTGAGTATTATAAAAAAAATCAAAAAATAACAAAACCAAAAATACAAAACTTAATTTAGCCTTCTCGAACGTTCAGAGCCTAAACAGAAAAGAAAAAATAACACAACTAACAAAAGAAAGCGACAATACGAGATTGATGAAATTTTTACCAATATTTCATAGAATTATTTAACAAATCTTTTTAGTTTACTAAAATTTTAATAGAAAACTATGACGGAATTAAATGGTTTAATGACAAATTTTCATCTGTATGCTGGTAAAAATAATTACAAATACGCGTATAGGCAAAAAATTAAGACGGGTAAAGATAGAAGCAATTGACAAATTTATACACAATTCTAACAATGTAAACAAAACTATCTGAAATATTATTAACAAAAGCACTAATCGCAAATAAAAAAGGTTATATAATAATGGCAGCAAATTTTTAGCAGATGATTTCAACAATTACTTTGCTAATGTGGGACATAGTATTAATAAAAACTTACAAATATTAACACAAGGGGTAGTAAGACTACATGCTAGAAAAGCGAAAAAAGCGACCTCACTAACACTACGTACTCCATTGAAGTAGGGATATACGTATTCTCAATACATTCAAACGCGAACGGTAAGGAGCTATCACATATTTTTACATATTAATACTGTTTCAATAGTTCTTGTGTAATTTGTATTTATTTAGTCACAAATGTTTATTATAAATCGGTGAGAAAAAAGCGAAAAAAAATCATCTTTTTTGCTCTTTTGTATTAAATAATGCTTTTTCTTCCTTCTACTTTTCAAAGTAAATTCAAGGAAGAAAACAGGATTTGATTATTTTTTTAGTTACAACCAAAAAATGTTGAACTTACCTTGCTAAAAAGACAAAAATTTAATCGAATTGTCAAAATTAAGTTGCTTGGCAGGTGCCGCCCAATTTTTTTAAACATATAAAGATGTCTACAAAAGATTGCGAAAACAGAACTTTTTGAAACTGATTCGAATTTAAAGACAAAAATCAAGAAGTTAGCATATACTCACTTCCAGAAAAATGCAACACCTAGAAGTTGTCGAACAATTTTAATGAAATTTTCAGGAAACGTCTATTTTCTATTTACCTGTTGTTTCAATAGTAAACAATAGTAACAATAAATTTGAAGTATTAGACCATTTAGTAACTGTCAAGTTTGCAAATTGTTGTTGTTTTTTTCACAATTTCATTCTGAACTTAAAAACAATGCTAAGAGTACGTCAACCCTAACATTTTGTCCAATTAATATAAGGTTTATGATGTCTTTAAGAGATAAAGCTTTAAATAGATTTTAAAAAACAAAGAAATCTGCTTATCTAGATTATTACAAAACCTTGCGTAATTTTGTCTCCCTATCAATTAAGAATGAAAAAAAGGCCCATCTTAATTATAAGTTGCGGAAAAGTAGAGATGCGTGGAAAGTTTTGAGTGACATGCAAGTTTATAATAGAAAAAAGCATTATGATATTTCTGAATCTCTAGGTGACACTAATGAAGTGAACGATTCTTTTATTAATTTCATGAGAGGCATTGGTCATATTGATCCTAAATTGTTTAACTTATATAAGCGTACTTCAGAGGTAAACGAGTTCAAATTCTCTATTGTAGATTATGATGAAATTTATAATGTTATACTCTCTATCAAATCTAAAGCAGTTGCCATTGATGATATTGATTCTGTTATGATTAAACTATGTTGCCCATATTTGTTACCTAATATTACACACATCGTTAACTGTTGTATAATAGAAGGGATTTTTCCAGATGCTTGGAAGATAGCATTAATTATTCCGTTGCCTAAAGTAAACTCTCCAAATCATTTAAAAGATATTCGCCCAACAAGTGTACTTGCTGTGTTGTCAAAGGTCTTGGAAAAAGTTATAAATTACCAGATACGTAACTATTTAGACTCTAATGACTAATTATCTAACTATCAATCTGGATTTCGTCGTGGATATAGTTGCACAACTGCTTTATTAAGTGTTGTAGATGATATCATTGCTGGTAAAGATAAAAGTAAAATGACTGCTTTAGTACTATTGGACTCTTCAAAGGCCTTTGACATCATTCATCGTAATATGTTAATAAGCATTCTACAACATATAGGATTTGATGGATCTGCTCTTTGTTTAATGACCAGTTATTTATATAATCGTCGTCAAGGTGTAAAATTACGAGGAAATATATCTAATTTTCGTTATGTTAATTATGGAGTTCCACAAGGTTCTATATTGGGTCCTTTGCTGTATATAATCTATACAACCAAACTTAGTAATTGTTTAAAGCATTGTAAGTACCATCAATATGCCGATGATACACAAATTTATATATCTTTTTATCCAAAAGATGCAGTCCAATCATGTGAATTACTTAATAAGGATTTAAATAATCTGGCAAAATACGCACACTCGCATTCTGTAAATATTAATCCAACCAAATCTAAATTTATGCTTTTTGGAAATAATCAACTTATTAAATCTATATTACCATTTTTTTCTTTAAAAATAAATAATGTTGATATTCCATATCACAAGCAAACAAAAATCTTGGTATTATACTAAAAACTGCTATATTCCGACTGTTATGTATTAAACAAAAATTTAAAGAAAATGCTTTGTGATTCATTGGTGTTATCTCGTTTTAATGATTGTGATGTTCTTTATGGTCCTTGTCTTGATACTCTTACGAAGAGAAAATATAAGTTTTACAAAACGCTTGCCTACGCTTCATACATGGAATTAGAGGTCGTGAACATATTAGTCATAAGTTAAAAGAAAGCGATTGGCTAAGCATAGAAAATCGGTGATATCTACACACTTGTGTTTTGTTTCATAAAATAATTGTTACTAATACACCGCCTTACTTAACTAACAAAATTAAATATCGTAGTGACGTACACAATTTAAAATTGAGACACAGATGGTTAATTGAAATGCGTGCTTTTAAAAGTAAATTTTATAAGCGCTCCTTTTTTTACAATATTTGTTTTATTTATAATCATTTATCGGAGCATATAAAAACCTAAAGTGTCACTAATTTAAAAGTAAACTAATTCAGGATTTAAAACATCATATACCGTGAAAGAGGTATTAAAAATGAGCATAAAATGTTTTTTTCCAATACTAACCAAATTTAAGCCAAAAATAAAAAATAAACATTTTTCTTGTAAAAATCAAGTAGCACAGGAATGCAAATAAATCAAAAAGCATTAAAAGCTACATACATTGATAAACCAACTCCAACTGATTCACTAAACACTTGTGTGGCATATTTCACCTTCATTTTCTGAATATTATTTGGAGTAAAATGTAAATTACTTGATTTAGGAGCCAATGGCAGCGGTTTAGATTTGTTTGACATGTAGAAATTTTTAATGTCTTTCGAAGAAGCTTTTTTGTTATTAAAGATTATATCGTATTCAATCAAGTTATTTTGCACCGACTTCAATAAATAGGGGATATCGAAGAAGTAATAGATTTTCTTATTTTACGAGAAGGAATGGTTTTTCCGGTGATACATCTATTCTTTTAATTAGGTTTCGAAAATTTTACTACTGCCCTAACATTGGCACCGCATTGTAGTTGTAGCTTTTCTATGCAGTCTAATACTATCGACATTAATTTGTCACCTTTACATATCGTATTTGTAAAGATGTAGCACAAGAGTTGTTTAAATTTTTATATATAACTCTAACCATGATCACGTAGCAGTTTGAGCTGGCAAAAATTTAAAACCTACTTTAAAATTAACATTTTGGGGCTCGTAAAATATAATTTTAGTGAAAATTGTTTGCATTGCTCTGTATATCTCCTGCTTCTTAGTGGTTTATTTTTTAAGTCCACTTGGGCTGTCACAATTTGTGCTCTGCTTTCGGAAAGTAATCGTTAGGAGATGTTAACTTCAATTGAAGTGCTTTCTTTTCACATTGCAAATTAAGAATGTTCCTCCGTAATTTTCTTTACCTAAGAGTATTTAAGCTGCAAGCTTGAGTAGTTTTGGTATAGCTAGAGATGTTAACGGGCATTTATTGCTTCACCAATATACCTTGCATCATTTTAATATTAGGTTTCAGAAATTGATACTTGTAATTCATTTAGGAATAGCAAGTGTTTGCCACATAGCCGTTAAGTTTTTAGAGTCGACATTTTTATGCAACAGATCGGACCTTCCAGATGCTTTTAACCATTCAAAACACCTACAACAAAATGTTTGTAATTTACTTAAAATTTTTCATGTAACTTAACTCGCCTGGTTAAATCTTCTTTGGGAAATCTGAAAAAACTGATTCTACCATCATATTTAATAAATAAATAAATTTAGGTTATGTATTTGCGGTTATGGGATGGGGGCGCGAATTTTAAACTAATGACATTTTTTTATTCAAATAATTTTATCGTGTTAGGCAATTTTAAGCAGCAAATACGTTGAAGATAATCTCCTGGATATACAAATTTATGTTTCACTCGTTTTTGTTAAACAACTATTCTTAGATTCTCAAAAATTTGAATTTGTCCATTATTAACCTAGGTCAACAATAGAAAAATTATTAACCACTAATAGAGAAATTCAACTTCAGTTGGCTAGGAGACGCAATAATTGTCCACTTCACAGCTAGTAGTGGAAAAAATAGTATATACACCATGGTTGTGAAGTCCATTATTGCCTACGCACGCATAATAGTATAATATGCTATTTTTTTCCTTCCTATTTTATTATTTTCTATTATTGGATCTAGTATTTATATACACATTAAAATTTTACATCTTTTTCTTTTTTTAATTCTATTGTATTATCTTGTAACAGCAAAGTTTCGTGTTTTTTTTTCCTTTTTGGAAATAAACGTTATTATTATCATTACTATTATTGTTATTTAGTGGTTTTGAACGTGACCGTATTATTGGTATGGAGAGAGGCCGGAATTTTGCTAAGAGAAATTGCTCGTCGTGTAAACCGAAATGTTTCATCGGTATTGAAATGTTGTTCCAAATGGTCCAAGGAAAGGGTTCAACATTGTCGCTGTGGATCTAGGCGTCCTCGAAGGACTACAGATCGCGAAGAACGTCGTTTAAGAGTTTTGGCCACAAGAGATAGATTTTCAACAACTCGATCAATTGCAAGTTATGTATAATAGCCTTTACTATTTTATGTATTCAGCAATAGATAAATAGTAGACAGATTTATCTAGTGCTGATGCACATCCTATAGAATAATAGTTACTGTATTTTTAATTGTAATATTCATTCATATGAATTATCTTAGTTTTAGTTTATATTTGTCTTCTGTAGAAGCAACACTAATTGAACTCCGTCAAATGTAATATTGTTTAATAAATTACAACTTTTTAAAAACGACTTTTGACGTTAAAATAACAAAATTGGCGCAGTCGGTAGGATTGTGAAGAAATTAGGCCTTCGAAAATCAAGTACCCTAATTTTCGTGTGTTTCAACACTTTGTCGCAAAGAAGACCTACATCCTAAACCCATCGTTTCCAAACGGACAAACATCGCCGAAGTAGAAGTGTTGGTAGCAGGAACGACCAAGCTGAAGAAGGCATCCAACCCCAGTCGAGCCGTCGTAGGGACAAGCATCGCCCGTAGAAAGCTTGCTGGAAGCGGACTTCAAACCTGATCATCGGGATCAAGTGATCGAGCACAGATCAACCCCTTATTGGAAGATATGAAATTAATGTAAGTCGTCAAATTCGCATTTTATTTTTGTTACTGCATATTACTGCAAGTGAAAATAATAATTAAATTAAAAACGCACGTACTAATATAATTATATGATTTAATTTTAAGTTCAGGTAGTTACAGACGAGTGACTGATTGGTGCAAACCTTATGTTTGCTTAATTTCCATTCTGAGTCTGTATCTATGCGTAGGAACCGTGGATAGGTTTTATGCCCCTTACTAACATAAAAATAAATAAACTTTGAAAGTGGCAAATAAACATTAATTCTAATAAATGCCATATAGTGACAGTGACGACGAATTACTAATTAATAATTCAAATAATATTATAAGACAAGTTAATCTTACACCATCGCGTTTAAATTTTACGATGGAAAATCAAAATCAAGCTCAAAATGTAAACGGTTACCCACAAGGTTTCCATATGAGTATCTTAAATGAGATACCAATTTTTGATGGTAAACCTTCTGAATTAAGTGAATACATACGTTCTGTTGAAGACATTTTATCGCAATTTTGGCAAACTCAAACTCCAAATTGCTGCTCGCAATCGTTTAAAAGGCGCAGCACTTGAAATTGTTACCGGTCATGTTTACGATTCATGGACCGCATTAAAAGAAGTTTTAATAAATAATTTTGGTGATCAAAGATCAGAATTAAATATTCAAATTGATATGACTAGATTAAGGCAACATCCAAAAGAAAGTCCCATTGATTTTTTAACAAAGTTCGTTCTTTACTTGCAACTTTAAATTCAAAAATCGCGTTAGGTAGTGAAGTTAGAGATGTAAAAGATTACAAAATAAATACAGCAAAACAATTAGGCTTAAAAGTTTTTATAAGTGGATTGTTGGAACCATTAGGTAGTTTTATAAGAAGTCGTTCTCCAAATTCGCTAGAACAGGCACTCACTTTTGTTAAAGATGAATTAGATATCAGATATTTTCAAAATACTAGCAAAAGTAATTTTCATGATTATTCTCAAGTTTCCTCACAAAATCACACTTTAAACCAAATCCCCAATTTAGTAATAATTACAAAAAAATTACAGTCAAAGTAATAATGATTTTTCAAATTACCCTAGACAAAATCAATTTATAAATTTTTCTAAACCGGCATATGAAAACTTTAATTTTAATCGACCACAACAGTCGCGCTCATTTAACTTGCAAAGACAGTCAACAGATGTTTTTAGACCAAAACAAAATTTTAAACCTACTTTTAAACCAGAACCAATGCAAACCAGTACAATAAAGAAACGCCCCGCTTCACAACAATTACAAAGACAAATCCATCCAAATGTCAGACATACTAATTACATACAACCTTCAAATCAACCCAGAAATTTATTTGAAGCACCAGATGACCACGAAAATCATGTTGAAGAAGAAAATGACAATGTTTCAAATCCAGATTATTTCGAACCAGGCAATGACGTAAATTTTCGTTAACAGCCTCGGTCGAATCTTTTACAATTACCCCAAAATCAAATTTACCATACATCAAAATTCCAAATACAAATGATAAATTATTAATAGATACGGGAAGTTCTCGAACAATTTTATCGCCCGAATTCGTATTTAAACATTTTCCAAATTCAGTATTTGAACATCCTTTTGAAATCACTACATCACACGGCACAACTTATCATAATTTAGTAGCCGATATACCTATACCAAAACTATTTTCTGAAGAAGGTACACATTTGTGTTATTTATTCAATTTTCATACCGAATATGTAGGATTAATAGGAACAGATTTATTAGCCTCTTTACCCGCAAACATAGATTATAAATGGATGCATATTCAAACGGATAGAACCACTGTACCATTTTATTACAACGAATCTAAATTAAAACAAGAAGAACAAAAACGTAATCAATGTAATTTTTCAAAAGTTAAAAATTCCGTAAACTCGTTAAAAACTATATTGTTACCCCCACGTATTGAAACATTTACAACTTTACCCGCCGTAGGAAAAACGGATATAAATTAGCCCCTAAATTACATTTCACTAAAAATATAATAATGCCCTCTGCAATCGTTACTCTTCAAAATAATTGGTTTCGTACTAGTTTAATTAATACTTCAAACGAACCACAAACTTTAATAATATCACAACCTCTAATACTTGAAGATTATGTTCCATCTCAAGATCAAATTCAAATTAATAATCACGACGAAGTAGTAAACAATCAAAAACAAATACTTTTTCAAAACTTAAAAGATAATTTAAGACTTGACCATTTAAATGACGAAGAACGTACTATATTAACAAATTTATGTCTCAAATATAAAGATATATTTTACACTCCTAAACTTCCATTAACAGCAACTACGTTGATAAAACATAATATTAAAACAAAAACCGAAAGTCCCATTTATACCAAAACATATAGATATCCTCATGTACACAGAGAAGAAGTCAAACGACAAATTAACAAAATGCTTAACGAAAATATTATTGAACCTTCAGAATCTCCATATAATTTTCCCATTTGGGTAGTACCAAAAAAGTAGACGCTTCAGGTCAAAGAAAATGGAGAATTGTTATTGATTATCGTAAATTAAATGAACAAACGATAGACGATAAATACCCACTCCCCTTATTGAAACAATATTAGACAACCTTGGTAGAGCAAACTATTTCACTACTCTTGATTTAGCTTCAGGTTTTCACCAAATTGAAATAAATGATAAAGACCGCGAAAAACGCATTTTCAACAGAAGAAGGACATTTTCAATTTAAACGTATGCCTTTTGGCTTAAAAATAGCCCCGCTACATTTCAAAGAATGATGAACACTGCATTAACAGGCTTAACCCCAAATCAATGTTTAGTTTATTTAGATGACATAATTGTTTATTCACAATCTCTACAAGAACACATTAATAGACTAGAAAATGTATTTAAAAATGTAAAGAAACAAACATTAAAATTCAATTAGATAAATCGGAATTTCTTCAAAAACTGTAAAATATTTAGGACACATAATTACTCCAAATGGAATAAAACCAGATCCTTCGAAAATTGAAGCCATCAAAATTTCCCTCTTCCTAAGACAAAAACTGAAATAAAATCATTTTTAGGATTATTTGGATACTATAGAAAATTTGTTAAAGACTTTGCTAAGATAACCAAATTTCTTACACATTGTTTAAAAACGATAATAAAATAATTCATTCACAAGACTTTATAAATTCATTCGAATATTGTAAAAATCTTTTAACTAATGAACCTATTTTGCAATACCCGGATTTTAATAAACAATTTGAACTAACAACTGACGCTTCAAAATTTGCACTTGGAGCAGTACTTTCACAAAATGGAAAACCAGTAAGTTACGCTTCACGTACTTTAAATGACACAGAACAAAAATATAGTACTATTGAACGTGAATTATTAGCCATTGTATGGGCCACAAAACAATTTAGACCATATTTATTCGGTACTAAATTCGTGTTGTACACAGATCACAGACCTCTAGTTTGGCTTCGTAATCTTAAAGAACCAAATTCGAAGTTGGCTAGGTGGGCTTTAAAGTTAGAAGAATTTAATTTTGAAATAAAATATTTGCCAGGTAAAACTAATAAAGTAGCAGATGCTCTCTCACGCATTCATCTCAACCCAGTTACAGTAAATGATGAAATAATAAATGAAATTGATGAAATCTTAGATGATGTAGACAGATTAAACACTCCAGAACCTAATTATAGTATTATTGCTGAAAGACCAGACTCCCCAAATATTGAAGATTTGTTTGATATTCCAATATTTGAACCAGAAAATAATAATTTGTTACCAATTGAAAATGAGGATAATAATACGTTAGCAGATACAGTACATTCACAACTTAGTTCAACACCAGTAATAGACATCACAGATAAACCCTTACAACATTTTAACAAACAGATTGAATTTAAAGAATCAAATTTACCTAAGAAAATACAAATATCAAAATTTGATGGAAATATTCATTATTCAGTCTATATTAATAATGATAACAAAAACCTAATATTTAACGAATTACTTTTAGAATACTTAGAACCGAATACTAATTATTATTGTTATTTTCCCAACGAATCTTTGTATCAAGAATTCTCTCTTTATCTAAACTCAATCGTAAATGACAATACACCTAAATTTCATAAATGTACCAAATTAGTTACTTATATAACAGATTTAAACGAACGACAATCCCAATTACCATTTTGGAAAAACTAATCATAGAGGAATAGTAGAAACTATTGAACATTTACAACGAAAATATTATTGGAAAGGAATGAATACAGACATAAAAATTTTATTAACAATTGCACTACTTGTAGGACACAAAAATATAATCGAAATCCAATAAAACAACCTTTTAATTTAACGCCAACATTTAATCGCCCTTTTCATACCGTTCATATGGACATATTTCAAATTGGAGGAATAAAATATTTGACTTTAATAGATGCATTTTCCAAATTTGTACAAGCTTATCAATTACGTTCAAGTAATATGATTGATATAACTGATAGATTATTTTATTATTTTACAACTTATACAACCCCAAATATTTTAGTGGCAGATAATGAATTTAAAAATCAACCCTTTATAAATTTTTGGAACTTCACAAAATCCAATTTCATGTTACGACACCACATCACCACCAATCAAATTCACCAATTGAACGTTTTCATTCTACCCTTATAGAACATTATAGGCTCTTAGGAGACATGCCAGAAATTAAAAAATTCCATATTGTGTAATGGCATATAATCATTCAATACATTCAAATTTGCAATTCACTCCCTTTGAAATTTTATTTGGACATACAGAATGTAAAAACCCTTTTGATTTAGATTATGAAAAATCATTTTATGAGAACTATATGATTAGTCACAAAGAAAAATGAAATGTTTATATAAAGCTTTACAAAATAAACAAAGAATTACTAAAGAAAATCGGAATGAAAAACTTAACAAAACTCGCAAAACCAAACCTTTAATGTAGGTGATAAAGTTTACATAAAAACTAATGCTAGAAATAAAAAGATCCAAAATTTATAGGACCTTACGTTGTTGACAAAATTCATGAACATGACACGTATGACTTAAGAAATATTCCTACAAACACTATCCTAAAAGACATGCTAACGAACTAACGTCTTTTCCAGGACAACTGCCCTTTTCTTCCTTACATGGAACCAATGTAGACTTGACGTAACCATACGGACATTAAAAGACAACCCTGGACTGTACCCTTACAGAAAGGTAACGCCGTATTAAAAGTATCAGAATGGACAATAATTAAAATAATGGACTATACCCCTATGCTTAGCAATTATCACATGTTACGAAACAACCTAATTAAATCAATAGAATTGCTAGAAAATAAACATTACCCTTTAGGAAACCGACGTAATGTACAGATAGAAGACATTTTTATAAATCATAATAATCAGTTATTAATATTAAAACAATACATAAAGAAAGCAAATAGATACCGCCACTTGGTTAGTTAGTTCACCTTCTAAAACTATTCTAGACATTAAATGTAAAAATAACATTGACAGAAAAGACATAAGAGAAACCAATTTAATTCATTTAACCCCTGATTGTTCGGTTTTGATTAATCATAATGAATTACTGTTTACAATGAAATCATCTTTAACTAAAGAAATAGAATTAAAACTGCCTAGTGTTGGAGAATACAAATTTATAAATCTAAAATAATTAATGTATCAAAAATGGACTTAACTTCCACAAATACACAAGATTTAGTTAAAACTAAAATCAAATTAAATGAACAAAGACATAAACTTATAGAAACAGAAGCCCCGATAACGACAACTCTTAATTATTGTTCCATTATTATTGTATTTTTATTCATTATATGTATTATATGTTTAGTTGTATATCTATATTGTAAACGTGACTCCTTCAAGTAAACATTAATAAAGTATTTTAAAACTCATTTTCAAAATTTGGACATTGCTGATAATTCGTTACTTCAATCTAAAACTTAAATTTCGTATTTACTCATTTAAGATTCTTGGGATGGAGGAGTTATGTATAATAGCCTTTACTATTTTATGTATTCAGCAATAGATAAATAGTAGACAGATTTATCTAGTGCTGATGTACATCCTATAGAATAATAGTTACTGTATTTTTAATTGTAATATTCATTCATATGAATTATCTTAGTTTTAGTTTATATTTGTCTTCTGTAGAAGCAACACTAATTGAACTCCGTCAAATGTAATATTGTTTAATAAATTACAACTTTTTAAAACGACTTTTGACGTTAAAATAACAAAATTTGCAATTGATTGAATAAGAGGTACAGGACTTAGAATGTCAATGTCATCTGTTTATCGCCGGATAAGATCTTATGAGTTGCGTTCATATCGTCCATTTTTATGTCTTCCTCTTACACCACTTCACCGTCTACGCAGATTAGAGTGGAGCAACGAAAGGGTTCATTGGGCGCAAGAATGGCATCAAATTGTGTTTAGTGACGAGTCCCAATTTTGCTTGTAGGC
Source organism: Abscondita cerata (assembly GCA_030710515.1). Classification (NCBI taxonomy): domain Eukaryota; kingdom Metazoa; phylum Arthropoda; class Insecta; order Coleoptera; family Lampyridae; genus Abscondita; species Abscondita cerata. The sequence goes on along the minus strand of JALBCR010002665.1, from coordinate 37,325 downwards.
CCACGATGGTTGAAGGAGGGGGATGCGTGAAGAACGTAAAAATCTAACATTTTTTGTGGAACGCAACACAGCCCTCACTCAAAGAGTTATAATATGGGGTGCAATATGTTATGGTAGCAGATCACTCTTGGCCTTTTAGACGGCAACCTTAACGCAGCTGGTTACATTGCTAATGTGTTACAACCAGTTGACCTTCCATATCTTCAGGGGCTGCAAAATCCCATTTTCCAGCAGGATAATGCGCGCCCTCATACGGCAAGGGCTACAACACGGTTTTTGGAAGAATCTAACATTGCCGTCTTCCCATGGCCTGCTCGGTCGCCTAATTTGTCGCCAATTGAACATGTATGGAATATGATTGGTTGGCGACTGGGTAATTTTTCGCACTCTCCAGATAATTTACACGATTTTCAGCAAAGGATTCAAGAAGCTTGGGATGATATACAACAAGCAGCTATAGATCACTTGATTGATAGCATGCCAAGCCGTCTAGATGAGTGCATTACAAACAGTGGCGGAGCAACTCATTATTGAAAAACCTTTTTAAGCTTTTGTTCTTTTTGTTTTTAAATTTTAATCATCACTTTGTTTAATGAAAATAGACGTTTCCTGAAAATTTCATTAAAATCGTTCAACAACTTGTAGGTGTTGCAATTTTTTTGTAAGTCAGTATATATTGATTTAAGTAAAAATCCATAAAACATGAACGAACTGTTATGTTTATGTAATGAAACATTTGCGAAATTACAATACAATTTAAATAAGTTGAATTTCACGTTTGTGGTGTTTATGTTAAATGAATTCTCAATGCAGTCTAATTCAAAAAGACCTATTACACATATTTCTATTCAACTTATCTACACACTTCATTATGTTTCTTGAATTTGATTGTTTTAACGGAAATAAAAATTCTCAAGTAATATTTATTTTTTCTCAAAATCGGAATCAACATCAATGTAACAGTTAATATAAAACTCAGTAAAATCAATATTTTTTTAATTTGAAACGTTTTTAAAAGTTTATTTTTGTAGGTACTCGTAATATTTCTGAAGGATGTCAATTTTTTTATAAATGTTAATAACAATTTTTTGACGTTCTGGTTCGGATCGCGAACATCGTTCAACAAGAAAGAATCTAAATTGTGGTTACTTAATTTTCTCACACCCACCTCTATCTGACAGTGATTTAAAATTTTACGAAACATGTACTCGTAACGTGTTGGTGCGGACTACTGGAATGTAAGATTTGTATGAATTCATTCTATAAAAATCTTTAAAAGTGTAGCCATTAAATTTCCGGTTTTGCTTAATTTTTTTTTGAATTTCAATGTCTATGGTTTGCCCGATCTTGATTGCTTCACACTTATCAGTAAGTTTTCCAATTAAAGATTTGTAGTAAGGTTCATGTCGAAAATACGTCTTCAGTGAATAAAATGCGCTCGTTCGCAACAAATTAACGACAGTAATCATTGTGCTTCCAATTTCAGGCTTTTTATGCCAACATTCTCTCTTCCAGCGAGTTGTCTCATTGTCCATGAAATCGTCCTGCAGTACTGCACTGGTGGCAACCTAAAACTTACGTGCAATATTAATACAAAAAAAATTTAAACTTCACACCGCCTCAAAGGCCCACACAGTACTGTTCCCTATTGAGCCCGTTGTAATTACAAAACTCTGCAAAGCGTTTGGCTGTTGCTAAAAACTCGTCGTCTTCAATGTCGGCTGCAGCTTCACTTACGTATTGAGCAAAATAAGATTTTTGGATATTTTAAAAGTCTGTAAAGCAACTAAATACTGTTTCTGTAATTTATCTACAATCACCATATTATAGAGCTATTATTATGCCGTTATGAAACGTATTATAACACCTATAAAACACTAGTACTTTATATTCCATAAAACATCAGTGTTTTGTAATATATAAAATTCAAGAAAAATTTGCAGAAAATTTAGTAATTATTTATTAATATTAACATTCACGTTAACATCAAAAGTAAACTTATTTGCAATATCAGGAATTACATTTACACAAACCACGTTTGAGGAAGACTGCATCGCGAAGATCTCTTGCATTGTGCTGGATTTTCCTTGAATTTTTCTAGCAATATCGATTTTATTTGACTCGCTTTCTGCTATATACCCCTCAACAATACTAGATGACCTCCACGCTCCTTGCCTCTTAAGAGTGAAAATATCACCACCAGCATTAGCCAACAGAGTCGCCGAAGAACGGCGCATACTATGGCCCGTGTAGGATTTAGCGTCTAGAAGTTTTAAGAAAGAAGCAATCTGTGAGGGGATTCTGGAAATAGTGTTAATTCCCACAGGTTGCACGGTGCATTTTGAATTTATATATCGCAAAAAAATTTTCCCTGCGAAATAGTACTTTTAGGACGTAGGCGTATGTATTTCTTGCATATCTCCATAACATTAACAGAGAATCCTTCGTCTAATACAGTGAAACTTCTTGACATATTGGTCTTTGTTTCTGGGATGGACACGTAGATAAAAGATCCTTTATCTTTCACATGTTCAATATTTAAGTTTACCAGTTCATTGCATCGTAAACCTCCACAAACACCCATTATGACAGCAACCTAGAAATATTTAAAATAATTAAGATACCAATACAAAAGAAAAGAAAATTGGTTGTACCTTCATCATTAAGTACTTTTCATCAGATGCTGTTTTCAAAATTGTTCGATGTGTCCCCTCTCAAGCACTTTTGCCTTCTTTGCCTTGTAGTTTTTGATTGGCTCTTGAGATAAGCAATTAATTTGCCGTATTTTGATATGTCAATATTTCTATGCACATTCAAAGTTGCTCTTAACATTGAATATTTCGTCCACATCGACAAGGAGGCAAACTTGCTTCTTACATTTAAAAAATAGGCTAACAAGAAGTTCTCGTTTATGATCTTTGCACCTCTTTTCTCTCTCCATTCATTAAAGGTAGCAAATTCTTTTATGTATGCATCTTTAGATTTGGCCGGCAACAGTTGCAGGGTTACTTCTTCAGCTTCTGCTTTAATTTCTACCGGCAAAGAATCACTTTCTGACATTTTTCAAAACGACGCATACAAACGATTTCTAATTTTTTCACAAATATTGTTTTAATAAACAAGCATCCTACCAACTAATAATGCAAAGCCGCCCAAAGTTTCACTAAATTTCCTAATATTTGCTATTACATTGAAATTTACTTATTTTCAATTAAATTGGTTTGATTGTAGATAAAATCTTGTATTGCATTCGTGTTTTAGTGGCATATTATCCCCTTAAGAAATTAAACGCTGGAACTTCGTTCTCGCGGTTAAAAGTTCTTGCGTAGATAATCTGCCTACTAAAACACATATACAATAAATAGCTATTACATATTCAAATGAGATTACCGTTGGTTGGAAATTTTTTAACGTCATTTTTGTTTAGACCATCTTTTTTTGGTGTTTCCATCAGGTACCAAGAATGTGGTCTTTTAGAAGTCGTTGTCATACTGCAACATCTATACTCAGTATACTATTATCGAATCTCCCGTATTGCATTGGCGTAGGTACCTGATACATTTGGAAAATCATATTTTTAGTAGGTAAATATATTATAATAGTAAAATCTACCTTGATATGAATTATTATGTGGTTATATGTTATTTATTTTATTTGTATAGTAGATCACATTACAAATTTTACTTCTTACGTATTATATACGATTATTTTTGTATTTTGGTATAATACCCACATCTACGGCTATGATTCTCGTTTCTTCAGTACCTGGGCTGATGGCAACGTTTTTACACAGATTAAACTATTGTTCTCAGACCCTAGATGGGTCGATATGCTGCAAGAGCGGCACAATGATCGTATTTTGGTTAGAATTGGTTGGTTTTACTTAACCGTAAAAGTACCGTTTTCACAAGAAAATTAAGAACTATTTCAAGCAATTATGATTTATTACTCCGCGCCAATAGTATACAGACCATAATCATTTCTTTGATCACTTTAGATCTCATTTCAACATGGTGATGTATTGATTTGACAAATAAGTATCTTACCATTTTATTTTACGATTAAATATTAGTCTCTCTTACTTACGTAGTAATTAGTAATATAAATTTAAATTCAATTTCAATGTTTGGGTTTATTGCGTTATTAGCGTCAGCACCAACATGACTTTGTTTCGTTGATGGAAAGTAAGTGTTACCGCATGCTTGTTTCATTATATAAAAACTGAACTAAGATTTGAATTGTCATGTAACATTTAAAATGTTACAACATTCATTGATTCATTTACAATAATGATTCTTTTTTCGTTCAAAACTCGGTACAACATGTGACCCTTCGAATAGGATTTTTCTGATTTCCAAACAACCATCGTTTTTCCTTCCTGTTTGTTTTTTTTTATCTCTAGGAAGAAAATTTCAAACTTTTAATTCTTTAAGGGTGAAAGTGTTGTGCAAACAACATTTTATGTAACAACCATTGCAGCATCGGAAAAGAGGATTCGTAATACAGTCGTTTTTTCTTCAACCACGGAATTGGTCCAAATGTTTCGAAACAATTTGAATTTTACATAGGAATCCGGATTGTGTATTTGGATCAAACTCAACCGTATCAACAAACATTTTATATTAAAGATTTGTTTTTTTTTCTTTCAAAGCGCTCATTTTTGATAATGATACTTAAATCTAAAAATATCGAATATTATTCAAATCTAAATTGATACGTAAAAACCATTAGTATGTCACTAAGCAGTCTTATCAGTATAACCTAATAGGGTAAGGTTACATAAAATATTTTAAATGTAAATATTTATTTGTTTATGTTATAATCTCGAGCGACAAACAAATTTTATACAGTGTGGCGATGCCGTTTCAACCCCATCGCAAATCGACACGATCAATCTTACATCCACACATTGCAATAATTGTAACGCGAAATTCAAACTTGCAATTAATATAACAAACGCAGTTTAGGCAATGCTGACGGCAACCTCACACCTACTTTTTTACAATTTACTATGTAGTTTGTTGTTACAAACAATAAATTAAATTTAATTTTGTTTTCTCTAAATCGAAAAAGATACCGAAATTATAAACTTTATCAGTCGATAGCGAAAGTTTCATTTTATAGAATGTTAACATATAAATCTCTCAAGTCTTGTAGTTTAGATTCTAAAAATTATCAAAGTCAGATATCGCAGCTGTCAAATTGCGTAAGCTCTTGCTTTAAAACGAAAGAGTAATAAAAGTGTTGCTGGGAGAAAAAAGTGAGGCAATTTGAGTGGATGAAAAAAGTGGTGGAAAAAAGGAAATAGATAGAAGAAAGTGATTTTAAGAAGTGTGAATTTGTAAAGAAACCAAATCATTTGTAGAAATAAGACAAATAAATTGAATTAAATTGATAACGTAGATTAAAACGTATGTGTAAAATGCTGTTTTTAAACTATTTAAATAATATAACTTTATTTTCTGCTATTCCATTTCTCCGTGGTTTTTTTCCGGTGGTTTATGGTTTGTATGAATTGAAAACTTAACTCTACTAAGAATTGCAAAAATTATCCTGTTTACTGCTAAAGTTTCTTTATCTATCACCAAATAGTTTTTCTTAATTCTTGAAATATAACTTATCAATTTTACTCTATTTTGTGCGTTGGCACTGCCGGAATATTTTCGTTAGATGCGCCTATATTCAATATTGAATATTTATTTTGTCTTAAATTTTACAATTTATAACAAAAGATTCGGTTTATAAACTTAACTAGACCATAAAATAGAAAAAAATAAATAACTTAAGATTCCACTAAATTATAACCCAACAAATTCCTGTTTCCTTCTTCCACCCCCATCCCTCTTTTCTAAACTTTCAATATTTCTCTTTTCCCTCTCCTCCATCACTTTCCTCCTCTCCACCACTTCCCTCATCCTTTATTTTTTTCCCCTTCTCTCCTAGTAGTAACTTCCATTCCTCGTGTCTTGTTTTCCTACATCCCTCTTTAAAATGTATTATATTTTCCCATTCATACCCACACAACCTCCATAATCTCTCCTCATCACTAATCCAATATTTATTTTCATTTTCTTCGTTTCTCATTCTAAACCTTGCAATCATTCTTATTTCATTCATTCCTTTTTCCTCTGTTATGTACCTTGGTGTCTTGTTATTTTTATGTATTTCTCGTTATATTTTCCTTCCTTTGTTTTTGCCCTTCTTTCCTGCTTCTGTGTATTTTTATCATTCATATACTATTTTATTTTCCATCCTACTTCCATTTTTTCTTCATACCTTACTGCAATTCTTTCTGCTTGTATCCTTATTTTTTTATTTCTAGCTCTTCTTCCACTATATACCCCGGTGTCTCCTTCTCTAGGCTTAACGTCCACCTCCAGTATTTCTCCTGTTCTTCTCAAGCTCTTGCTATTCCTTCTAACCCCAAATCTCCGCTCCATACAGTACCACACTTCTTACCAACTTTTCAAACATCCATCTCCTTTTCTCTATATCTTTACCAAATATCCTTTCCCCTAACCCCCATACTTGTCCTACTATTCTATTTCCTTTAATTTTCATCTGTTTTATATGGTCTCCATCTTTGTTATCATATCTGATATTGCATTCTAAGTATCTATACTTGTCTACTCTCTCTACCTCATCCTCCCCCCACCACCGTTTCACTTCCTTTCTTCTTCTTTTTCTTTTTTTAAATTCCATAATTTTGGTTTTTTCGACATTATCTGCTAGTTTTTTCTTTTCCAGATATTTCTTCATAAATTTAACTACTCCTCTCGTTTCTTCTTCATTTCTCGCTATTGCCACAATGTCATCCGCGTATGATAAAACCCATATCTTTTTTCTTCCTACTAATATTCCTCCTACTTCATTTTTTTCCATTTCCTCCTCCAGATAACTAATATATATCGAAAATAAGTTATTTAGCGGACATCCCTGTTTTAGTTCCTTTTCCGTCCTAAATTTTTTACCTAGCTTCCTCCCTACCCTCGTTCTACACCTTGTTTTTTTTGTATATTTCCTCTATTGCATTTTTATATCTCTGTTTATTCCTACCTCCTCCATCCTTTTCCATAATCCCCCTCTTTCCATATTATTAAATGCCGCCTTAATGTCTAGGAATATTGCGTACATCTTCCTCTTTTCTTTGGTAACTCTTTATTGAATATGTGCTTTAATATATTGTCTATCGTTCCTCTCCTCCTTTCCTAAATCCTGCTTGCCAATCCGGTATTATATTATTTTCTTCTATTTCTTTTTCTAATTTTTTCTAACTATTTCCGCATATATCTTATAGCCCACACTCATTGTTCGCTTCCTTCCTATCTCCCCCCTTTAAAATTGGGCATATTATTGCCTCTCTCTATTTTTCTGGTAACCCTTCTCCTTTCCATATTCTTTTGAATACTTCTCTCATTCCTTCTCCAATGTGCCTCCATTGTTCTCTTTGTATTTTATCCGTCCCTTCTGCTTTTCCTTTTTTATTTTATTTATTGCTTTCTCCATTTCTTCTTTTCCTATTCCACCCTCTCTGATTCTTATTCTTTTCTCTCACTTCTTCATTTCTTGCTTTTTTCACTCTCTCCTACTAGCTTTTTACAATGTTCTTCCCATTTTCCCCATCTATATTTGCTTCCGTCCTTCTTCGTTTTTTTCTCTTTTATGATTGAATTCCCATGCCTGTCCTTCATTTTTAATTTTTCTAATCTTTATCTCGGTTTGTTTTTTATGCTCTTCTTTATTTTTGTACATTTTCCCTTGAAATTTACTTTTAACCTTCTATATTCATCTATCTCTATCTTTCCTTTTGTCATTTCCTTCTTCCTTTTCTTAATTCTTTTTCCCCTTCTCGCATTCTCCGTTCCACCAATCTTTTTTTTTCTCTAATTCTGTTTTTTTAATCTATACTTTCTCTTCTCTGTTGCCATTTCCATCCAGGCTGTAATTCTCTACATCTTTTTCCACCTCTTTTTTAGTATTTACATCCTCTTCCATTTTCTCTTTATATCTTTTACACTCTTTTCAGTCCATACTTTTTTTCTCTCCATACTTCTTCTTGTTCTTGTACCTCTTTCTCTCCCTCTTCCAGCATGGCTACCTCTAGCGGCTGATAGTCCGATTCTATCTCCTCTCCTGTCTTTAGTGATTCTATGTCCTTCTTACTTTTTCGTTTTATAATCACATAATCCATTACTGACTGGCCTTTTTCTCCTACATATGTAAATTCCCTTTTCCTTCTTTTTTCTAATTTTCCGTTTATTATTGTCCAACCTCTTTCTTCACATAGTTCTATCAAAATTTATCCTTGTCCGTTTATTTTCTTATCCAGTGATATCCTACTTCTGATCTCTTTATTTACCGTTATTCCACCCTCGTTTTCTATCCTAGCATTCAAATCTCTTCCTATAATCAACTTGCCTTCATCCCTTTCTTCTATTGACTTTTCTATAATTGCTTTCGTTGTGTCCATTTTCTTTCCCATTTCAGAAAAACCTTTTACTTGTTGGTGTTTAACTTTTTTTTTGTTACCCGCCTTAAATATTCGACGGAATCCCAAAAAAATGAAATTTTAATGATTTATCTTTTTATGTCCCGTGACAAGTTGTGGCGATCCAAAACTTGGTCCCTACCTCATATTTTTCCAGCTAGTTTGCATTCGATTCATGATGACCAGCAAACACTTTCCGCGAGAGAGAAAGAATAAAAATGGCGACAGAGGTGATAACAAGTACGACCACGCCGTTGCTGAATACGTTTACGTTGTTATCTGTTTTGTTTTTAGTAAAACGAAGTTTAAAATAGTGAATTAGCTTTATAGCAAATCTATCTACGTTATTAGTATTGTATACGTTCCGTTCAAAGAAAGTTTGATTTAGAAGAATAAACGTGCGTTCCGAAATTGAAGTATATTCGTTATCTTTTGTGTTTGATTTCTCCGTTTCTGTCGACAAAAATTTGACTATCAACCACGTTATTAAATTATGGGAGAAAATTTGTTTTATGGAAACTTTCGTATGGATTAAGTGCAGTTTCGATATGCAAGCATTTTAATTCCGTCCATACAAAGTATTAAGGTCAGCCTAATTATCGGTTTAGGTTTCGACAAATTCAACTTCAAGTAAGTGCACACGCCCACTACTAGTTGCTACCGAATTAATCAGCCACACTAGAGAGGTTTGGTAATACGAAGCTGCTAGTTATAAATTGAACGGATTTAAAACGGAGCAAGTGCTACCGATTCAGCCACACTGCATAGGGTTTGGCGGTAAGTGGGTGCTGGCTATGTAGATTAATAACGGCGGTTTTTTAGGTAGTTCTTAAGCGATTAGTACTGTTTTGCTAAAATCCGTGCCGAATTCAATCAGCATTTGAAGTGGTCTTTGAGAAAGCGGTTAATAGCACCAACTGGAGCTATGGTTGGACAAAACTAATCAAATCACTGTGTCTTCCCAATAATTCCGTTATAGAAATAAGAAGATTTAGTATAGCGGATAGATAAGTATAGTTTTAGGCGTTTTATTTGGATCGGTTTCGGGTTAGGGTCGGAAGAGGATTATTGAACAAGTCAATAAAAGTTGTCTTCTTGGCATTGCGCTCGCTCTTATAAAGAAAACGTTATCTCTAGCGGAAGAGTGGGCAATAGTTGTGCGGGGGTAATGTTAAGTGGGGCGGTGTGCAAGACGTCTCTATTGACAACGTAAATTTTAAATTTGTCTTTGTCTTACATAACGGCTTCTTACAGCATTTGAGGCTTTTGCACCTCAATTTCCAAACAGTCTATAATGCAGCTGACTTCATGGGACTTATGTTTGAAAGCCATAGGGAAATTATTTTTTGCCAGTTTGCTATCTAAGGTGACGAGAAAGGGGCGCATTACACTAGCAAGTATGGGTATATTTTTCAAAAATATTTTACTAGCATAGGGTGAAGTCATTGCAAAATCATCTGCAAGCTCTGTAAATTTCGTATCTAACTTCTTGAAACACAACAGTGTATGCTTCTCCTATACTATATTCTGTTTGATTTTTAATGATCTTAATTAAATAATAACAGTTCTCAAGCACACTAATGTAAAAACGTGTTTTTTTTAGAGTACTTTGCAGAATTTCTAATATGTCTTTCTTTTTTTTGTTTTTCCATTAACTCGCTACATTTAGAAGAAGACCTCATCTGAGATTTTGGTGCTTTTACATAGTGCAATCACCGTCAGACTGCTTTTCGATTGCAAATATTTTCTTGAACTTAAGATTAATCCGGAGCTCAATGGTTTAGCTATCTACAAATATTCTATTTTAGAGGGGATGTAGAAATTGACTTAAGTTATAATTTTTAATAGAGATACTACCAGGTCTACTACATGAGGTTGTGTTTGTGTAAATTTGTTTCTAAATTTATCAGCTGTTTTGGTAGATCCTTGTAGGTTTTCTTGAATTGTATGTAAATCTGTAAAATATAAATAGTTTAGATTTGGTCTGAGACCTTCTGGGTGTAAGTGAAGTGCAAAAAACCAACTCAAATAATTAAAATTGCTTTGATAAAGCTCTCATAGAGAGCGAAACGTTGGCAATTTCAACTATTTGAGTTGGTTTTGCACTTCACCTCCACCTAAAAGGGGTCTCAGACCAAATCTAAACTATTAAGTTATATAACTTTGCAGGAAACCTCGCCTGTATAAGATAAAATTTCTCATCATCGTATCAACCCATATTAAAATATATGGGCATGGGTCTTCATAATATATAACCTGTTACAGATCTCCGGGGAAATAATATGAAATAATTGTTTACATACCTGAACTTCCACTTGATAAATTTTCAACTACTAAATTTTGTTCATGGCTTTGTTTAATTATTCCATCGTTCTTCGCTTTTTTACAATATAAGGTCGCCCTGCAATGTTTCAAGTACGTGTTCATCTGTTTAGTTGACATTTAAACTTTGTTGGAAGGCATCCTGGTTACAAGAAAATATGTGTTTTAGACGGCTTGTTACGAAAGTGACACATATCAAAGTAGCAACCTGAGATCGAAACTTCAAAATATCACTCACCAGTGTGGAAATAATTCATATCATTCACGGTGCATGATATGAATTCGGACAATGGATGAAGTCTATTCCGATCGTCAATTTTCTAGTTTTATAGTTTATACACAAATTCGGATTATTAGGATTTAAATTTTTCGACAGCTCTTTAAAATACGCAAGCAGGACGTTTTGCGAAAACGAAGAATTTACCCTGTTTTGATTTCGCCACTCCATAAACTTGCTATAAGCTTCCTCATAGCGTTGCCGGGATTTAGGGGGCAACAACTTGAGGCTGGTTTTATTTGCTGCTTCCAAAATACTATCTTTATTGTCATCCATATTTTAGAGTTTACAGATCACAATCAATATTTTATCGTTTACAGTTTAGAAGAGATAACACATTTTTTAGAAATTCAGAAATTCACAGCGAGAATAAACAATTTAAAATAATAAACAACATGACCATAGCAACGGTTTAAGGTATCCAGATTATAGAGGAATTTGTCTTCGATGGAACTGGAAATTAATAATTAGTTTCAGTTATGTTGTTCAAACCGTCTAAAAAATATTGTTTCTAACTCGTGCGAAAGTGCAAATATCGTGCGAGTGTCTATAGAGACATGAGTGCGGAGCGAAGGAGCACGAGTAGATCTAGACACTTGGTAGGAAAATAACTAATATAATACAAACTTTTCTTAATCGACACCAAAAACGAATGAGTGTCGAAACTAACTTCAAACAAACATACTTTATATAATAAACTATATACGGACAGAAAAGACTGACTAATGATCGTGAAATATGCTTTAAATAATATAAAAACTTTAACAAAACTGACATCAAAGTGGTCTTCACAAAAATAGATATAAGTGCTGCTGAGTCACGTCTCGCAAGTTGTAGCCACTTTCTTCTCATGCTTTTATCATTTGAAACAATTTATTTGGCGTTTTAATTAAAGAGCTTTCACATTGAGTATGGTGCATACGCCACTTATAAACTTTCGATTCTATTTTTTTACAATAAAAGATAACAACGTTATTTTGTTTACTACAAAGTTTACAGTGGGCTGACGTCACAAAACCGCCATGACACTTGGAAGCGTTTTGGTGCTAAAATAAAAGTTCAAATAGAAAAATGCAAAATTTTACGTAATTGCATTTATTTTCACCGAAATACTACGTTTTAATGCTGTAGTAAGCGCATACAAACAATAACAACTTGATTTCAAAAATTTGTCATGTACCCTATTGTCTTGTGTAGTTTCTAATTAACGTAATTACGCCAATGAAAAATAAATGATTTTTCTGTTTTAAAAGGAACATGGTTTTTTTATTGTTTTAAATTGAAACTAAAAAAAAGTTTTACTTGACTTTTTTTTTTCAAAATCAAAATCAACATCAATGTAAAAATAATATAAAATTCGATATAATCGACAATTTTTTAGATTGGTAACTTTAGTAAAATCATTACGTAATTCTTCTAGAAGTTTATTTTTAAGAAAAATGCCAACAGATAATTGTAACGACATGTGTGCGTTTAACGTGCATATCGCTATCTAAGCAACAGCTTTAATGCTTGAAACGCACGTGTGTCGATAAGGCCAAGTAAAACTTGTACAGAAGCATAACACGCAACGAAAGAACACCTGATGCCGCATTTCGCTCTTATTATGAGCTCATCAGAGGTGTATACTTAAGTGCGGTATACAACTGTACAAGACGGCGGTTGGTCTTTTAAACTCGTGGAGCAATGAACATAAACAAAATGTGTGTCTTACGACATCTCGTGTAAAAGCATTGACACGTATGATTAGTATAAACTAAGAAAAATGCCAACAGTTAATTGTAACGACATGTGTGCGTTTAACGTGCATATCGCTATCTAAGCAACAGCTTTAATGCTTGAAACGCACGTGTGTCGATAAGGCCAAGTAAAACTTGTACAGAAGCATAACACGCAACGAAAGAACACCTGATGCCGCATTTCGCTCTTATTATGAGCTCATCAGAGGTGTATACTTAAGTGCGGTATACAACTGTACAAGACGGCGGTTGGTCTTTAAACTCTCGTGGAGCAATGAACATAAGCAAAATGTGTGTCTTACGACATCTCGTGTAAAAGCATTGACACGTATGATTAGTATAAACTAAGAAAAATGCCAACAGTTAATTGTAACGACATGTGTGCGTTTAACGTGCATATCGCTATCTAAGCAACAGCTTTAATGCTTGAAACGCACGTATGTCGATAAGGCCAAGTAAAAACTTGTACAGAAGCATAACACGCAACGAAAGAACACCTGATGCCGCATTTCGCTCTTATTATGAGCTCATCAGAGGTGTATACTTAAGTGCGGTATACAACTGTACAAGACGGCGGTTGGTCTTTTAAACTCTCGTGGAGCAATGAACATAAACAAATGTGTGTCTTACGACATCTCGTGTAAAAGCATTGACACGTATGATTAGTATAAACTAAGAAAAATGCCAACAGTTAATTGTAACGACATGTGTGCGTTTAACGTGCATATCGCTATCTAAGCAACAGCTTTAATGCTTGAAACGCACGTGTGTCGATAAGGCCAAATAAAAACTTGTACAGAAGCATAACACGCAACGAAAGAACACCTGATGCCGCATTTCGCTCTTATTATGAGCTCATCAGAGGTGTATACTTAAGTGCGGTATACAACTGTACAAGACGGCGGTTGGTCTTTTAAACTCTCGTGGAGCAATGAACATAAACAAAATGTGTGTCTTACGACATCTCGTGTAAAAGCATTGACACGTATGATTAGTATAAACTAAGAAAAATGCCAACAGTTAATTGTAACGATATGTGTGCGTTTAACGTGCATATCGCTATCTAAGCAACAGCTTTAATGCTTGAAACGCATGTGTGTCGATAAGGCCAAGTAAAAACTTGTACAGAAGCATAACACGCAACGAAAGAACACCTGATGCCGCATTTCGCTCTTATTATGAGCTCATCAGAGGTGTATACTTAAGTGCGGTATACAACTGTACAAGACGGCGGTTGGTCTTTTAAACTCTCGTGGAGCAATGAACATAAACAAAATGTGTGTCTTACGACATCTCGTGTAAAAGCATTGACACGTATGATTAGTATAAACTAAGAAAAATGCCAACAGTTAATTGTAACGACATGTGTGCGTTTAACGTGCATATCGCTATCTAAGCAACAGCTTTAATGCTTGAAACGCACGTGTGTCGATAAAGTCAAGTAAAAACTTGTACAGAAGCATAACACGCAACGAAAGAACACCTGATGCCGCATTTCGCTCTTATTATGAGCTCATCAGATGTGTATACTTAAGTGCGGTATACAACTGTACAAGAGTAGTTTATACTAATTATACGTGTCAATGCTTTTACACGAGATGTCGTAAGACGCACAGTTTTCTTAAATTTATTTTTGTAATCGTAAAACTTTTGAATGATGTTAATGTCTTTATAAATATCCATAACAATTTTTTGACATTTCTCCTCAGGTCTGCCATAGTTTTTTTTAATAAAAAATTTTTGTTTCTTGTTTGTGTGTTTAAGAGCGATCACTATAGGTCAGGTAAGCTTACCTTCTCGAATGTCACTACCATATCGACCAAAACTTTCGTAATTATTGAAACAATCGTATTCATCGTTCTAAAAAAATTATATATTAAAAGTATTTGATTTTACCATTCTATACCTCTATCTGACAGTGCCTCCCAAATTTTTTGAAAAATGTACTCGTATTTATAAAATTCATCTTCAGCGTTGGAGAGAAGTAAAATTGCTATAGTAATAGTACGAACTACTGGAATGTAGCATTTGTATGTACTCATTATATAGTAATTCTTTCGAGTGTAAGTATCAAGTTTCCTACACTGTTTAAATTTTTTTTTTAATTAGGCCTCACACAACTTATAACAGAGCCCACTCGTGTTACAAGCAGATCATCCTCGCTAATTGAAATAATTCTGGTGTCGGATGATTCATTCATATCCAGTAGCGGAGTTATTTTGTGTGATATTGCTGACAATGACTTAATTTACTGTTGCGTTCAGTATGAGAAACCTAAAGTTGAAGCTTATGTTAAAACTTATCGGAACTTAAATAAATTGATATGATCAACTTTATGTTGGATCTTCCCTTTCAACAAGTCTTTCAAATTCCTGATATAACAGAAACTTATTATTTTTTAATCGTCAACTCATAAATTTATTCGATAAGCATGCCTCTTTAACGGTACATAGGTTTACAAAAAATCCAGCTCCTTGCCTAACTGACAACACTAAATTACTTATGAACTTAAGGGATAAAGCTAAAGCCAAGTTTCGTAAAACTAAATGTGAAAAGCACTGGAATTACTATAAACAACTTAGGAATTTTACTACTACTGTTATTAGAACTGAAAAGAAGGTTTAATTTAACACTTGTTTTCGCGGTATTGATAAGAAGTCAGCCTGGAATAAAATAAGGAACTTAGGCTTAAATAACGAAAATGCTAAACTCAAATTACCGGATGAGCTTTCGAACCCGAATGAAATTAATAATTTTTTTGTAAACAATATTCCCATAGTTTCTAACTTTGTTACATTGCCAATACCTTTCAATACACCTGCCATGAAACAAAATTTTAGTTTCAAAACTGTTGACTGTGAAGACGTAGCTAAAATTCTGATTTCAATAAAAACTAATGCTACAGGTACTGATCTGATTAATTCCTCAATGTTACAATTATGTTCTCCCATCATAATCCCTTATGTTACACATATTATCAATTGCTGTTTGGAATCAAATACATTCCCTGACTGTTGGAAACATGCTATTGTCAAACCTCTGCCTAAATGCCAAGATCCTACTACGATTAATGAGCTCAGACCAATAAGTATATTATGCTTCCTTTCTAAAGTACCCGAGAAAATCATTAGCATTCAGTTAATGAAATACGTAACTGACTTTAACATTCTTCCTGCTTCACAATCGGGCGTTTGCCTAACCACAGTAGTACTACGGCAACTCTTAAATTAATCGACGATATCATATTAGCTACTGACAAGGGACTTATTACTGTACTGGTCAGTTTAGACTATAGTAAGGCATTTGATACGGTTAATCATAGTCGCCTAATTGAAGTTTTAAATCACTTTGGTTTGTCTTCCAAATCGGTAGCACTACCAGTGCGTCAAGGTGTGCTTCAAGGTTCGGTTTTGGGCTCTCTATTGTATGCAATCTATACATCAATGATTCTAAATTCTAGTGAACACTGCAACATACACGTTTATGCGGATGACACACAGATGTACTATTCATTTAAATTTGCGGATCAGGTGATAGCATTAAATAACATCAATAAGGATCTGAATTCTATATACAATATCTCAACGCAACTTATATTACAACTGAACCCCAAGAAATCTGTTGCAATAATTTTTGGTAACCATAATTGTTGTCAAATGCTAAGGCATTCTACATGTTAATGATGAACTGATTCCGATAGTGAATAAAATTAAATGCTTAGGTTTTGTGTTGGAAAATACGCTTAGATTTAGACATCAAATTACAAATTATGTAAGCAAAGCATTTTTTTTCTTAGAAAATTATTTCAGTTTAGGCATGTTTTAACATAGAAACTAAAAAAATACTTTGCGACCTATTTGTATTGTCAAGATTTAATTACGGTGCACCTATTTATCACGCTGCACTAGATCAATCAACTTCACTACGCATTCAACAAATCCAAAACTGCTGCTTGAGGTATATTTTGGTATTAGGAAATACCAACACATATCTCACAAACTCATTGCTGTGGGGTGGCTGTCTATGTCAAATAGAAGAATTTTACAGTGCTTGTGTCTTTATTACAAAATATTAAATATAAAACACCCACATTACTTGTTTGAAAAATTTCTTTTCGACCTGATATCCATAATGTTTTAACAAGGTTTAGAGGCCTCATTTCACCCCCACACCATACTACTACATTGTTTGAAAGATCGTTCACATTTCAATTATATAAGTTGTACAATGACACACCTGATTTATGGTAAACATATAACTACAACATGTTTAAAGCTAGACTCAAATCCTATCTTCTCAATTCTCAATTAAAGTAGACTCAGCTTCCTATATTAAGTCCCCTATGTTGTATCTTATATAAGTGATGTTACTGACAGTTACATATATTATTTACTTTGGATTATTATTCATATTCGTTTCATACTTGTTCGTGCTCACTATACATATTTTGTACTCTGTTTTTCTATTTATTCTTTCTTTTCCATTTTCTTATCTTTTTCTTATCTCTTTCACTTGTAAAGGGCTAATTACCTACTAATATTTAAACACGCGCAGCCTTACACACACTGAATCTCACTTTGAGGTTGTACCTGCCTATTATCTTTATTTTCTTTTTATTAACAAACTTAGTATTACTATTATGGTACAATAAAGGCATATATTATTATTATTATTATTATTATCTTAAAGTCCATAGTTTGTCATATCCCAATTGTTTTGGACATATCAGTAAGAACGCCAATTAAGGATTTATAATAAGGTTCATGTCAAAAGTACCTATTCAGTGTGCGAAATGCAGTCATTCGCAACAAATTACCGTCAGTAATCACAGTGTTTCTAATTTCAGACTTCAGATGCCAACATTCCCTTTTCCATCAAGTTGTCTCATTGTCCATGAAATCATCGTGTATGATTGCACTGGTAGAAAGCTACAACCTGCATTCAGTTATAGTTAAAAAGAAGTTAAATTACGCACCGCCTCAAAAGCCCACACTATCATACAAATCCTTTTTATGTAATACACTGTGAGCTTTTTCTGTTCTTCAAATATTTGATAAGCAGCTAATACTGTTCCCTATTGAGTCCGTTATAATTGCAAAACTCTTTAAAGCGTTTGGATGTTGTTAAAAATTTTTACATTAAACAAATTTAATGTACGTATTCAGTACAGAAAAAGTAATTTTGGTAAGCATATCTTGTTTGTATTTCTTTAACTAATCGTGTTTACTGTGATTTAGGGTCTTTTACCTTGTTTTTTTCCTCTCTTTTTTAGTCTTTCTTCTTATCTTATTGTACTGCCTTTATTGTTCGCCGATGTGCAATTGTCGTTTGAAGTTCTCTCTCTTGCTGCTGTATGACGCATCATTCCGTATCTTTCATGCAAGTTTTTGAGGATAATATAATGGATTACTAATTAATGAACCAATCTAACTATCTATCTTTTCCTGGAATCGAAAACGCTGGAATTTCAAAACAACGGCAATACCTCAAAGAAGGCAACACCCAGACGCCATCTTCGTATCATATCTGCTTAAGTATTAAATTTTATTTATTTTTTTGTTTAAATATTACCTTAATTATTTTCATTGTTTAAAATTTTTAAATAACGTGTATTCATGTATGAATGTAGCTTACGCGCTGTTGTACTAAGATTACTATCTTCCGGTTAAGCTGTGTTTCGTCCTTCCTTCCTACGTTCTTGCTTGACGTTTCACTAATCATGATGTTAGCTTCTTAGAAGTTACTCTAAAGACTGATTTTTGCTTGTTATACCGAGGCAGAAGACAACAACATTCTTATGTAACTTCTGAATAACAGCATGGTTAAACGTAACAAAATAAGGAAACGAACACGGGTCAACAAGTAATAAATCTTAACGTGTATTCACTTAACCTTTTTAATTAATTATTATTTAAATTTGATGTACGCTCAATATAAAAAATGAGAATTGACAAATTAAATGAGCATATTTATTTTAATATTAGGTTTACCTGACCATCGTAATATTGTTTACAATTGAACAAAGAACATTTATTCTTTACCCTAAAGATTTTTTAACAATTTTAATGAAACTGTAAATAAATTTTTTGAATTATTTTATTTAAATTTCTGTCGTAAATGACATTTATAAAACTAAAATACCTTTAGGAAATGTAGATAAACCAGTAAAGGATAAACGTTCACATTGACAAATTATCTTTGCTTAATTGTAAACAATTCTACGGTGGTCAGATAAAACCAATGTCAAAAGCTGATATGCTCATTTAATTTTCTAAACCTTACTGTTTCATTTTTCTTTATTGAGTGTAGCTCTCTGTAAAAAATTTGGATCCGAGTTTAAATCATTTAATTTTAACTAACCTATTCACCTTTCCTTCCTTTGTTCTCCACTTGACGTTTTGTTTACCATGCTGTTAGCTTCTTCAAAAGTTACTCTAAAGACTGATTCAATGTCCTTTGCTCCTTGTTATATACCTATATTCTGCTTGGTTGATCTTCGTGTGTTTACTAATGTATGTTGTATTTTTTTGTTTTGATGAAGACTTAGTTTCTATGTGCTACTTAAGCGGCAACCATCTTCTAGATTAAAGTTATACTTATTTTTCATAATCTCAAGAGATTCTATGATTATCCTTGGATAGTAGTTGTTGGTCCGTGATAGACCTTTGGCTTCCTCAAAGTTGATGATGTGATTTTTTTTTGTGTAGGTGTTCTGCGATTGATGATTTATCTACCGCTCTGGACTTAATCTACATTTTATGATGCGTTCGGTTTGACCAATCTAGACCTTTCCGCATCAACAGTCAATTTGATAGACTTCTTTTGTTGACAGTTTTGACATCTTTATTAAATGGTAGTAGTTGCTGGATTTTTCTTGACACCGATATGCTTTATCTCTAACTATTCTGTTGGTTACCCAGTAATGAATGGTAAACAATCGTAGGTGGTGACTGTACCTTTCCTTTTCAGGTTTCTTGCAACAGGCGGATTTTACTTCCCTTTTGGTATAGCCGTTCTTTATCAGAGGTTGCTAGACGTGTCAAAGTTCTTTTCCCTTGTGAGCTGTTAGAATCTGCTAGCTTTATGCATTAAGATCTTGATTAGAGGCCGCTTTTGCCGATGATTGTGGCAACGAGGCTTGGTGTGTCTTTTACGGTATACACTATGAGCCAATTTATTGTTATCTCCTCAGTCCACTAGGACTTTTAAGAAGGGAAGCTTGTTACTCCCTTTTGTCTCCATGATAAATTTGATCTTTTCTTGCTGATTTTTGAGGTGGTAAGTCTTTCCCGTAAAGCCAAATTACAAAAATACCATTCACGTATCTGAACCAACATTTTGGTTTCATAAAGATATTCGCGATAACCGGTGAAAATGGGGATCGCATAGATGCACCGGATTTTTGTTCGTAATAATATTCGTTTCATAGAAAGTACACTGTGTTCAGGTAGATTCTTGTTAGCTCGGGTATATTTTCTCTTATCCCATGAGTTGTGCACAATTGTTCTATGATGTTATGTGTATCATCGCCTGGTACGATAGTGAATAGCAATTTTACATCAAAATTAAAAACGTATCGTCATTGGTTGTTTCCAGAGTCACCAGTTGTTCGACAAAGTGTTTGGAATTTTTCACAAAGATTCAGTTTTTTCCCCACGTAAGGTTGTAGAAACTTAGAGCTGTAACGGGCCAGTTTGACCTTAGCGGGTTACCAAATTTGTAAATTTTTGGTAATCCGTATAGACTAGGTACCAGAGGGTAGCAGACTGTTTGATAGCGACTCTCGTTTGTTTTTTAATTTTGCCGGTTAAATCTTCTTCTAACTTGGTGTAAAGTTGTAGATCAAGTAGTGATTTGATCTTCATTTTGTAGCCTTTGGTGTTTATGACTACTGTAGCGTTGCCTTTATCTATGCATGTCACCATGATTTCTTGATTGTTTCTGAGGTCTTTTAAAGCAGTTCCTTCTGCGCGAGTGATGTACCTTGGTGGAGCTTTAGAACCTTGTAGAATCCGGCTAGTCTTGTAGCGTATTTCTTCTACTTTTTTAACCGGGTGCCTTCTGATAGCACTTTCCATTACAGTTATTATCTCTTCCGTAGATATTTTGTTTAGAGCAATGGCGTAGTTCATCCCTTTTGACAGAATTGATATGCAGTCTTTGATGAGTCGGTGGTCCGACAAGTTTACCACTGTTTTGTTTTCGTCCAGTATACAGTTGGTTTGATGGTGCCAGGTACTTTAGCAAACACCACACGTAATACCAACCAACCATCGAAGACCAACCACCCGTTACTGATCGACACATCATCAACCAACCATAGCAGAACATAGGTACGTAATGAGAAGCAGAAGACAACAACTTCAGTTTTTGAGTATCTTCTGAACAAGCGGAGAACGGAGGAAAGGACAAATACGGCTCAACGCGGAAGATAATGATCTTAGTGACAAAGGCCGCAAAAGTTTACATTCATACGTTTAATTAATGTTTAAATATTTAGTTATTTTTATGTTGATTCACGTATTTACTGTGTAAAATTCACTTACGATTCTCTTATATAAACCCTTTCTATATTAGTGTGTGTTTTTAAAATATTATCTCTATGGTTTAACAATTTGTTTATTCTGGCTATAGAAACTATATAAATGTAATGTCGTTCCTTTAATAACATCAATTTAGGGTTGAGGGCCGACCAAATCTAAATTAGAATTTCTCAGTCTATTTTGCACCTTTTTTAAGTTTGAATATATACAAATTTCGAGGCTTCTATTTCCGAAATAAGCGACCTAAACGTTACATGATATTCAAAAAGTCAATGTGGTAGAAAGAACCGCCAAAATATTCGAGCGAAACAATAAACCCGATAGGTGTACAAGCGAGAGTCGCCGAACTTAAAACAAAATTTGAAAGTGAAACACCGGTGACAATTTTTGAACGACTGTTTGATGACGATAATTTTCGAGTTATTTTGTTACGCGAATCAGAAAAACTTTTGTCAGTTTTGTTTAGACAACGCATCCGTGAGGGCATTTTTAGATATATTTGTTTTTCCGGATATCACACCCTTTCGCGACAACGACTATACTAGTCAACAGATTAAGATCTAGTAGTACCGTGTGTGTTTCAACACCAGGTCGCGAAACAGATTTCTAGAAATCCAACGTTTTCTTCATTTTAAGGATAATTTGGAATGCTTCATCAGGATTTGTCTATTGACTTTGCTGTGGTAAAATATTTCGGTCATCACTTTTGTAAGCAGTTCATTGGAGCCTAATCAATTAGAGTCGGATATAAAAATTGGATGTTGTGCAGTATAGATGGATACTGCTACAACTTTGACACTTACTGTCACAGGAACGCGCTGAGTAATAGAGATTGTTGATTGGGTATATATTGTACTCAACCTTCGAAAATTTATGAAAAATCCAGGAGAACACCGCGTTGTAATTTTTTTCCAAGTATTGTCTTATTTTCCCATCTAAGGCCACTTGGCTTTGTAGCATTTTATGGTAAAGTAAGAACCTAGTGCTACGGATTCGCCTTTTGATATAGTCTTGGAAAGACAATAGTGTTGTTTGGGCAATAACAAACTTTAACACTATCCTACCCACAAAACTTGTAAGTCTGTGTTCAGTGAAAGCTAAAGCAAACATATCAATCGTCAAACTAAGATTTTAGGTAACTATAACAATGGTATGGGTGGGGTTGCTAGGCATGATTCAAATGTGTGCAGAAAGTAGTATTGTGTTTTGTTCACCCAAATGACAAACGCAATTGTAGTAAACGCTTGGATTCTGCATCTTTTAGAAAATGAAGAATCTATGGATATTCAAGTTTAGTCGCCAAATTTCTAGAACAGTTCTTCGGCTGACGCACGAAAAAAACCACTGCTCTATCTAAGCAACTTCTAGTTTTAATTTTCAAAAGTGCAACGCAATGATACTGTAGGGCACTTTGCAGTATCAATGAGCAGTCAGCTCAGTTGCCAGTTGTGTCATGCAAACTACAAAAAGCAACAAATGTAACAAATGTAACGTTGTTCTCTGCACAACTAAAAAAAAAAATTAAAAAAAAAAAAAAAAAATTTTATTAAAAAAAAAAAAAAAAAAAAAAAAAAAAAAAAGTTGCACTCTTTTCAAATGTAAATCTAAACCCACTGTTTCTTGTACACTTAAATGTATACAGATTAATTTTGATTTTTTTTTTACTTGCACATGTCCAAACTAACAGGTTCTGGTGATACTTATTTTTTCATTCGGCTTGGGCTTAACTGATTAAATTAGTTTTTATATTACGGTTGTTCTTCTAATAATGGTTCTGTGTAATTACTGATCATCTCTTTATAATCCTCACTTCCTTTCGTTGATTAAATTCAATGAAGTCAGCGCGTTTAGTGCGAATGAGGTTTGAACTGCTCATTTTTACTTTGAATTCAATTTTGAAGAACAACAAATTTTTATCCAAGAGAATTGAAGGGGACTCTACAAAAAATAAAATATGATCATCAAGTCTGATTTATTTAATTTTCAATTAACTTGTTCCTTAACTATTAATTTTCGTAATGTTGTTTTATAGATCAATATTTACATGATGGCTTACATGATTATTTGCTTATTACAGAAATGACCCAATTACTAACTCCAATAAGAAGCACGAGGCATTTAAAGTATAAGATGGTATTGATATATTAGTATGGATATCAGTATTGAAGTACTAGATTTAAATTATAAAATGTCGAAACAAATACTCGTGTACTCAAAACAACTAATTTGCCGATTATTTTAAACTTGAGATTAGAAAAAGGTCACATTCGTTTTTTGTTTAATAGAACTTTTATGGTTCGTGGAAAAAAATAATTATACTGTTGTGATATGAATCACGATAACAAAGTAAAATATACAAATACTTAATATTAAATTTTTAATGAAATTTATTGATACAACCAATTAACAATAAATTCATTTAAATTTTTAAAAAATTTAAATTAACTTAACCATTTATTAAAAATCAAGATTATTACAAAACCAATGAAATTATGATAAAAATGCAATTTCTTTATTAAACTTATTTTTATTTTTATTATCTTTCCCTCTTTTTACATTTCGGTGTCGAGGTAAACTATATAAAATAAACATTTTAATCCCTTTTTGCACAATTAAAAAATAGTAACTCTCAATTTTTATAAAAAACTCTCCAACTGTTTCTGTCCCTGGCAAGTTCTTCTGCATCTTTCCAACTCAATGCCCGAACTATCCCATTTTTCGCATCTCGATCTCCTTTAGTATTACCCTTGTATTTAGCTCTTCTCTAATAATTGTACTAGGTACTTCATCTATTCTTCTTCGTTCCGCAACGTTTCTCAAATACTTCATCTGTGCTGCGGTTATTCTGCTTTTTTGGTTTTCTGTTAGTATCCAGTTTTCACATCCATATAGTAGTACTGGCGTGTATACCGTCCTGTAGACTTTCATTTTTGTGTCGGTTGAGACCTGTGAGTTATGAAGGAACTTCCTGTTATTAATTGCATAATATAGATTATTTTCCGACTTTATTCTGTTATTTATGTCATCTTCATTGCCTCCCCTACAACTTATCATTGATCCCAAATATTTGTATGTCTTTACTGCCTTCAGTCGTACGTTTTCTATCCAAATTTCCAATTCTTCTTCATTGTTCTCCGTTGGTGTCACCTTTAATATTTGGGTTTTTTCCTTGTTTATATGGAGTCTCACTAATTTTGCATTTTTGTTCCATATTTCCATATTATATTCTAACGTCCCCTGGCTATTAGCAATTAGAACAACATCATCGGCAAACATACATACTTCTGCTGCAGTAGGCCTTAGTCTTTACCATTTCATCTACCGTATTAATAAATAGTAGAGGACTGAGACTGTTGCCCTGTTAGCAGTTACGCTTTTCGCTTCCAACGCATTCAATATTGATTTTCTTTTAATGCAGTCCAAAACTTTTTGCGTATCAATAAATCCCAAATTATAAATAAAGTGTGAATAGATGGTCCACTCTGTTCTGTTTGTAGTTGGTAGTCTATTTCCATTCTTAGTCTTACTTGGCACATTTAAGATAGAAATCCCTCTATAATTGCAGCAGTCAGTCGTACTTCCTTTTTAATATATGGGCAATATCACCGCGTTTGTCCATTCCTCTGGTACCTCTTACCTGTACCATGCCAAATTATGTATTTGTAATAGATGTTCTCTTACCTTTTCATCAAGAGCTTTAAACATTTCCTGCGTCATACCATCACTTCCTGCTGCTTTTCCCAATTTCAGCTTACTTATCGCCTTGTTCAGCTCATTCTTTGTTATCCAGTTCGTAAGGTTGTGTTCCTTTTCTTTTTGAATTGGTCTTGTTGTTACCGTTTCTTCTAGATCAGTCGTTAATAGTTCTGTGAAGTATTATTTCCATCTTTTATGATGTCCACTTGGTCGTTTAGTAGCTTGCCTTGTTTATCTTTTAAAATTTAGCATATCTGTCCTTTGGCTTTTTAATATCTCTTAACGCTCTATGAAGTAGCTTGGCATTTTCTTTGCTGCTCTCATCTATAATCTGTCCAAACTTAACACATAAATAAATAGCTTATAAATAAATTTAAAATATCTGTTTTTTGTTTAATAAATTTAATTTATTTCAAATTATCTAACATTGAACAAAGTTTCCAAAATATTATACATAATTTTTTAAAGGTTGGTTCGCATTAGTAAATGTTATAGTAATGAAAATTTAATTCTGTAATTTTATCTTCACTGAAAGGATTTTCGGGTTTAACAAGTCATTATAAAACGTTTTTTCAAAAATCAACTAAACTATATCACAATCAACCGCACGCGACGAAATCAAACGGTTTTACAAAGTAAGCACGTTTTACTAAAGTCATATGATACACAAAGAGAAAAAAAGTTCCTAAAAAAAGATTTGTTTTTCCTGAGGGGGGGCACCAAAAACCTTACAAACACCAATGGTTTTTGCGTCTCTCTTCAAAAAAGAAAAATTCAATAGATATCAAAGTTCCTTTTCGCAATCTAGATATTAACGAAGTTAAAATACACTGAACTAGTGGTAACCAAACAATGCGTAAATTCCTTCGTCCTGAATGCTGAAACGCGCTCCAGGTGAAGAAAAATATAGAAATTTTGGACCACTTATTCAGAACCCTTTGTTATTTGAAACCCGACCTCCTGTACTTTCTACTAAATGTCTTTGGACATATTGAACAGTTCGGGTGACTAGGGTTTCCTTTATTGATAAAAACCAATAAATATATTTTTTTCACTACTAACTACTAACCGCTCATGGTGATGGGGATTTTTTTTTTTTTATTTTATTTTTTTTATTTTTTTCTTTTTTTTTTTTTTGTAGTTTTGTTGGCTTTCGGCCTTATTTTTTTAAATCAATTAATTAACAAAAAAAAAATTTTAAATAAAAAAAAATATTTAATTTAAAATTTTTATAAATTTAAATAAAAAATTTTTATAAAAAATAAAATTTTTTTTTTAAAAAAAATTTTTGCTTTGTTAAAAAAAAAAATTTTTTATAAGTTGGTTTTTTTTACTTGAAGGAAAAAAAAAATTTTTTTTTCTGTTTTTTTTCCCCCAATAAAAAAAAAACAAACCCCCCCAAAATAATAGAGGAAAAATAAAAAAAAAAAACTCTAAAATATTCAAACTTTTTTGGAATTCCATTGACATTTGGGGCTCATGTGACATTTATTACATCATTTTCATGCATAGAATTGAAATAAACCATATTATGAATCGCGAAAACAGAGAATTGAAAAGAAAAATAGAATAAAAATACATGTTACATGCAAAATAATAAGTTAACGACAAATTTGAATAAAAAACCTGACATAAATAGCGGTTGCACAGTAGCTCAGCGGGAAAAGAGAGTGGTTTTTGAGATGAATTGCCTTCGCAAAATAAAATGGGCGAGCAAAGGAATGCAAAACGGTAAAAATAAAATTTAATAAATTTGTCAAAATTAAGAAAGCCCCAAACAAGGTCACGACGTAAATTAGCGTCCAGCTTTTGTTCACCAGTTTGTCTAGGAGGGTACTTTCTGAGGAACTTACCACAAAGGCTCGTTACAATGTAACATTAACATGAACAAGATTTATTGCATTTAAAACATGAAAACTATTACTAAATAAATAAAGTAAACTGTGTTTAACATTGATAAACGGAAATCTAATTGATCACGCGATCGCTAATTTTCATTGTAAAATCTCGTGTAAATAGGAACATGTATAAATAGTATAAACTATATTCAGAAAAAAATGAAAATAGGAAAACAAGAGAAAAATAAAGAACAGAAGAAGAAAATGCAAAAAGCAAAATAGAGATAATAAAACAAACGTTCAAGAAATGTGTAAAAGCAGAATACGAAAAATTGTTGGAGAACAGGAAAGGATAAACAAATAATAAAGGACAGGTATGGAAATTTATCAACAAAAACAGAAAGAACAATTAAAGACGGAAACAAAGATAAAAGAAACAATAAAAACAACAGTGCGAGAGGCCACACGAGAAACAACCATGTGAAATATGCGAGGCAAGCAATATGAAGTACTGCGAAAGCAGGGAAACTCGCGTATAAATATTATAGTTGTAGTAGTAAAATACATGTCATGGCATTGATAACATCGATATTAAATAATTAGTACCGGGTGGCCAACTAAGAATGAACGCCGGCTATATCTCGGGAATTATAAATCTGACAATATTGAAAAAAAAATTTTAATATGTAAATCGGCTACGAGAAATCGCGGGAAATTATTTTCAAGTTTGTAAGATGGCCGCTAGGGGGCGAAACTGTTATGGCCGATCATATAATTGGTTCTTTCTCCAAAAATATGCAAATATAAATATATTTTAAATATTGCCGTAGTAAAGACTGCAAAATTTCTGATTTTTTTGCTTAGAGTATTTTACTCTCTCTTATAAAATGTAGTGGTGGGGAAACGTCAAACAAGTTTTTATTTAAATGGAAATAACTTCGGTATAAGTTAACAGAATTGAACAAACTAGGTCTCGTTTAAAAGAGCTCTTTTTACTTAATACCATGCTGTATAAAGATAGTCCGAATAAATTTTGACGCGATAGCTAGAGGGCGCTGTTTAACATTACAACAATTATTGCGCATTATCATGAGATTTTTGAAGAGCACTCTATGTATTTTTTACACAGTTAAATAGAGGACAACATTGCTAAATAGTCGGTGCAAACCGCAACTTTCTATTTTTTTTTTTTGAAACCGAAGATATCAATAAAACAAATGTTAGACCCCTGACTATTTACATATTTTACGCGTAAAACAAATTTAAATTAGTTGAAACAGTTTAACTAATGCCGTTCTAAATGTTCAAACTGCCGTCCATCGTTTTCGATGCACTTAAGCATCCTTTCCCGCGTAGACCAAACTGCACTCTCTAGTTCAACTACTGAAATAGTTTGCATACAGTCCCTTATTCGTCCAATCATATTATTACGTGTAGTAGGTCCGGTTGCAAAAACTATATCTTTTACTCGACCCCATAAATAAAAATCCAGGCATGTTAAATCCGGTGATGGAAAAATGCTGCCCCGTCCTATCCATCTACCAGGGTAGTTGGCATCTAAAAATTGACGAACATTCACTGCCAAGTGGGCTGGACAGCCATCGTGCTGGAACAGCATTCGTCTTCAAATTTCTAAGGGCACTTCTTCTAACAGAATCGGCAATTTCTCTGTTAAAAACTGTAGGTAATTGTGGCCACTTAGTTGGTTGGTGGTTGGTCCACAATATACGTGATAGAATTTGGGGATTGTCTGCCATACCCAAGTGCCAGTGGCAATGGTCTAATCTTCGATCAAAATCTGCAGCAGTCAATGCCTGATGCAGGACTAAGTAATATCGATGTAACCTGAAAAATGTAAGATGATCACTACTGATTCAACAGTAGGATAAGTATTAAGTAAACCTTTGTAAGTTTACAGTAGAGCTTCAACATTAAAGATTCGCTTACCTGTGCTCTTTGAGAATGTTTTGAACGGTAGATCGAGTTACTCCCAGATCCTGTGCAATACTTCTAGTACTTAGGTGTGGATTAAACTGCACATAACCTAAAACATTAATAATGTTTTCTTCGGTACGTCTCCTGTGCTGTCTACGGTATACGGGAACGCTTCCAGTTGTTTGTAAACGATGGATAACTCGCAGAAAAACCTTTTTACTCGGGTGCCGTTTATCGGGATATTACTGCGCATATACCCTTTGAGCAACTGTAGCATTTCTCATGCATTCAAAATAGACACCTATCATGTCAAATAACTCTTCGATGGTATAAAGCATTTTGTAACACTTAACAGCACAGCACTAAGACTATCTAATACTATTACTAACAACAATAACGTAACACAAAAAACGACAAGAAAATCTAAGAAATTAACAGTAACGTAACACAAACAACAAAAGTAAACTCAAACTACACGAAAACTCAAACAATCACACGCAATAACAAAATCGAGAACAAGCTTTGAAAAATAGCAACTAAATGATATTGACATGAAATTCAATTGTTTCAATATTTTGACGTATTGCTTCCAATTTTGTTTCACAGCCTACTTATTTTATGACGGGTGCCATTTATTTACCATTTTATTTTCTTCTTTTGCATAAAATGCATCGAAAACGATGAACGACTGTTTGAACATTTAGGGCGGCATTAATTAAATGGTTTCAATTAATTTAAATTCATTTTCTACGTAAAATATGTAATAGATGTTGCATAGTCAGCGGTCAAACATTTGTTTTATTGATATCTTCGTTTTGAAAAAGATAGAAAGTTGCGGTTTGCGCCGACTGTTTAGGAATTTTGTCCTCTATTTAACTGTGTAAAAAGATACATAGGGTACTGTTTAAAAATCTCATGATAATGCGCAATAATTGTTGTAATGAGCTCTTTTTAACGATAACTAGTTTGTTCAATTCCGTTAAGTTATACCGGAGTTATTTGCATTTAAATAAAAACATGTTTGACGTTCCCCCACCACTACATTTTCTATGACAGAGTAAAATACCCTAAACAAAAAAAATCAGAAATTTTGCAGTCTTTACTACGGCAATATTTAAAATATATTTATATTTGCATATTTTTGGAGAAAGAGCCAATTTTATGATCGGCCATAACAGTTTCGCTCCCTAGCGGCCATCTTAAAAACTTGAAAATAATTTTCCGCGATTTCACGTAGTCGATTTACTTATTAAATATTTTTTCAATATTGTCAGATTTATAATTCCCGAGATATAGCCGGCGTCCATTCCTAGTTATAAATCTGTGTTTCAAAAAATTAAAAGATGTATACAAGAAATGAAAAAGAAAAAAAGCAAAAAACTACAGAGGAGTGAGTCAAACAATATAACATGTACGTGAGATATGGGATATAAAATGATAAGAGGAAGATTAGAAGAAGAAATAAAAGGAAAGGAAATTATTTTAGACTGGCAAACCAGATTCAGAAAAAGTAGAGGGACGAGAGATAATATATACATTCTAAAACATATTGTAAACAAAGGGATTGAAAAGAAAAAACGACAAATTGTTGCTATGTTTATAGATATAAAAGAAGGCTTCGATACTATAGCTAAAAGATTACTATGTAAAATGGTTGAGAAAACAAGAATAAATAAAAACATAAAGGAAGTAATAGAAGAGATAAACGATTTAGAACAAGGTTGAGACAAGAATATTGGACGGAAACGTATTAAAGCAGGATATCTGTTAAATCTGCTTTTAGGAAGAATTAGAAAACAATTAAGTAGGAAAGGTAATAATGTGAAGGAAAAACATATGGTTGTTGGCGTACATGGATGGCATTGTGGCATAACAACAAATGAAGAAGAGATGATAAAACTGGTTTCTAAAAAATACCTACAGAAAAACAACTACAAAGAAATCTGAAAAAAAATAAAGTCAATATAATCTAAATTAAAAGGAAGGCTATAGGAGTTGATGTAGTAGTAGAAGGTAGAAGAAATAGAGCATGTAGATAAATATAAATACTTAGGGTATACTACAGGGTGTTTCATAGTTAAACCACCATAAGTTAACTGCAAGTAGAGGACACTTTGGTGGTTCCAAATAGCTTAGGTTCATTGGTCTAACATAATTATTAATAGAGATACAGGGTATTTTATTCATTTAGTTTTAGTCCAATGCTTTTCAAGGCCATAACTTTAGAACCACACTATATATTTCTTTCATTTTTGATAAGGATATATTGCATTGATAACACAATAAGATAGTGTAATAAAAATAATTTTAATCCAGGTATGGTTTAAGAAAATTTTGCAAAATTCGATAATCTCCAAAACAACACCCTGTATATCAGAATTTTTAAAATCCAATAGATTATTCGAAGAGAACAGAAAAAATAGAGCGACACCAAAATGTTTTTGAAAGTACACATTCCGTTTTACTGCTTAACTTAACTTAACTTAATATAAACGTTCTTTAAATGTATCATTGACATTTTCGTACGTAATAACTTTAGAACCACCTTATAGATTTCTTTCATTTTTGGTAGGTGTAAGTTATATAAGCATCAAAATCTGATCATGTAACAAAAACAGTTATAATCTAGGTTCTGGTTAAGAAAAAAAAATTTTAAACTGGTGATCCCCAAAACAACACCCTGTATATAGATTTTTATATATCGATAGTTTATTCCAAAAGAACAAAAAATTGAGTTACACGAAAATGAAATAATGAAACCGAACATTAGGATTAAAGGCATCGAGTTATATAATTGAAGAAGAACTGAAATTAAAAGAAATACAGATAGAAACAGGAAAGCAAGCATTGAGATATAAAGAAAGGATGGAATTCAAGAAAAACAATGAAATATTGTATGAATGCTTAAAAAAAGTAAAGGCACAGAAAATAAATTACGTGGAAGAAAAAGAATATTAAAACAGAGGTGAATATGCAAAAAAAGAGATAAATATGTTAAAACGGAAAGGAACATGTACGGAAAAAGAGATAATATCAAAAAATTAATACACACTAATGCAGGAAAGAAGAACAAAATAGAAAGAAAGGGGAATAAATTCAATAAATGAAGAAGGTAATAGAGAGAAGGAAAGTGATGAAGGAAATAAAGAAAGAAAAATATTAAAGATATAGTAAGTAGTAGATGTATGGGGAAAAATGATGTAATCTTATTTTGAAAATTTGATAAATAAACCTAATCTTTTGTTAATGTAAAAACCAAGATAAATATTTGATCGATACTAAAATGTAGGATCGAGCAAAATGCGGAGTATTTATATAAGAACATGTTATCCTACTCTCATCGATGGCACAATAGTCAAATGGCCGTCGGATTATGTCTCACTCAGAGCAACCACGACGGAAGTAGCTTTAAAAGCCAGGAGGTCGTGTTGTTAAAAGGATGGCACACCCGGAGCTAAAGCAACCAGAGAAAGGTGCGACACCACACGGAAAACGGAAGTGAAATAAGAGCCAAGAAAAAAACATAGCAGTTTAAGACTAATTAACACCTCGTTAATTTTTTATCTGATAACACAAGTCAACAAAAAAAATTTTTTTTGAGTTTGTTATAAAATGTTTATTTTCTGATTGTCTACAACAAAAAATAACCAGAGGATCCATTTTTCCAAATAAAGTATGCTTTTGTACATTTATCGGCGTTAGGAAGCAAGAGACGGGTAAAGAAGGGTTATTGGTGAGAAGCGGGATGTGGCATGTAGTCCGGGCAGTGTGCGCGTGAGCAATATACGGAGTCGGCGTCATTTGTGTCTCTCGCGATCTAAAATGGCTTCGAAAAAGTGTAGAAATGATGTTGACTCTTTTTGCTACACTTGTGGCAAATTCATTAAAGTAAGAGCTAAAAAATTCGGTTTGACATCAAATATACAACTCCGGGAAGCTTATGAAATTTATTTTAACTTTCCTATTCAAAGTCAAAATAAAACATGGGCACCTGACTTTTCATGTAACAACTGCAAAAACACTTTAGAAGGTAAGAAAATAAATACATCACAATTTTTAAGGATTCTTTTTGCAAAATATGTTTGATTTGTATTAAATGATGTGTATTTAAGTATGTTAATTTATTTCCAGCATGGCATGGAGGAGAAAAAAATGTACGAAGTTTGCAGTCCCAAGAATATGTAGATAGCTTACTAATCACATCAGCGATTGCTACTTTTGTGTAGTTAATCCACGTAAGCGTCGGGCTGGCAAAAATGCTAAGAAGATTCAGTACCCAGATCTACCATCAACAACCGCTCCAGTACCGCACAGTGAACATTTTCCTGTGCCTTCTCGACCAAAGTTGAAGGAACAGCTACCGTTATCACAAATGTCTAGTAGTAGCAGAGGCAGCGAATTCTTACTCAGATCAGAGTCTGTTGAACCAAATCTCATTAATTCAGAAGAGTTTAATGACTTAGTAATTTAAACTTACCTAAACTTAAAGCAGAAATATTAGGTTCACGGTTAAAACAGTGGAATTTGCTCAAGAAGGATGTTAAAGTAAGTGATCAAAGGAAGCGTCATGAAATATGCTCTGGATTTTTTACAAAGGAAGTTGGGATGTTATTGCAATGATGTGAAGGGTTTATTTGATGCAATTGGAATTCCTTGTGTTTCTTCTGAATAGCTTCTTTTTATCGACAATTTTACAAAAAGTTTAAAAGTAGTCCTTCTTCATAATAAAACAAATTTCCATCTCCACCTCTGGCTCATTCTGTAATGCTGAAGGAAAATTACGAAAGCGTTAAAATGGTACTTCAAACATTAAAGTATGAAGAGTATGCTTGGCTAGTGATAGGGGATTTTAAGATGGTAGGTTATCTGGTGGGAATGCAAGGCAGATATACTAAATATCCATGCTAGCTTTGCTTATGGGATAACAGAGCCGACGCACTTCACTACGAGCAGCATTCATGGCCTAAACGGATCGAGTTTCAGATAGGAAAACAAAATGTCACAAATGAACCAATTGTGAAGGTCGATCGTATTTTGTAATGCCTCCGTTGCATATAAAATTAGGCCTCATGAAGCAATTTGTAAAAGCTCTTTGTCAAGACTCTGAAGCTTTTAAATATTTAAAGGTTTTTTTCCTTAATTGTCAGAAGCTAAAGTTAAAGCTGGTATTTTCGTCGGTCCACAAATAAAGAAAATAATGGCCAGTGAAGAATTTCCAGTGCTACTAAATACCCACGAAAAACAAACGTGGCTTAGCCTTAAAGCAGTGATCCATGGCTTCCTTTGGCAATAAAAAACTGCAAATTACAAAGAGCTTATTTCTAATATGCTTGATAACTTCAAACCATGGGTTGTACATTTAATACATATGCCCCAGCTACTTAGACCAGTTCAAAGATAATCCCAGGGCATATTCAGAAGAGCAAGGGGAACGTTTTCACCAAGATGTGATAAACTTTGAAAACCGTTATCAAGGACAATATAATGAGAACATGATGGTGACTACATTTGGAATCTTGTGCGAGAAAGTTCCTGCCTACACAGAAGAGAAACTAAAATATTAATTTTTAATGCTTCTTTGTGCTTTTTTCCTAGATTTAAAGCTTAATCTTTATTGTTTTTATAAATAAAAGTGACTGACAAGTACATTAATTTTTTTTTTTTTTACATACGATTGAAACATAAAAATAGAGATTATCTTAAATTCTAAAATTTCGTTCTGGCAACTATAAAAGCAAACTTTATTAGATAATAATATATTCTGTAACAAGTTTGGAATATGGCATATTCCGCACGAGTAGAATATTTGTCACACTAGTCAAAGGCGAGTGTGACGGTTCTATGAGTGCGGAATAGCCATTTTACACATGTTGCAGACTATACTATTTCTACGACAGAGAAAGTGTGTATTTATGTGTAGTGGTAGTTGCAATTTAGGTTAAGGTTAGAAAAAACAATGCCTTTTATTTGCGATTTATTAATTAACAATAACACAACTAATAGTGTTCAGTTGCTTTAGTTTTTTAGTTTAAGTTGT
Organism: Abscondita cerata; assembly: GCA_030710515.1. NCBI lineage: Eukaryota > Metazoa > Arthropoda > Insecta > Coleoptera > Lampyridae > Abscondita > Abscondita cerata. The sequence goes on along the minus strand of JALBCR010002665.1, from coordinate 2,450 downwards.
GTCGGTCCAACCGGCCATAAGTTATGCATTAACATTTTAATGAATCGACAGAAAAGATTTATTCCACAAAGTGTAGATAATGGGTGCATGCTCAAAGGCAACCACTTAGTTTTTTATATATAGGAATAGAGGTCAAATTTTGGACTTGAACAGTGACCCTCCATAGGCACTTATGTTGCTGCCAGCTTTGAATGTTGTGCAACTATAGATAAATCTCACATGCTCCTTCAAAAGTCCTACGACTATACAGAGTGTCCCACCGGGAACGCCATCGATAGATTATAAAAAAACTGTACATGGGAAAATTTGAAAATTTGGTAGTATACTAACACCAACGGAGGCTAAAATATTTTCAAGATGGTGGCACTTCCGGTTATATTGGAAGTAGGTGTCAACATGCTTATTTTAAATAGAATACCCTGTATATTATTCTATTTTGAATTTTTCACAAAATTCTAGACACATTTTGTGTATAATGTCCTATACCTAAGTCTAACTGTTTTGGACTTATTTTAAATTTATGTCAAAATGACGTTTTCAGGCCTAAACAAAATTATAAAATTTTCCCTATACTAATGCTTTTATTATTTAATTGAAATAGGTTTTGTAGCAGGGGACCTATTTTAGTGGGTTATGTCGATATTTTGATAATAAATTACTACAGGGCGATCAAAAAAAGGATTAAAACTAAATTTAAAACACGTCAAAAGTCAATTTTTTTAAATGCAAGCACTATTTTTTTATAATTTTATATTATTTAGCATCAAAAATAAGGTCGACTATGTACAAGGTTGTCTATTCAAAAAATTCATGGTTTTTGGAATATTGGCAATTTAACTTTTTTTTTTGTTGCACAATGTATTCTTTTAGTATGAATGGTTATTCCTAGTTGGCCATGATGGCGTTAGAAAACAATCATCTGTCAAGGATATGTCAAACTGTTAAAAATTTTCAATAATCATGCCGGGACGCTTAAATTACACAAACGAAGGTTACTTAAATTTATTTATTATTTATAGACAATGTGATAAAGTTATATTAAAAACATAAATTTACAGTTAAGCATACCGACTGTGAGTGTTAGTGCATATAGTTATCAAAGCGATAACTTTAAATGCTTCAAACACCGTGTGTCGATAAAGCCAGGTGTTCTTTTCGTTGCGTGTACTACTGTACAAGTAATTACTTGGCTTTATCGAACACGTGTTTTCAAGCATTTAAAGTTATTGCTTTGATAACGATATGCACTTTAACACTCACAGTCGGTACAGTTAACTGTTGGTATTTCTTAGTTTAATACACACAGTTTGACAGATGCTTTTATTTTCTAACGCCATTATGGCCAACTAAGAATAACCATTCATATTAAAAGAAATTAATAGCATTTGTGTAACTAAAAAAGTTAAATTGCCAATATTTCGAAAACCATGAATTTTTGAATAGACAACCTTGTACAAAGTCAACCTTATTTTTGATGCTAAATAAAATAAAAATTATAAAAACATGGTTCTTGCATTAAAAAAAATGACTTTTGACGTGTCTTTGAATTTAATTTTAATCCTTTTTTATCGCCCTGTATTAATTTATTATCAAAATATCGACATAACCCACTAAAATAGGTCCCCTGCTACAAGAAAACCTATTCCAATTAAATAATAAAGGCATTAGTATAGGAAAATTTTATAATTTTGTTTAGGCCTGAAAACGTCATTTTGACATAAAATTTAAAATAAGTCCAAAACAGTTAGACTTAGGTATAGCACATTATACACAAAATGTGTCTAAAATTTTGTGCAAAATTCAAAAATAGAATAATATATTGGGTTGTCCATTTAAAATAAGCAAGTTGAGACCTACTTCCGGTATAACCAAAAGTGTCATCATCTTGAAAATATTTTAACGGAACTGCCCGCGTCGATGTTAGTATACTACCAAATTTTCAAATTTTTCCCAAGTACAGTTTTCTATAATCTATCGATGGCGTTCCCGGTGGGACACCCTGTATACGGATTAATATAATTACTAGTGTAGTTTGTTTAATTGTTACCTCTGCTAATGCGTGTAAAGTTTCTGGGCTTATTTCGATATTCATCATTTACGACAAATTGTCTTTTGAAGATTTCTTAATACTAGGATTGTTTTGATGAAGTTATCTATTCCTACCAAAGCCTTACATACAATATCTTAGGGAATAACGATACTTTTGGGACAGCTTGTTTAATGTTGAGTTTATTATCCCTTTAAAATTTATACCTATATTTATAAGTTATAAATGAGTGATGTACTAAATTAAACATTATCACCATTGTCGCTAATTGTGGAAACATCACATTTTATAGATGCTTTGTCGTAATACCCAATATCTACAGATGGCCTCCTTGTGAAATTATAAGAATCTTTGATTGTGCCTTAATGAGCAAGGACAATACGTAACTGAACGAAGTACACTG